>OY743172.1:63348101-63948101 GCA_963555705.1 Ligustrum vulgare
TTATATCAAATTATACGCTACTTTTCTTATTACGATTATATTAATGTCTTAATTTTCTAATATACTCATATTTAATATGCATTGTTAATAACATATATGAACTATCCATTATTTAATGTAAGGGTATATTAGGTAAAATGTAAGCAAATTTATAATTTCAAAATATATTAATTATATTTTCTTAATTCGTGTAAAAATATAAATGAGTCTATATTTATGGGATGGAGGGAGTAAGAATCTACACTTCGATTACACACCAATATAATTATTTATTTATATACATGTCATCATATAATTTGAGTACACAAAGTTTAAGATGACATCGATCAATAGATTGATGCGAGTTTGTGTTCGACAACATTGAGACTTTATAGTCCATCTCAATTCAATCCACGAATTCAATTATTAATTCAGGCACAAGGGTAGCATGTGATGAGAAGTTATGCTTTGCATTTGATTTTGGGGCAGTTTTAATCCAAGTGAGACTGAAAATCTGAAAAAAATGTATCTTGCAGTTTGGGATATAAGTATCTCTAATGGTTTATGAATTGTGAAAAAAAATCATTATCACATAAAAAAAAAAATAATAATTTAAATATTTCATCTTCAATGATTAGTTTTTATACCTATATAATAGTGATATGGCATGAATATTATCTTGTACTATGTTTAGGTATAGATAATGTGTGCTAGACAAAGTGACAAGCAAATGTTAATTTTTCATTTATTTAATCTAAGAAAATGATACTAATTTGATGACATGTGTACACATAAAAAATTGTAGACAAATATCATTGGAGATAAGTTTTAAATTTCATTATTTATTTAATGGACGTTAGTGAGATATTAATTTATTTAATTGTCACGTAGATCAAAATAAGCTTAAATCATTAGAGATGCTCAAAAGTGCAACGCGAAAGTTGTCTATTTATTTTTAAGTGTTGAGTGCTTAGATATTGTGAGAGTAGATGAGGCAACAAATGTATGTTGGCTCCTCCTGATGATGAGATAAGATAATGATTGTGACAATTTTGCATTTAAAAAATATATTATTTCATCAACCTAGAATTATTGTATATTTTATTCACACATTTCCCATAAATCATAATCAACGTACATTAATATTCACACATTTTGTATCATCGTAACTTATAATCACTTTAATTTTTATTTAAGCACTCCTGGACATTATTTAAGATTATTTGCAATCCATATAAACTAAATTTTATACTAAATTCTCACTTTTGTATTAAATTTGAATTTTAGTTACATTATTCCAACTTCTATACTCCAACACATCAACACTAAATTTTACACCAAATGTACACTATTCATTATTTTTCTTATTTTTTATTTTTAAAAAATACAATTACATTACATTTATACAAAAAAAAAATTATATTTTAATAATTAATATTTTATAAAATTAATTATTTTGAATACGTAAAAATTAATTTTGAACAACTTTAAATTTACATAACATTTTTTAAACAAATTAAACAAAAGTGTAGTGATCAAAATGGACAAGAAAAAATGAAATAAGAAAAAAAAAACACCAAAATAAAAGTGTAAGGACCAAAATTAATTTAAAAATTAAACAAGCTGGGCCTGCCCAGCTTTACCGCAAGACACGACAAAGCTACAGTGTAGCGTCATATATGACGTTGCACTTTAACAGCGTGCAAAATGGTGCCCGACTGAAGAAGAAATCAGCATCAAATTAAATGGCGTAAAAAAAGCCATTTTGGTGATGTGCTAGAGATGCCCTTAGTATTTATGCTAAATGCTTTTTGAGAATTACTTATCCAACATTAACTTATTAAGCCGTTATTGGGAAGTGATTATTTGAAAATCACTTTTCTTCTATACTCAATCATTTTCGATCAGACATTTCAAGAAAATCATTTTTACATTTTCATATATTTTTTTCTACTGCTTAATCACACAGTTTTTAAAAAATAACCACTTTCACATAAACACTAAGACTTGATGCTCTATTAAAAGGTTCACCTTAAGTGGAAGTTTAAAAAGATAACTTATTTGTTAATGCATTTATATTTTATTCGACGTGAAATTTCTCATTAATGTAATTTTTATTCCTATGTTTATATATCATCCTAACTATGCCCAATTTGATGAAAATAAAAATAAGATTTTAAAAGATTTTGATAAAAATTGAGGAAATGTATTGTTGATAGTTGTGGGTCCTTTTATAAAATTAAATGAACAAGAGAGAAATATAAAAGAGAAAATCAAGTGTGTATTGTTGAGAACTAAAGCCCCGTATTTACAGGGTTCAAAACAAGAGTTACAATCATAATAAAATAGACTCTTCTACAGTAGATATGACTTATCTAAGAATTTGGTAGACATTAACAATTACCTCATAATTTTACAATACTCCCATTTTGATGTCTATTTGTAAAAATAAATGTCTCATTAAAAATCTTGTTTGATAAAAATTCAATGGGATAAAAGTACCAAACAAAGAAAAAAGGTACAAATAGTAAGAACAAAATGGGAGTACTATATTCTTGACTCGTTAAAACCTTGTCAAGAAAAATTTGAGAAAAGGAAAAAAAGTACAGATACTACCTACGATTTCAACGACACTTGTATCAAGCTTTCCTTGTTTTGTATGTTAATATCTTCAATATCACATTTATGATGAAGTAGGTTTCGTATTGTCTTGTGATATACTTCATCTGTCCTAATTATATAAGCTTGTTTGACTTTTCACACAGATTAAGAAAACATATTTAATTTTATTGAAAAAGTAACTTTTATAAAGAAAATTCTCAACTTACCATTATTTAATTATCAAAACTATTATTATTGGAATTAATGAATAAGGGTACATTAATAAACAAATAAAGTAAATAATTTCCAATAAATAAACAAGTCTATATAATTTGGATAAAAGAAAAAAGAAATGCAACCTATATAATTGGGACGGAGGGAGTAGCATTCAAGTAATATTATCTTTATGCAAGACATTTACTTATGATAGATTATAGTCAACATGATATTTCATTGTTAACAGATCTTATTGTTGTTCTCTTCAAGAGTCTCGTACATAAACTATAACATATAAGAGTTATTTGAAGAGAAAATGTCTTGTAGGTTATAGACATTCATTACACAAAGAATATTATTCCTCATTAAAACCTTAGTAGGAAAAATTTAATCCAAATGAGGAAAAAATAATACACCATTCCTTCGAGTATATAGTAAAAGTCGTCTCATTAAAAACCTTGCAAATAAAAATCAATGGGACAAAACTTTAGCTAAAGAAAAAGAGTGTAGTGCGTATTAGCTTCCTCTCACGAGAACATTATAGTTATATTGATATTTTATATCATTGTTTCAACAATTAATCGATACAATCTCAAATTTGTTAACCAAGTATATATAAATAGTTCATATGACATATTATTTTTCTTCAAATATAAATTCAATTTTCATTTGAACTTGAAGAATTATATCATATTTTCAATCACTTTGAGCATGATGCATCGAGCCATGTTATATAATCAATATTCATCAATGCATGTCTCAAATATGGACGTGATTCATTCACTTCACGAGAATAATTAACTTATTTATTTCATGTGAATAATTAATCATAAATTTGTATCTTGAAAAACAATTGTAGGGGATTTCTAAATATAATTAACAATAATGGTACACCCTAATTTTAATTTCAACATATTATCTTATAGGATTATTTGTAAAGTTCTTCACACGATCTCATTTTATGCCCAAATCATATTTTATTCCAGATTAATCCTACTCTAGAAATATTAATTTTTCCAATGATTATACTTGAATATATAAGGCATCTTTTAAAATGTAATTTCCAATTGATTGGAGAATAATCAATCATTTGAATATAAATTACTTTCGCATATATAATTTATAATCATTTTGCTCGAAATCTCAACGTACCACGATCAACTGATGTATCAAAGAATGCTCCCAAAATGCCAAGATAAGAGTCAATAATCTTGATTTCGCTCGCTAGTAAATCAAAGAGGTCAAGCTAGTGATTAGATATAAATGCATCCCTTTCATGTGGGACAAGTTGTGTATTACAACGATATGATATTTTCTCATTTGCACAAATATCTACTTGCTTTACACTATCAAGTGTTTGGACTACAAGTAATATAACAATAATCCCTATATTGGGATTTTCATCTTTGGCCAATGTTTTTACGAATTTCATTATCCACATTTTATAATTGACATCTGCATTATAGGTTGTTGACTTTTATTTCGTTATTCCATAGCATCTCCTATATAGATATCTATTTATATTTTCTAAGTCTAACATCAGGTACTTTTTATTTAGTGATTTCTTTTTACTCTGCATGAGTATTTAGCCTCCATAAGATCATCACAATTACTTAGAGATAATGATTTTGGAATTTATTATCATCACGATTCAGCGTGTTATAACTTTATCATACCATCTGATGCGTGTCGCGATGCACCAAAATAATAAATAATTCCTTACTCGCTAAATATTAATTAATAATGTAGTAGCGAAAGTAAGGGTCGATCCCACGAGGAACGGAAACTAATTTTAGTTGTTCGATCAATTAGAATGGAATGGGGGGTTTTGTTGTTTGAGTTGCTTGAATGAAAATTATGCATAAAATAAATAATTAAATATGATTAGAGAAATAATATGAGAAGAAATCTTGTTCTCGGGTTCGGTTGTGCCCTCAATTAATGTTATATCTTTCCTTGTAACGTGTTTCTATCCCTAATTCAATTATCAATCATAAATAATCAACAAGCTCTGATTATCTAATTCTTCCTTATGTGTATTGATTCAAAACAAGCTCTTCGAACCAATTCTAGCCACGGACAATCCTAAACAAGCTCTTAGAATTTAATGCACGACTAGTATGAAAATTTAGAAGAATAGATTGAATTGGATCGTTAATTACACAAGCTCGAATTAATCAATCCAATTTGAATTATTACTAAACCTGCACGAGATTTATTTGCTACTAAAGTAAAGATTCAATGACAATTACGGATCAAGAATCTAAACATAGCATAATCATGAATTCAAAGATCAATAATCCAATTGACCAAATTAAACTATTAATCAGATAAACTCAATGAACATTCAAAACATAATAATCCAACAATTGAAATAAAGGAATAAATTCAGGCTACTAATTTGTAGGAAAAGATAATAACATAATTAAATTGACACAACTTCCCCTTTGAACAAGATATGGAATTTAGCCTAGCATGGTTGTGGAGTATTCTTCAAGTTGCTTCATGAATTCCATTGTTGTTGATGTTCTTTGGCTTGAAAATCTCCCAAGAATGCTCTATATTTTTCTCTCAATTTTCCTCAATGTGTAGCCTCTCTAAAAAATAATAAAAGTCTCTTTTCTTGTCATGAAACTCCCTTTTTATAGCTCCAATTTCGTGCCCTAGCTTTGGGAGCAAGAAATCCCAAAATTATGGAAAGAATTAAAATATGGAAATTTTGACTCTGAATAGTTACGGCTGTAACATTCCCTTTACGGCCGTAATTGAGTTTCTGCATATTTCTCGCAAGTTGAAGTTACGGCCGTGATTTCTGATTTACGGCCGTAATTAGGTTTCTGCTAATTTTCTTCTTTTGAAGGTTACGGCCGTGACATTTCTTTTACGGCCGTAACTATGTTTCTGCTTATTTTTTTCTTAATTCAACATTCTTTCACGGCCGTGACATGATTTCCTTACGGGCGTAACGTTATTTGCGCCTAAGTCCCCAAACTTCAGTTTTGAGTGCGTTTTGGTCCTTTTTTCTTCTTTTCTCTTCTTTTATGATCCTATACAATATAAAACATAAAATGCATTAATAATACTTAGATAGAATCACATTATGACATTTTCAAGGATATAAGTGTATAAAATAAACGTAAATATCACACTTATCAAATCCCCCCACACTTGAACCATTGTTCGTCCTCGAACAAAGATTTGCAAAGAAAAGAATAGGATTCAAACAATAGATTACAATTTAGAGACTTGAGGTTGCAACCCACTTTTCTTTAACAAAAATGTTCCATTGCATGATCGGATTGTGTTAGTGTGTGCTAGAGATGCAACGCCCCTTATTTCCCATCCCAATCATGACTTGATATGGTTTATTTCCTTGCACCTCTCGTGTTTGCTCACATCCCAACCATTCATGAGTGACTACGAGGAGAATAATTTCGTCCAACTCCAGTGGAAATCAGTTGCGTAGACTGAGTTGTTCATGACGTGAATTCAGTCAACACAATACCCCCGACCACATTCATAGAACCAACCCTAGACCAAGCAATTCAAACCACTCATAAGAACATGTAATGAGAGTTAACACCCTCACAAGATATTTCTCTTTTCGCACAAAGTGTATAAGGGTTTGAATTTTCGCTCATCTCTCTGCATGGATAAGTCAGTACCACAGATTGCCTAACTGTCATAACCGGAGCCAACAATAACACAAGTGCAAAGCAAAGGTCTTTAATTGGTTGTAACGGGGCTTCGGGTCGGTAGGATAAAATCACATATTTAGGCTGAGTCGAGAAGAAATTTCGCAAACCAAGTCCATTCACAATGACATTACTTCCTTCTCCCTTAATATGATCTTCATTGTTTCCCGCTACCCAACTTTTATTCATACTTGAATTTCTTCTTTTCTTTTCTCTCTTTTTTTTTTCACAAGTTGAGTGTTTGACTTCCTCAACTAATAATTTCCTTGATTAAACTTCTTTTTTTTTTTTCTCTTTCGATTTTTTTTTTTTTTTTTTTTCAAATCATTCTGTAGCCACCAAGGGACACAAGATAGAATTACAATCCCCTGAATTCAGTCCATTACACAACCATCGCCCAACACAAGATAACCATTTCAACTTCTTGGACTTAGGTCATAGCGCAATCCTCAATCAACAAAAGCTTGCGAATCCCTTCTCTATGGGTTCAAAACAGAGACAATGCAAAAGAAAGGGCATTCGTGGCTTGTAGCGTGGCAAAATAAAATCAAAGAAAGGCTAAAGCTCAAAAGGGCTTCTAATTGTCCATGTAGCAAGGTAGGCTCTTTTAGCAAGTCAAATTTGGTTTAACCTATTGCTTTCGCTATAATTTGCACTTGAATCAAGAAGCTACAACGGTATGTACAAGAAAGCACATCCAAGTATAACTCAACCATGCAGGACACACATCAAAGAATTACGAGCTTATAAATATCAAAAACAGCTCTTAGGCTCAAAAGCTCACAAATTATGGCTTTCATGTGTTTTTCCCATCCAATTATGAGTTATAGGTCATTGCTTGATCTTCATTCCAAATCTAAGTCCATTGGTCGAGGATAACGGTTAAAAGTATTCAAACCATCACTACTCACAAAAGTATAATAATTGGGACGTTCAGGGCTATATATGTAGGAATAATCTGTCTATTGTGGGTTAGGTTGACTAGGTTGTAGACATTTGAATATTTTCACTTTTCATTTTCAACCTATTTGTGAAGTTTTGGACGAGATGATCTCTATGTGCTCAAGTTATATCCAATTATGCAATGAATTTTTTTCAAAAAAATGAACCAAAAGTGGGGTCGCTTCCTATCAAAAGATTAAAATGGATGCTGACTCAAACTGAATTTTAACATTTCGACTAGAGAAAGTAGATAAAGACATTAAGCTCACAATCAATTCAATCCCCCCCACACTTAAACAAAACAATGTCCTCATTGAAAAATAAAGCTAAACAGTAGAAGGGGGAAAAGAAATTTTTTTTAATTTGAAATTTCTGGATTTACGGCCGTAATCAGGCCTCTGAAAATTTTGGGGAAAAGTTAATTACGGCCGTAAAGATGTGTCTTACGGCCGTAAGGTGGTTTCTGAATAAATGTTTAAAAATTGAATTACGGCCGTAAGGTGTGTCATACGGCCGTAATGTTGCCTCTGATATTTTATTTTATTTTTTTCCACTTAAACGGAAAATGAAAAAAAATAACAATAAAGTAAAATGAACTAATAATAACAATAACAGAAAATAAAAATGGGGGAGTAAAGAGACTCCCCTCTCGGGTTGCCTCCCGAGCAGCGCCTTTGTTTACTGTCTTTGGCTAGACTTGTTGTTTCCTCCTTCAACTGGGATTAGGTGGATCTCCAAAGCTCAACTTCTTTTTCATACTTTTCATTAGGGCCTGCAAAATAAGGGGAAACTTCTCATCGGCTACTGGTAGGGTGGTACAAAAGTTTTTACCTGGTTGTGATGGCTTTGGACAGTCCTTTCCACCAAGTTCAAAAATTTCCTGTACTGGAGAATCAATCACATTAACAAACTGAACAGGATTATCATCATCATGATTTTTCACGGAATCATAAATATTGAATTGAATAATCTCATTATCAAATTCCATGGTAAGTGAGCCACTACTAACATCTATCTTAGTCTTAGATGTTTTTAGAAATGGTCTGCCTAGAAAAATAGGAGTAGAGTTGGGGGAGTGGTCATCATTCATGTCCAATACATAAAAATCTGCAGGAAATACTAATCCGCCTACTTGCACTAGAATGTCTTCAACTACCCCGTCAGGATAAGCATTAGAACGATCGGCTAGTTGAATTATAACATTAGTTTCAATTAGTTTGGCAAGTTTTAATGAAGCATAGGTGGACCTAGGCATTACATTGATAGATGCACCTAAGTCTATTAAAGCACGATTTATTTTCTTATTACCTATTTGACAAGGTATGGTAAACATACCTGGATCCTTGCACTTGGGAGGTAATTTTCTTTGAAGAAGTGCAGATACAGACTCACCCATTCTTACCATCTCATTTCCTACCAGCTTCCGTTTGTTGGTGCACAGCTCCTTTAAGAACTTCGCGTATCGGGGCACTTGCTTGATTGCATCCAACAGTGGAATGTTGATTTCCACTTTCCTGAACATTTCCAGAATTTCCTTCTCCTTGCTTTCCTTAGTCGCCTTCGCTAACCTGCTCGGAAAAGGCGATGGAGTTAGTTTCGCATTCACAATAGGTTCGGTTTTTACCTGAGAGTTTTGTGGACTGCTGTTTTTATTTTCGACTTCTTTTTCTTCAACCTCCTCCTCTTCACTAGCGATTGGCTTTGATTGTGGCGCCTCAATTTCTTTTCCACTTCGAAGAGTAATTGCACTTACATTCTTCGGATTCACCTCGGGTTGAGATGACAACTTTCCTCCTGTTTGTGATTCCAGTCTGTTGATAGTTGTGGCCATTTGACTCATTTGATTTTCCAGGTTTTGAATGCTGGATTTGGTATCCTGTTGAAATTGTAGAGTGTTAGTGGCCAAAGTTTTCATCATTTCTTCGAGAGACATACCTGATGATTGTGGCTTTTGCTGATATTGTCCCTGTGGATGGAAATTTCCTTGTTGTTGAAAATTCCCTTGAGGCTTGTTGGAGACGAAACCCGGAGGTTTGTTATTTCCATAGCTCAAGTTCGGGTGGTCCCTCCAGCCAGGATTGTAAGTGTTTGAGTACGGATTGTATTGTTGGTTTTGAAATGGGAAGCCTCCAGTAGCGTTCACTTGTTCACTGTTTTCCTCTTGGAGCACCGGGCACGCATCCGTTGCATGTCCGAAGTTAGCACATATCCCGCATGCTTTGACTTGTCGTGCACTTCCTACAGTAAGTTGTTTAACGAGATTTGTTAGTTCAAACAGTTGACTTTCTATATTGGAACTACTTACCTCGTTCACGCGGCGAACTTGCATGTCTCGGGTTGGGTTAAATTGCTGAGTGTTTTCAGCCATGTTGGAAATCAAAGCCCGAGCCTGTTCCGGTGTTTTGTCCATTAAGGCACCTCCACTTGCGGCATCTATCATACTTCTGTCCATTGGTAGCAGTCCTTCGTAGAAATATTGCACCAGTAGTTGTTCGCTGATTTGATGATGGGGGCAGCTCGAGATGAGCTTCTTGAAGCGCTCCCAATATTCATACAGCGATTCACCATTGTTTTGACGAACCCCGCAAATTTCCTTCCGGATTGTTCCAGCCCGAGATGCAGGAAAATATTTTTCCAAAAATAGCCTCTTCATGTCATTCCAGGTGGTGACTGATCCGGATGGTAAACAGTATAGCCAATCAGTAGCGGCATCCTTTAACGAGAATGGAAAGGCCCTCATTTTAATTTGTTCCTCGGTAATACCAGTGGGTCTCATACTGTCACAAACCACGTGAAATTCCTTGAGATGCCTGTAAGGGTCTTCACCAGCATGTCCTCGAAAAGTTGGCAACAAGTGAATGAGTCCAGATTTGAGTTCAAAAGTCTTTCCCTCCTCCACTGTCGGAAAAGTGATACAGAGTGGCTGTTGAGCGACATCTGGAGTGGCCAATTGTTTAAGTGTCCTGTTGTTGAGGTTATGAGCTGCCATTTGTTCTAGTGCTTCCCTTCTTCGCTGTCGAAAAGTTCGCTCGATTTCTGGATCAAATAAAAAATATTCAGGATTAGTGGATCGAGTTTTATGCATATAAATAAATGAATAAATAAATAAAATTTTCGGAATTTCAAATTTTTTTTTTAATTAAACCGAAAATAAAAAATAAATAAATAAAAATGCAGAAAATAAAATTCTAATTGATTAAACAGAAAATTGGTTAACCGTTCCCCGGCAACGGCGCCAAAAATTTGATGCGTGTCGCAATGCACCAAAATAATAAATAATTCCTTACTCGCTAAATATTAATTAATAATGTAATAGCGAGAGTAAGGGTCGATCCCACGAGGAACGAAAACTAATTTTAGTTGTTCGATCAATTAGAATGGAATGGGGGGTTTTGTTGTTTGAATTGCTTGAATGAAAATTATGCATAAAATAAATAATTAAATATGACTAGAGAAATAATATGAGAAGAAATCTTGTTCTCGGGTTCGGTTGTGCCCTCAATTAATGTTATATCTTTCCTTGTAACGTGTTTCTATCCCTAATTCAATTATCAATCATAAATAATCAACAAGCTCTGATTATCTAATTCTTCCTTATGTGTATTGATTCAAAACAAACTCTTCGAACCAATTCTAGCCACGGACAATCCTAAACAAGCTCTTAGAATTTAATGCACGACTAGTATGAAAATTTAGAAGAATAGATTGAATTAGATCGTTAATTACACAAGCTCGAATTAATCAATCCAAGTTGAATTATTACTAAACCTGCACGAGATTTATTTGCTACTAAAGTAAAGATTCAATGACAATTACGGATCAAGAATCTAAACATAGCATAATCATGAATTCAAAGATCAATAATCCAATTGGCCAAATTAAACTATTAATCAGATAAACTCAATGAACATTCAAAGCATAATAATCCAACAATTGAAATAAAGGAATAAATTCACGCTACTAATTTGTAGGAAAAGATAATAACATAATTAAATTGACACAACTTCCCCTTTGAACAAGATATGGAATTTAGCCTAGCATGGTTGTGGAGTATTCTTCAAGTTGCTTCATGAATTCCATTGTTGTTGATGTTCTTTGGCTTGAAAATCTCCCAAGAATGCTCTATATTTTTCTCTCAATTTTCCTCAATGTGTAGTCTCTCTCAAAAATAATAAAAGTCTCTTTTCTTGTCATGAAACTCCCTTTTCATAGCTCCAATTTCGTGCCCTAGCTTTGGGAGCAAGAAATCCCAAAATTATGGAAAGAATTAAAATATGGAAATTTTGACTTTGAATAGTTACGGCCGTAACATTCCCTTTACGGCCGTAATTGAGTTTCTGCATATTTCTCGCAAGTTGAAGTTACGGCCGTGATTTCTGATTTACGGCCGTAATTAGGTTTCTGCTGATTTTCTTCTTTTGAAGGTTACGGCCGTGACATTTCTTTTACGGCCGTAACTATGTTTCTGCTTATTTTCTTCTTAATTCAACATTCTTTCACGGCCGTGACATGATTTCCTTACGGCCGTAACGTTATTTGCGCCTAAGTCCCCAAACTTCAGTTTTGAGTGCGTTTTGGTCCTTTTTTCTTCTTTTCTCTTCTTTTATGATCCTATACAATATAAAACATAAAATGCATTAATAATACTTAGATAGAATCACATTATGACATTTTCAAGGATATAAGTGTATAAAATAAACGTAAATATCACACTTATCACCATCACACTTCAGGTGTGTGATAAATTCATCAATTTTATCAACTATTAATCTCTCCCCTAATGTCGAGAAATCTTATATTATATAATTCGACGAACCATGTCGTAACATCTTATCCTTCACGAATAATTATAATTAATGATTCTGAAAATTTGAGGTTGTCTAAATTTTATAAACAGATTGTCACAGACAAGTCTGGATAGTAACCAGTTAACAGTAAATCGTTAATCGTTATTTAGTGCAGTACCAGATGAATCCTGCTAAGGCAGATTCGTCTGGATTGTAAAACGTAAACAATCAGAATAATTTGTGCGGAATTATAAATGGACAAGAACACAATAATTTGAGCTTAACGTGGGAAAAAACCCTAACAGGGAAAACCCACGGTTCGCATCCTGCGAACAAAAACAAATCACTATATAAGGAAAGAGTTTATACAGATCAATCTAAACTACTGGATAAATCTACGCATAGACTTTATCAAACATCCAAGAAATAGATCACTCACTTATCCTTCCGTGGCATGTAATGTGAGCTAGCGTCCCACCACTCTTCAGTAGTTTTCTTTGACTCGCAACACTTTTCAGCAACACGAACTCCCGTTCGATCTTGATCCAAACCTCCCGTTTGATCTTCACGCTGAAATTCTTTCCTTCTCTAAGTGATTAAATCCTCCTCCCGGAGTATTGAAGTCACAACACAATTGAAGCTTTGCACCACATGAAAATAAAGCTTCAAGACTTCTTTAACAAGGTGGACGTGTATTTCTCTAGCACCACACGAAAATTATATTTTCATGTCACACACAACACGTCCCATATTTCTTTTCTTTATAGTGCAATTAGGTTTTCTTGATTCACAAGTTACCTTACTGCACAAGATCTCTAATACCTGCAAAACGGGTTAGAGATAATTAGTAAAGATAAGATAAATATTCTTGAATGAATCTTACTATGAATAAAGATAATGATAAATCATAAAGATTTTACCATTTATCAATCAAGTGATAAATCAAGATATTTATCACCATATTTTTCGGCCCCTATGAATATTCTTAACAATCAAGAATTTCGACCTTATAATCTTACCATATGCAAAGATAAGACTAAAAATATTCTTCACCATATCAAGAAGATACTTACCATACTTTGAGTATCAAGAATAAACACAAGATATTATCAAGAATATTACCAACATATTTTCGAGATTATGATCAAAGATTTTCGTGCTTGTGATCAAGTAAATATCAATATTTTCTTGATCTCTAAAAAACATTTTACTTGAAAATTAGAGATAAAAATTATGCATAATTTAATTGAACTTAATATATTACTAAATACACATATTTAGTAATTAAATCAAGTTTTATCAAATTATACATTCGTGAAAAATAGGAAATGCCAATATCATAGAATTAACAATCTCCCCCTTTGACTTTTTCTATTTTTCCGAAACCAATCATCTTTTTATGATCACACAAAATCAATTAGCTCCCCCTATCAAAAATCTCCCCCTCAAGATATGCATCAGGATAAACACAATCAATCAAAATGCATGTAAATAATTAACACATAGAGAGCATAAAAGAATTAAAAAGATGATATCCATTGCTAAATGCTACTCCCCCTTTTCGGAGAAAGAGGAGAAGTCATATGGTTCACAAAACCTGCATGCAAAAATTCACAATCTAAATCCAATCATAAGAAAACGTTTTAAGCCAAAACAGAATATCAATGTTTCTAAATCACTGAAAATAAGCGGATGAGGCGGCTGGGTTGAGATCAGTCTGGAGTCTTCCTTTGCTTCTTAGAGGTAGGGAGCTTCTTGGCTGCAACCTTCCTCTTTACTTTGGCTTCTACAGGAGCCACATTTGTCGAAGAACCTCCAAGTAACTAATCAAGTATATCTTCAAGACGCTTAACCCGTACACCAAGTGCAGATATATCAGCTTTCATCCCAGCATTTTCTGCTTCCAGCTGACCGAGCCTGGCATCTTTATCAGTTGATCCCTGAGTTCCAGTAGTCTCATCCAGAACCTGCTTCTTTTGACCTGTCTGCGTCTCCAAGGTTTTTCTGCATCTCGCCCTGTTTAACACCTTGGGGGTGACCACCACATCATCTTCCAATGTTTGGATACCCTGATCATTCAAAAATTGTGAAATAACCCACGGATAAACCAATAGATAAGTGTTACCTTGTCTAGAACCACTTCCCGACACTCTTCCAATGATAGAATTCCAGATTCGGGTAGCGAAGTCAATATTCCTTTTGGTCCCCAGCAGAAAAAGGGTTCTAGCAGATTCTCGCTTAAAACTCGAATCATGCATTAGTTGGTCAAAATTTGCCTTAACAATTTTGTGCAGGATTTGATATTTTTTTGACATTTCAGACCTAGGCAATTGTTTTAACCCTTTTACTAGCCATGTGATATTTCCCCCTGACAACTCCATAGAAATTTCATCATTAGTGGCCTCCATAGACTCATCCTCATCAGCCACATCATCATTCAGTTCTAACCACTTCCTGAGTTCTTTTGTCGAAATCTTAATTAACTGTCCCCTAACAAAAAGTGAAGTGGTAAAAAGACATTTTTTGGAGTTATAGTCAATGGGGATATTGGCATAAAATTCCTTGACCAGAGTCTCATTGATGTCTCTCTTACACTCAGTCAACTTTTTCAATCCAAAATGTGACACTATATCATCAATCTCAAAGTCATCAAATTCGCCTACAGTCACCCTAGACTCTTAATGCAATCGTTTACTCGAAATATGTTTTTGAAAATCATTGTATGCTTCAGATGAACAAAATTTGAAACTGAATGGGGCAAACATACCTCTTGCTGTCTGCATGGGAGTGCAGACGAATGAAGAAATATCAAACCTGGACCTCACTGGACCCACAGCAGTGTCGCCCTTTTTCTTTTTCGAACTCACAGCGGTTGCTACCTTTTGTTTTCCTTTCCTGTCTGAAATAACAGCTTCTTTATCAGACTCTTCTTCCAGCTGCTCAGACTCGTCTGCATCCTCAGATTCCTCTGGCTCTTCTGGTGATGCATCATCCTCAGATTCTTCTCCTTCCTTTTCTCCTTCAGATTTTTCATCTTCCTCAGATTCTTCCTCCTCCTCTGGTTTCTCCTTTTCATCACTAGATTCTGTCTCACCCGATTCATCTCCTCCTTCTTCAATCCCAGTTTTCGCATCTCTTGCACTTTTCATAGCAGCAAGTTTTGGGCTCCCTGCAGTTCACTCCGAATGTCCAATGGAGAGATATGGCTGAATCCAAGATCTCCTGAACTGGGGGCCAGATTGACGCCCATGGTTTGTGGAATAATAGGCGTGCTTCTGCTTATTTGGGCCATGAGAAGAGCAGGTGTAGGAGTAGTACTGGAGGTGAAGAGTGAGGTCAGCGTTGGGCTGGTGCCGGAAGGCAGTGCAGGAACAATGGCGCGGCTCGGAGTTCCCTCCTCAGATGGGTTCAGTGTAGATGATGCTTCGCCGCCTCCTCTTGTGATTCTCCTTCTTCCGACTTGTTTGCTCCTTGCCATGTCTATATTATTATTATTTTTTTCGAGAGAGAGGAAGACGGAAGATAGGGTTTTCGGTGTGAGGATTTGGGGTTTTTCAGACTTTGGTACACGAGTTTTATAAGAAGAAGTATGGGGGTTTTTGGGGTTTAAGAGGGAGTCTAATATGAAAGGAATTAGAGTTCATTATGGTAACTGGAGAATCATGATTCTTGTCAACTTCTTTCCTTAAAAAAATAGATAAGTATAGAAACAAAATATGTTAAGAATTAGGAAACAAATAAATTACCAAAAATTGGGCTCCACAATCAACTGACTTGTTCTGCAAGATTTGCACTTATTAGCCCACAATATACTGCCAAATAAAGATTTTCAGAATAAAATCTAAAAGTCGTGACTAAGAAAAATCTAAATTCATATGTGTACCTGAGACACGTCTGAGTTTCTGTTGGCATCTGTTGAGACAGATATATCTGGCAGTAGACAGTCCACCACGAGCATGATTATGTTGATTAATGTACGTGTGTGATCCGAGCAATCCTTAGTCATCCACATACTGCCAAAAATCATATGATTGCCCTGACTTATCAATTTGTCACCGTAATGCACAATAAGACCGATCAAAATCTATAGAAAGTGCAATTTCTCAGATCCGGCTTGCCGACTTTTTCTATATAATAGCAATATATTTTGGAGGTGGAAACGGCTTCACACAATCCCCAGAAGTTATCTTACAGAATGTTCCCCTTTAGGTTAGAAGAAGGGTATGAACATGGCTTGGATTGGTAGATTTACACAATCCCCAGAAGTTATCTTACTAGGTTTTCCCCTTACTTCTACAATATTACCACATTTATATCAATTCATCGTATTTTGAGGCTAAAGGGTATGAACTTGGCTTGGATAGGCAGCCTTCTTTTCCACTAGCCCTGCCCTTGGATAATAAGAAAAATGCGTGCAATGCTATAAGCAAGATTTAGATCATAGGTCTACACACAGAATATGAAATCTCGTCCAGTAACAACCATATGACATAGACAGCAGTGACTTATCCTTAGGATTGTCCAGATTTGAGTGCTAGTTAGATTCATCCGGAGACATGTTGAATGCTATCAGCCAGACGTATCTGTCTCGTTATCAGCCACAAGTACTCAGATATATCTGCAAGCAAAAACATGATCTACTTAGTATAAGAACATGATAACTTAAATACATGCAATAAAAAGAAAAACAACAATTTTTTTTTGTGAAATATGCATGTTCCTATTCAGAAGGAGGTGATACTCCAATTTGTTTCCTAAAGCTTTCAAATTTGACAGTATCGAGGGCCTTAGTAAACAAATCTGCCAACTGTAGATCAGTCTGTATGTGCTCCAGATTGATAATCTTTTGTTCCACCAATTCTCTGATGAAGTGATGTCTGATGTCAATATGTTTTGTTCTGGAGTGTTGGACTGGATTCTTTGAGATATTGATGGCACTGGTGTTGTCACAATACATAGTAGCTTGTTCTGTAGAGATTCCATAGTCTTTCAACATTTGTTTCATCCACAGGAGTTGTGTACAGCAACTCCCAGCTGCTATATATTCGGCTTCGGCTGTGGATAGTGACACTGAATTTTTATTTCTACTTAGCCATGCCACCAAATTGTTCCCAATGTAGAAACATCTTTCAGATGTACTCTTTCGATCATCTACATTCCCAGCCTAGTCTACGTCTGAAAAACCTGCAAGATTAGCAGTGGTATCTCTTGTAAACCAAATTCCATAATTCAACGTCCCACTTACATATCTGATGATTCTTTCCACAACAGCAACATGAGATTCCTTAGGTTTAGCTTGATATCTTGCACAAACTCCAACACTGAAGGATATATCTGGTCTACTGGCAGTAAGGTACAGAAGACTTCCAATCATGCTTCTGTAAAGGGATGGATCTACATCCTTACCATTGTCATCCTTTGAAAGTTTTAGAGTAGTCGCCATGGGAGTTCTCATTGCCTTTGCATCTTCAAGCCCAAATTTCTTCACCAGATTTTTAGCGTACTTTGCTTGAGATATGAATATGCCAGATTCATCCTGCTGTACCTGCAAACCAAGAAAGAAGGTTAGCTCACCAACCATACTCATTTCAAATTCTCTTTTCATTGTATTTATAAATTCATTAATTTTGAACTTAGATGTAGACCCAAATACTATGTCATCAACATTTATTTGAGCTACAGTTAGTCCAGGATTTAGATACTTAATGAAAAGAGTTTTATCAGTTCCTCCCCTTTTGTATCCATTGCATAGCAAGAATGATGTGAGCCTTTCATACCAAGCTCTGGGGGCTTGTTTCAACCCATATAATGCCTTTTTGAGTCTAAAGACATACTCTGGGTGAGATGGATCTGTGAAGCCTTGAGGCTGCTCCACATAGGCTTCCTCTTTAAGCACACCATTCAGAAAGGCACTTTTGACATCCATCTGAAATAGTCTGAAGTTGATGTAGCAGGACACAGCTAGCAACAGCCTGATGGATTCCAGTCTGGCTACTGGAGCAAATGTCTTTTCAAAGTCTATCCCTTCAATCTTGGTATAGCCTTGGGCAACAAGTCTGGCTTTATTCCTTACCACATTTCCTTGTTCATTTGACTTATTCTTGAAGATCCATTTGGTTCCAATTACATTACCTTCTTTAGGACGTGGAACCAGCTCCCAGACATTGTTTCTTTCAAATTAGTTAAGTTCTTCCTGCATAGCATGTACCCAGTGTTCATCTGTCAATGCTTCTCTGACATTTTTTGGCTCAATTTGAGACATATGACAGATGTTACTCATCTCAGCAAATTTTCTTCTGGTCACATTTTTCTTAGACATATCAGCGAGAATGTTGTCAAGTGGATGTGCCTTTTGGATCCTAGCAGGTGGTAGTCTTGATGCTTCTGATTCAGCAATGTCAGGTGTATCTGGGTCATCAGATTCGTCTCGATCTGCAGTTATTACTGGGTGCCCAGACTCATCCTGATCGGATTCTTCAATCTCATTAAGTCTTTTAGCTCGTTGTTGTTCTTCTTCTGATTTTTCAATTCCAGCTCCTTCTTTTGGTGGAATTTCCAGTTGATCACCATCTGCTTCCTGCAAATCCGAATTTAAACAATTAGTGTCATCCACTTTCACATTAATAGACTCAAGAACAGTTTGGGTTCTTAGATTGTAAACTCTATAGCCCCTGCTATTTTCAACATAACCCAAAAATATTTCATCATCTGATTTTGAGTCAAATTTTCCTAGGTGTTCTCTATCTTTCAAAATATAGCATTTACTTCCAAAGGCATGAAAGTAGTCAACCCTAGGTTTTCTACCCTTCCAAATTTCATATGGAGTTTGGTTTGTTCCAGATCTAAGCATGACTCTATTGACAATATAACAAGCAGTGTTTATAGCTTCTACCCAAAATTTCGTGGGCAATTTGTTGCTATTTAGCACGACACGAGCCATCTCTTGTAGAGTTCTATTTTTCCTTTCCACCACTCCATTCTGTTGAGGAGTCTTTAGGGACGAGTACTCATGCTTGATCCCGTATCGGATACAAAAATCAGCAAACTCGGAGTTTTCAAATTCTCTCCCATGGTCACTTCTGATCATTTTGACTCTTACCTGTTCATCTGCCTTTTCATTGTTCAATTTCTGAAAAAGATTAACAAAATTGTCAAAGGTATCAGATTTATCTCGAATAAACGTAACCCAGGTGTATCTGGAGAAATCATCAACACATACATAAATATACCTCTTACCACCAATACTTTCCTTTTGGATAGGACCCATCAAATCCATGTGAATTAGTTCAAGTATATGAGAGGTATTAATGGATGTACCTGGTTTATGTTAACTTTTGATTTGCTTACCCTTTTGACAATCACCACAGATTTCATCTGGAACATTGTTTATGCTGGGTAAGCCTCTCACAGCCTGTAGTCTGGTCAGCTTCATGAGATCATGGTAGTTTACATGTCCTAGTCTGTTATGCCACAGCATTGCAAGTTTCGTGACTCTCAAGTGTATAGCATTTATATCTAGATCTAACTCCCTTAAATAAAACACTCTTTAACGGGTTAGACTTCTTGTCACAACTCAAAACCTTGCAATATTCTTTTGAAAACATGACAAGCAAGTTATCATCACACAATTATCTTACACTGATCAAATTTGCCTTAAGCCCTATAACATATAAGACATTAGTTAATGTAGGCAATCCCTTAATGTTGATGATACTAGATCCATCTATCTTACCCTTTTGGCCATCACCAAATGTAACAGCATCTGTTTCGCCTTTTTCAAAATGTGTAAGTAGAGAGAGATCACCTGTCATGTGTCTAGAACAACCACTATCGAAATACCATGTGTTAGGAATCAAAGCACTCAAAGACAATTGCACTACATAAGCATTTGTTCGAGTTTTCTTCTCTTGTCTAGAAACAAGTCTTCTTTTGTGTGAATTGATTAACTTCAAGTACTCATGACACCTAAATACATCATGATCAGATTTAGTACAAAAATTACAGAATACCTGGAAAACAAATGTATCCTGCCGATTCTGTCGAGGTTGAAATTTCATGCCGTTCTGATGGACATACTCATCTGGTTTGTACAGATTCGGCTGAAATTGTCGTCTTGCATAGTTCTTGGCTGGATGTAAGTTTTGAGTCCTAACCACATTGTATTGATGATGATGAGAGGTAGATGGATCTGTATGATTTTTGTTTTGTTCCATGTACCTGTATCCAGATTCTTTTACAAAGTTTATTTTATGGTCAAGATTTTTACCTTTACCTTCATATCCAAGACCTGTTTTTAGGCTGACAGGTCTGCCACTGTTCAGGATTTAATCAAGCTGGACGGATCCATGTGCCAGCTTCTTGATTTTGTCTTGTGCGTTAGCAAGTTCTGAACTTAACCTGCTTACCTCATTTTGTTCGTCATCTGAGACTGCAGATACGTCGTCCAGTTGACGTTCCCTGTTGTGCTCAGTGAAGGCCTGCAACAGTTGAATCTTCTCTTCTGCATCTTGAAGTTCCTTCCTCAAGTTTTCAATATTTTATATGGATTTATCTGCATAAGAAGAGTTACCAGATTCAGCACCAGACAGCTGTAAAGCAGTAAAGGTAATTATCTGATTTTCAGAATTGCTGCTATCTGATTCTGATTCAGATTCATCTGAGTCTCCATCACTCCATGTAACATTCATGGCCTTCTTTCCCTTGGCCTTCTTTTGAGTATTAGGACAATCAGCTGCAATGTGTCCATATCCTTCACATTCTCTGCATTGGATTCGACTCCTAGGCTCCCCTTCAGACGTGTTGGCATTATTCTTTGGATAGAAATTATTTTTCTTCCATTGTTTTTGTGGTTTTTGATTCTGGCCTTGAAGATTTGTGGACCTTTCTTTTTGTTTGCCCTTGAGGAACCTTTTAAATTGTCTGGTGAGAAGTACAAAATTTTCATCTTCGTCAGTCTCGCTAGAGTCGTCTGGGTTTGCACTGTTAGTCTTGAAAGCAATTCCTGGTGATTTGTCTTTCTTTCTTCGGGCCAGATTTAATTCATAGGTCATTAATGACCTTACAAGTTCCTCAACTCGCATGGTTGAAAGATCCTTGCTTTCTTCAATTGCTGCACTTTTGCATGGAACCTGTCTGGTAAAGATCTAAGGATCTTTTGTACAATCTGCTCATTTGAGTAGGTTTTCCCAAGCGCTTCAGCTGAGTTGGTGAGATCGCTTAATCTGGCATAGAAGCTTTTGAAGTCTTCTTTCTCTTCCTTAGATAATTGTTCAAATTCTAAAGTGATCATCTGCAGCTTGGAGGTTTTGACAGCATTGGTTCCTTCGTTTGCTATCTTCAAAGCATCCCATGCTTCCTTGGCCGTCCTTAAGGAGGAGATGAGTCTGAATTGACCCGGATCAACCAAAGAAACAATAGCATTAAGTGCCTTAGAATTCCAATTTGCATCAGCTAGTTCATCTGCAGTAAATGCACTTCTAGCTACAGTTGTAATAACACCTCCAGTAGTGACAGTGGGTGCTGTGTAACCTTCAAGAACAGAAGTCCAACAATGTTCATCAATAGATTGAATAAAAATTTCCATATGGATTTTCCAATATGCATAATTACTACCAGTTAATAAGGGTGGCCTAAGAGATGCAGAGTTTTCCATTTAGACAACCGGATCTCACTTTCTAGAAGTGAATCAGCTCTGATACCAATTGAAAATTTGAGGTTGTCTAAATTTTATAAACAGATTGTCACAGACAAGTTTGGACAGTAACCAGTTAACAGTAAATCGTTATTTAGCGCAGTACCAGATGAATCCTGCTAAGGCAGATTCGTCTGGATTGTAAAACGTAAACAATCAGAATAATTTTTGCGGAATTATAAATGGACAAGAACACAATAATTTGAGCTTAACGTGGGAAAAAACCCTAATAGGGAAAACCCACGGTTCGCATCCTGCGAACAAAAACAAATCACTATATAAGGAAAGAGTTTATACAGATCAATCTAAACTACAGGATAAATCTACGCATAGACTTTATCAAACATCCAAGAAATAGATCACTCCCTGATCCTTCTGTGGCATGTAATGTGAGCTGGCGTCCCACCACTCTTCAGTAGTTTTCTTTGACTCGCAACACTTTTCAGCAACACGAACTCCCGTTCGATTTTGATCCAAACCTCCCGTTTGATCTTCACGCTGAAATTCTTTCCTTCTCTAAGTGATTGAATCCTCCTCCCGGAGTATTGAAGTCACAACACAATTGAAGCTTTGCACCACACGAAAATAAAGCTTCAAGACTTCTTTAACAAGGTGGACGTGTATTTCTCTAGCACCACACGAAAATTGTATTTTCACGTCACACACAACACGTCCCATATTTCTTCTCTTTATAGTGCAATTAGGTTTTCTTGATTCACAAGTTACCTTATTGCACAAGATCTCTAATACCTGTAAAACGGGTTAGAGATAATTAGTAAAGGTAAGATAAATATTCTTGAATGAATCTTACCATGAATAAAGATAATGATAAATCATAAAGATCTTACCATTTATCAATCAACTGATAAATCAAGATATTTATCACCATATTTTTCGGCCCCTATGAATATTCTTAACAATCAAGAATTTCGACCTTATAATCTTACCATATGCAAAGATAAGACTAAAAATATTCTTCACCATATCAAGAAGATACTTACCATACTTTGAGTATCAAGAATAAACACAAGATATTATCAAGAATATTACCAACATATTTTCGAAATTATGATCAAAGATTTTCGTGCTTGTGATCAAGTAAATATCAATATTTTCTTGATCATTATCTAAAAAATATTTTACTCAAAAATTAGAGATAAAAATTATGATTAATTTAATTGAACTTAATATATTACTAAATACACGTATTTAATAATTAAATCAAGTTTTATCAAATTATACATTCGTGAAAAATAGGAAATGCCAATATCATAGAATTAACAGATTCAAACTTAACCACTTATTCAAGAATTTGCTTATTTCCATCTCAGTGCATAGTGGTGAAAATATACTACTCAATCACGGGTTGTCATTCGACAAGTTTTATATATAAAATTTGTTGTTTATGAAATAACATTTTCACTTAGATTGTTCTCATATAGATATTACAGAAAATAATTAGAGCCATTTAATTTTGCTAAACCATAGTAATACAATGTAATTATTATCTTAATCAATACATAAAATCATTTAATGATTTAGGTATATGAACTCATTAGCATGTATCACTTTGTTCGTAATACTATAACTTGACTAGATAATCTTTTACGCCACATGTACAAGTTTCCTATTCACAAATGTATCCATCAAGCGAATCCACTTTTTAATTCAAAATTTGAAGATGTTACACATGAAGGGTGAACGAGTCCACAACATTCACCTTTAAATTATTCCAGAATCAGAGAAATCACGAACTCACTTCCACATATTCTCTAGTGAAATTATTAGTTTACCTTCAAGAACAATTATCACTTGAGAATTTATTAACGTGAAGATTCTTCTAGTTTTTCATTAAATATTCATTTGATTTGTATCGTTATTGATCCAGTGATAATCTAACTGGACGTGTCAAATGATAAAATATTATTCAAGAATATATATATATATATATATATATATATATATATATATATATATATATATATATATATATATATATATTAATATTCAAACAATTTTGAAACATTCTTCTGCAATATTTAGATATTTGAATTGTGTTTCATTCTAGAAAATAATTAATTGTTCTTCTGGTATATTATAAAAATATGCTACTTCTGAAGCAACAAGTCAATATTCTTCAAGAGAAGATAATAATATTGTACTTCTTTGGGAACAATAATTATTTTATATCATAATAAAAACACGCGCTTCTTCATGAGGATTATTTAAAGGTCTTCACAAATAATAGATATATGAAGAGTAAAAAGGTTTTAAATAATAAACTTACTTGAATTTGGAAATTAGCATTTCAAAATTTTCTAACGTTCGCACAGCTATTGACCACAAATGAACCGTTGAATTTTGATCTTAACCATTTGATATGAAAGGATAATGATTTGTGAATGTTCTTTCCAAATTTCATGACAATCGGACCACAGGTTTCTGAGTGCCAACGTTTTATCGCAGCTGTTGCAAGCTACCCAAATCTTGTTAACTCTATGCTCCTTTTTGGTAACAATTAAAATGTTGACTTTAATCTAAGTTAAAGTCAGCAATCAATCTTAATCACATACATATTTAATGGGAACCATCGCCTTTAAACCTTACATCTCATCAGTTTTTATTAAAATCGACTAAAATTTGATTTTAATCTCTATAAACAAGGCCTATATTTCAGTTATTGCTTACTCAAGAGCAATACGCCAATATTATTCTGGAATATTGTAATAATTCATGCTCTTTAAGAGTAACAACAAATTATTTGTAATAAACAAATCTACGATTAGCATTCTTCTGAAATATAATGTTGTTTGATTTCAAGAGCAACAACAATCTATATTTAATATTTCATTTCACTTACCTTATTATTTTTTTTTTTTTGTTATTAACAATGTTTAGTTTATAAATTGATTTATTTATATTTTTAAAATAAAAAGTAGCAGTTCAAAATTGGAGAAATAAAATTTGTGATTCAAAAATGATTTTAAAAATTGTATAGTTTATTTATATAAACTGATTTATAAATCGATTTATTTAATTTACCAACAAAATCTTAAACATTATTAAAAAGGTGTGGTCCACACCTTGAGGGCCCTAATCGACCATGCCCTAGACCATTGGTTTGAGAGGTAAATCGCAGGTTATGTCGAGCCAGGGGGGAAGACATTGGTAACTCCCATGAATGGTGGTGACTTCCGCTTGTCACAGGGCACAAATCAATTTTTTCAGTATTCAAACCCTTCACTCGACTGCCCTGAGCAAATTTTCTATCCTTTTCTTTGTCACCAGGAGATATGCCTTGGGCGAATCTTAAACATTATTATTATTTTTTTGATCGTAAAACTTAAACACTATTAGTTAGACGAAGTGCATTTAAGGATTACTTGTTGCCCATAATTATATGTCCTTTTTATCATTCAAAATTTCAAATGTCCAAGATTACTTGTCCCATTCTGGGCCATGTTGGTCCCACCAGAACATGCTGTGACTCAACATGGTCCCACTTGGACATGCTTATACATATATATGTGGGCCCCGCTTTGTGGTCCAAAAGTTTTTATGTACCTATTTTAATCTCTTTTTCCTTTTTCCTTTCCCACTGCGTTTTCAAACTTTCATAATTAATTAATTAAAAAAAAAAAATTCGCAACATTTATCCATTTTCTAATCATTAATATTTATCTACTTTTTTTCAAAATCTTCAAAAACTAAGGTGGCGTTCTGTTTGTATTTTATTTTGTATTTTTATTTTTGAAAATGTTTTGTATTTCCTATTTTCATTTTTGTTTTCAAATTTGCTGAAAACGCGTTTGATTGGTCATTTTTGAAAACTGTTTTTGAAAATGAAAAGGTGGAAAACACGTTCTGTTTGAAATTTTGCAGAATACTACTTAAACTATTTTTAATTAATTTGCTTGCAGAATACTACTAACTCAAACTCAAATTTCCTTTCACAAAACACTAAAAATATGGTTACATGCAACACACTAATGTGAGCATTAAGAGTCTATATTAAAATAGCTTGGTCAGATTCGGGATTTGAGAAAGCTTTACTTCTATTAAAATCCAGAAAATGTAAGTTCTTTCAAAACCACCAGAATCCATTTATCAGTGCATTTTTTGAAATATAACAATAAGAATTCTCACTTAATTTTTTTTGTAATGTTGATATTGAATTCAATACAACTTTATTTAAACTTTTTGTCGAGGTTTTGAGCGTTTTCCGTTTTGTATACAATTTTTTTTTTGTTTTTCAAAATGCGTTTTCGAAAATGGTAAAGAGAACGCGTTTTTAGCGTTTTCGAAAATAAAAACAGAAAACGACCTCAAAACAGTAAAGAGAACAGGGGCTAAATAGTCTTTCTCTCTGTGTTTCAGTTTTAAATTTTTAAATTCAATTTTAGTTTTGTGTTTTGAATGTCTGTTCTGAAAAATTATCTCTGAAAACAGAAAACTGGAAAAATGTATTTACTTTGTAATTTTACAAAAAGATTATTTTATAGTGTTTTATTTAATGAATTTTTTATTAAGTAAAGTAGATAGATTAATGTAATATATCATACATAATATTTTTTACTCATTACAAAAAAATCTAAATTAATTTAATTGTAAAATAGGAAATATAGAAATAAAAATTAAACATAAGCACAAATCATTTGACAAATCTAGGACTTGATTCAATCTAAACTGATGGAAATTTTAAAATAAAATTTACAATTCAATAGCTAAAGTATTATGAATTTGTTTTGTTTTCGTTAGTCAAGGATTCAACATTTCATTTACAACCTGAGTTCGAATTCGAATCTCATTGGCTTCAAAAGTGATAAATTTTTTTCCTATTTTATTTATAATGCTATGTATGTATGTGTATATATATATAATTTTTCAAGTGGTAACACGAGATCGAACTCGTGACCTCCTGAAAGGATAATGTGCACCATGCCTATTGAGCTAGGCTGAGAAAATAAGCCGCATTTTTGAAATATACTTTGGATTTAATTGAAAACTTTCAAAACTAAATTTTTTTTGTAAGCCCTGTTTGGTAGAGATTAAAATCAAATTTTTAGAGGATTTTGATAAAAATTAATGAGATGTATAATTAAAAAGTTGTGTAACCCATGAAATATATGGTTGTGATTAATTATTGACTTTGACTTTGATCAAAACTTGATTTTTTTATCAAAAACAAACAAGCCCTAAATTTTTTATGGTTTTCGGAACGCGTTTTTGAAAATAGATAAAGTAAACATGTTTTCAATATTTTTGAAAAATTGAAAACTAAAAAATAGCCTGAAAATAGCAAAGAGAACAGTACCTTTTCCGTTTTCTTTGTAAGTTTTTTTTTCCACGTTTTGAAAAATTTGTTTTCAAAAATAGGTAAGTAAACGTGTTTTCAGTATTTTCGAAAACTCAAAACTCAAAAAGATCTGAAAATATAAGAGAACATGACCTAATTTTTTGAAAAATCAAACATAGACTAAAAGAGAATCAAGTAGTTTTCCCATTTTAAATAATAATTGTAGATAGATTAAAAAACATTATTTTTTAGTGTTTTATGTAATGAATTTTTTATTAAGTAAAGTAGATAGATTAATGCTAACATATCATACATAATATTTTTTACTCATTACAAAAAAATCTAAATTAATTTAATTGTAAAATAGGAAATATAGAAATAAAAATTAACCATAAGCTTAAATCATTCGACAAATTTAGGATTTGATTCAATCTAAACTAATTTAAATGTAGAATAGGAAATTTTAATATAAAATTTACAATTCAATAGCTAAAGTATTATGAATTTGTTTTTGTTTTTTGTTTTTTTTCTCTTAATATTTGTCAAAATTTGGAAGATTGGAAACATATACAATTCGCTCGCTTGTATATATATATATTGATCGGAACAATTTTACGACGTTCAAAGATTAGCTAAACGTTTGCAGTATAACAGGTCGGCCCAACTTGATCATAGGGCGGACCTGGGTACCCGATCTCTCTAAAACTAGTAACCAAATAACCAAATGCCCGGCCAAATGTAGCTCGGGCCTTTTGCCTGGCCTAACTAGGTTATTCTTTCAATTTATTCATAGGTCGGCATATAGCCCGGACATACACTGTCACTAAGGTCGGGTATTCCCGACCATACCTTTATCTTTTAATTTGTGGTCGGTCCATATCGGCCCTATTTCACCTAAAGCCCAATACAAACAGGACTCTAAGCACCTTTCGTTTATGTGATTCAACAATGGGCTATCTTCTAGGGCCCCGAAGACAAGACGTATTCTATAAGGAAACATCCTAAAAAAGGGGAGCTCAATACTTATAAGGTTAGAACTCCTCCTAAAAGGTAAGTTTATACTAAAAGGACTCATTCTTTTAATTAAAGAATGTTATGAGTTTTTTCAGCCCTATAAATGCAGCTCCTTTGCTCACAGATAATTCATTCATTATTAACATAACATATTTTCCAATTATATATTTCTCTCTCTACTTTTCTTTATAAAACGAATTCTCACACCGGAGGGGCGACGGGGAGAATCCTCCTCGCCTTTTTTGCAGGTCATTCAAGGCGAATCCATTCATCTTTTTCAGCGATCAAGCAACTCTAGATCTTGCCATGTCAAGGTTAGGAAGTTTTACAGTATCAATTGGCGCCGTCTATGGGAAGAGATACAATCAACCATGGTTAATAGAGGTCAACCTCGTCCCTCTGCATCCACCGGACAACCCCTTTCGGCCAATATCTCGGCTGAAGGAGAGAATCCTCCACCTCTTGAAGATGTTGGGGAAGAACAGGATCCAGAAGTCATCCCAGACAATGATGCGGTTAGTCAAGAAGATTTCAATGAACTCCAGCAACAGCCCCGTGAACTCTGTTAAATTCTTCAGTAATAGAATAATCCTCAAGTACCACCCGACCTGAACACTTCGGGAACGATTCCTAGGAAAGATCACAGGCCAGTTAATCTTATAGATATCAATTCCTCGGGAATCTGGGGGGGCGCATCCCATGACTGAAGGATCTGCCAACTTGACACAGCGAGAGATTTCCAGAATTATTCAAGAAGGAATAGCAGAAGGGATAAGGGAGAACACGCAAGGTCGGACCTCTTTCACGAGAAGAACTTCTTTCACCCTTGAAATACCTTCGTTCCCCTTACCAAAAAGATTCAAATATCCTCGAATAAAAGAATACGATGGAACTACAGATCCCAAAAACCACCTGAATACCTAAACTGATGTCATGGACATGCACAATGCTCCTGACCAAATACTATGCAAGGCCTTCCAGCAAACCTTAAGCAACTCTGCCCGAGATTGGATTTCAACAATACCATCAGGATCAATCTCTTCCTTCACCGATCTTACTGAGAAATTCACGGCCTTCTTTACAAGCAGCAAAAGGATTAAGAAGACAGCCGCTTCACTCATGCAGTTGAGACAAGGACCTAATGAGATACTGCGATAGTTCATGACCCGTTTCAACGTCGAACGACTTTAAATTCCCGATCTTCACATCCCATTGGCAACTTCAACCCTAACCTTAGCAATCCGAGGTTCGGAATTCAGAATGTCCTTGTCTAAGAATTCGCCTGCAAACGTGATCGAACTTCTCAGAAAGGCAGAAAAATACATAAATATGGAAGAGACACTGTTATCGATTAGGGCACAGGATCAAGTTCATGGAACAACAGTACAATCTTCAGAACCCGTCAAATAGGGGAACAAGAGATCAAGGAAAGAAGATGGAAGGAATTATTCCTAGTCCAACACAAAGGGAAGCTGTTATGGGAACTAGAATTTAACTCCATTAAATGCACCTCGGTCACACATTCTCATGGAAATCAAAGGTCGGGAAGATTTGCGCTGGACAAGACCTATCAAGGAGAAGATTAATGAAAGAAATTGCAATAAATATTGTGACTTTCAGAAAAGCCCAGTTCATACTACGGATGAGTGCAGAATACTAAAATAGGAGATAGAAGCCCTCATCAAAAGAGGCTTCTTGGGGCATTACCTAAGAAAGGAAGATAAAGATCAGGGAAAAGGAGAGGAGAAGAATAGGTCCGTTGGCACCATAAATTTTATTGTCGGATGTATAGCTTCTGGAGGTGATTCAAATAAAGTAAGCAAAATTTATGCCCGGGCATTGGATGGTCAAGAAAAAAGGTCGGCAGGTCATGACCATGAAATTTCAACCAGCAGTAGTTTCAATAGCTTCGATATGAAAGGAATTTCATACCCCCATGACGATGTCATTGTCATTGGTGCCACAATTGCAAATTTTGATGTAAGAAAAGTGCCTGTTGATAATGGAAGCGCAACCAATGTTCTTTCTTTGGAAGCTTTCAACAAGATGCACATCTCAAGGATTGGCTTCGTCAGGTCATTACTCCGTTAACTGGCTTTGGTGGAGGAATTGTAAGACCAAAAGCTTTAATTGACCTTCCTACTTCTCTTAGATCAGGAGAAAAGCTGGTGATTAGGATGACCCCGTTTCAGGTCGTGAAGACCCCTAATGGCTTACAACGCTATCTTGGGAAGACCATTTTTGAACAGCTTGAAAGCAATAGTGTCAACATATCACATAGCAATCAAGTTCCCAACTTCCACAGGCATAGCAATAGTGAAGGGTAATCAAGCAATAGCTAGAAGTTGTTACATCATCTGCATTGGAAAGGGTAAAACAGATCTGATGTCAATTGAACTTCCTGCGGAAGAATGCATGTCACCAGTGGAAGAATTGGAAGAAGTTCCAATTTCAGAAGGAAAAAGTTTCACGATTGGGAAAGAACTTTCCAAATCAATGAAGGAAGAACTGTCGCAATGTTTGAAAAGAAACATCTACATATTCGCATGGAGCGCAGAAGATATGCCCGGGATTGACTCCGAACTTGTTGAACATAGGCTTAACGTCATGCTAGACAAGAAACCTGTAAAACAATGAAGAAGGCGGTTTGCTACTGAAAGAAGGCAAACAATAAAGGAGGAAGTAGATAAGCTCTTGAGAGCAGGGTTCATTAAGGAAGTAAAGTATCCAGAATGGCTAGCCAATGTGGTATTGGTCAAGAAGCCGAATGACAAATGGTGAGTCTGCATAGATTTTACAGATTTAAACAAAGCATGTCCAAAAGACAGTTATCCCCTTCCTCTAATTGACAGATTGGTGGACTCCACATCAGGTTCTGAACTTTACAGCTTCCTCAACGCATTCTCGAGATATCATCAAATTCGAATGGCACAGGAAGATCAAGAGAAAGCTTCCTTCATGGCTGATGAAGGGATATATTGCTGCAAAGTCATGCCATTTGGATTAAAGAATGCCGGGGCTACTTATCAAAGATTGGTAAACATGGTCTTCTCAAAACACATCGGGATAAACGTCGAAGTTTATGTTGATGACATGGTCATAAAGAGCTCAATAAAGAAAGAACACATAACTGACTTGGAAGACATCTTCTCTACACTCCGACAACATCGGATGAAGCTAAATCCCGCCAAGTGCGCTTTCGGAGTAAGTTCGGGCAAATTTTTAGGATTCATGATCACTTAGCGGGGCATTGAAGTTAACCTGGATAAAATTATGGCCCTTACATCAATGGAACCTCCCAGGACCATCAGGGAAGTGTAGAAACTTACAAGTAGAGTGGCAGCATTTGGTCGTTTCATGTCAAGGGCAGCAGATAAATGTTTTCCCTTCTTCAAGACTCTCAGAGGAAACAAGAAGTTCAGATGGGATGAAGAATGCGATGTCTCCTTCAGGAAACTGAAAGAATATTTGGGAACTCCTCCAATATTGGTAAAACTAAATCTGAGAGACAATCTGCTCTTGTATCTAGCGGTTTCAGATCATGCAGTAAGCGTCGTTTTGGTCAAAGAGGAAGGGAAGATCTAAAAACCCGTATACTATGTTAGCAAGATGATGTTGAATGCAGAAACCCGATATACACTAGCAGAACAGCTTGCGCTTGCCCTGGTCACAGCAGTTAGAAAGTTAAGACCTTACTTCCAAGCCTATGCTATAACAGTCCTCACGAACCAGCCTTTGAAACAGATCTTGCAGAAAGCGGATGTCTCTGGTCGTCTACTCAAATGGTCAATCGAGCTTGAGGAATATGACATTGAGTTCAAGCCTTGACCTTCCATAAAGGCACAGGTCTTGGCGGACTTCGTCGTCGAATTCGCAACAAGACCTCGGGGGCAACAGGTCATGACAGGGAAGATGCCACATGGAATTTGCAAGTTGATGGAGCATCGAATGCTGCAGGCTCGGGGGCCGGAATCATACTAAAAAGGATGATGGCACAATGGAAATTCAGTGCGCAATTCGATTCGATTTCCTGGTCACTAATAATGATGCAGAATATGAGGCTGTTATCACCGGGCTTCAGGTAGCTCAACATCTAGGGATCGAGCATGTCACGGTCTTGAGTGATTCACAATTGGTGGTAGAGCAAGTGAATGAAACTTTTGAATAAAAAAGATGATAAAATGTCATCTTACCGAATGATGGTTCTGGACTTGCAAAGGAAGTTCAAATCTTGCAGAGTAGATAAAATACCAAGGTCCGCTAATCACAAAGCGGATGCCTTGTCAAAACTAACATTTTCCAATCTGGACCACTTGGAGAGAACTTTGTTTGTGCGAACACTGCATGAGCCCAGTATCACACAGCAACCCGATATCATGGATATTTCAGAACATGAGCCCAGTTGGATGGATCCAATCATCGAATACTTAACGTCAGGAAAATTTCCATATGACAAAGCAGAGGCAAGAAGAGTCAAGGCAAGAGCCCCGAGGTATACCATATTACAGGATATCTTGTTCCGTCGAAGCTTTACGCTTCTCTACCTTCGATGTCTAACCCCGAAAGAAGCAGTCCTTTCTATGGCCAAGGTTCATGAAGGAATTTGTGGAGGACACCAGGGAGCAAGAGCACTGGTTATGAAGTTAATGCGATACGGGTACTACTGGCCAACCATGAGGAAGGACACACTCAGCTATTTAAAAGCTTGTGATAAGTGTCAAAGATTTGCAGCCCGAATGCATCAACCAGCAGAAGAACTATCTTCACTTATATGCCCATACCCTTGTGCACAGTGGGGAATTGACATACTTGGGCCATTCCCCATAGCTCGTGGCCAAGTCAAGTGCCTAGTAGTGGCTGTAGAATATTTCACAAAATGGGTAGAAACAGAGCCTCTTGCCGTTATCACAGAACAAAAGTTGGAAACATTTGTTTGGAAGTCAATTATCTGTCATTTTGGTCTTCCCAAAACATTAATTTTAAATAATGGCCGACAGTTCGAGTGTCTAGCCTTTAAACAATTCTGCAAGAATTTTGGGATAGAACACAGATTAAATTCGGTTTCGCACCCGCAAAGTAATGGATTAGCGAAGGTAACAAATATGCTTATCTTGCAAGATTTGAGGACTCGCCTTGACAGTACCAAGGGTGATTGGCATGATCTCCTTCCAAAAATTCTTTGGACGAACCAAACAACATTTAAGACAATAACGGGGGAAACTCCATTCATGCTAGCCTTTGGGATGGAAGACACTGTTCCAGTGGAAGTGGCAATTCCCATCTTTAGTCCAATAACTACAGAATCACTCGATCATTTTAAAGGCCAGAGAGAAAGTCTGGATCTTCTAGAAGAAGTCCGGGAAAGTGCCGCCCTTAGATTAGCTGCTTATCAACAGGACATGCATAAGAAGTTCAACATCCGAGTAAAAAGAGAGAGTTCAGAATGGGAGATCTGGTTTTACGTCGATGTGAAGCCGCCGGTCATCAACCCGGGAAACTTGGACCTATTTGGGAAGGACCATATGAAGTCATTCGAAAAGTTGGAAAGGGCTTGTACAACCTCTGAACAATGGATTCGAAGCCCCTTCCTCGGCCATGGAATGTTGAAAATCTGAAGCCTTACTACAAGGGTTTTTTCTGGATAAGGTTTTAACGAGACCCATAGTTCAGTCCCCTTTAATAAAAATATTCCTTCCAAAGAATGAGCAACATATAACCACGCAATGGAATAATTTACAATGTCTCATGGCAAGAGGTTACAAATTATTCTCTAATAATAATTTACAATGTCTAATGGCAAGACGTTACAAATTATTCTTCCACAATAATTTACAATGTCTCATGACAAGACGTTAAAAATTATTTCCTACAAATAATTTACAATGTCTCATGGAAAGACATTACAAATTATTCCTTTGTGAATAATTTATAATGTCTCATGGCAAGACATTACAAATTATTTCCCCACAAATAATTTACAATGTCTCATGGTAAGACGTTATAAATTATTCCATTGCGAATAATTTACAATGTCTCATGGCAAGACGTTACAAATTATCCCCTTAAAATCTATTCTGCTACAAGTAATTTACAAGGTCGGGCTCAATGCCCGACTTTACAAATTACACCCGTACAGAGGTTCAAGATCGGCTCAGGCCGAACTATTGTTTACAAAATTCAACAAGGTAAGCCTGTTTACCCGACCTTTCGAACTTTTCCTTCAATTTCGAAAAGTCAAGCCCTTCCTTGTACAAAAAGTTCAAAAAAAAAAAAAATCGGCCTTCATGCCGGATCTTACAAACTATTCCCCCGACTCTGGACGAGAGGTTTGCAGAGTCATACAAACCCGATCTTTTCGATCTATTCAGAAGATCGGTTTTATTTTCTGACCTTAAAAACCTACTTACAAATAAAGAAATAATATCACATACTTGAGTTTGTAAAATTCATTTATAAAGAAAAATTTACAAGTAGTCTATGGGGCATACCCCGGGCAAAATAGCAAGATTACAAAATTTCTCCTCCTCGGGATCAATCTCGTCCTCTGCATCCTCAACCGCTTCACAGTCATCCTCCTTCTCAAAGGGAGTTAGGTCGAGGTCATCAGCGCCCAGAGGAAACTCGGCCATCGGGATAGTATCAAGCTCAGGAGATTTAAGGAGACACCATGCCCGGGCTTGTTTGATGGCCTGGGTGTAAGACTCCAGGGCGTAATTCCCAAGGGCCATCTTGTATTCATCTGACCCTTTGAAAGCCTCCATTGCGGATGCCCGGGCTTGGACCTCTTGTTCTCGGGCTTGACGCACTTCCTCTGTCAGCTTGGCGACCTCTTCCTGGGATAAGTCGAGCTCTTTGACGGTAACTTCAAGATCGGCTGGAGCTTGCTGAGTTTCTCTTCTGTGACGTTTGCCCTTGTGGCCTCATACTTCACGAAGTGAACCAGCTAGTTGGCCGTTTCCCCCCGTTCAATACTCTGGAGGGCAACCCCTCGAGTGATACTCAGCATCTACAAGTCGAGATATAGAGTTAGAAAATTTTTCTACAAAAAATAGTGCAGTATTCTTGAATGCCCGAATTTTACCTGAAGTGCTTCACTCATGATATGATCAACTCCCTGCTCAAGACCAACCTCATATTGGTACTTCTTCACCAATTCGGGATATAGGGAGTCTTGCATCCTTCTCCTACAATTGGCCAGAGTGGGATTCTCACCCTCATGATCCGAATCAGCCGGCGGGGGAGCCCGGCCTCTCTGTTGCTTGTCAGCCCTCGGGCGAGGAACATCCTCGCTGGATTGTAAGGTCTGTCTGGGACCAGACGGAGTAGTTTTTATCCTTTTTTGTGGACGTCTCCGGGTTATCCCGTCTTTAGCACGTTTCTCCCTTGAGCCTCGGGCCCTTGCCATAGCTGCGTGCTTAAGCACCTCAGAATCAAAAACCATCCCTGGTAAGAGGCAAAGTTAGGACAAAAGAGAGAAAATAGGGGAGGGGATTGGTTAATGAGGAAGCAGAGCAATATTTACTACATAATTTTAGAGGGCGTGGCCTATCGGGCTGAAGGTCGAGTCCAGGCTGATCTAGAATTTCTTTAATCACAAGGTCATTGGCCTCCTCGACCAATAAACCAAAGTCACAAACCCGAACAACATCAGCCATGAGCTCTCTCATGGCCTCCTCTGTAGTCCTACTTAACGGGCTGTCCCGATCGTTAGATGATGATGTACTGTCTCCACTGTACCAACATGAATATTTTCAACATGCTTTGTCCTAACTCGCAGCTCCTCGAGACCGTCGCCAGCCAAAAATTGGGAACTTAGTGCTATGCGGGACAAAGTGATACATCATAGGGCGGGAGCAACCTCTTGAACCCGTAAGAGCCACCTCTAGAATCCCAACACCTGGCAACAGATCCTCAGATGGTTAAAGTGCGACAAGGACGTCGCGAGTCTAATGGGGGATGATTGTAACACCCTGGCCAGAAAAGCTTAAAAGAAATGATAGGTACTACTCATACCAACAAGGTGCACCTTCTTTTCCGGAAGTCCATCATTAGAAACCCCATGGTTAAGCGTGCTTGGCTTGGAGAAATTCTAAGATGGGTGACCTCCTGTGAAGTTTTCTCGTGGAGCGTGCGAGTGAGGATAAAGCATCCTGAAAAGATCCATCTTAGTTCAGTGGGGATAGTACGTCGTCATCTAACGGCTGGGACAGCCAGTTAAGTGGGACCCGGGTCATTACATCCTCGCTTAAATTACCCATCCTATCAAAATTATCAATGTTGGGCCTTATAAAGGTTGGCCAAAATAAGGTCTCGCCCTCTCTCGGTTTAATAAAGAAAACCCTTTCTTTTCAATATTTTATGGAGGATGGGACCCATGGAACCTCAAACCTACCCTTCCCGCACAAAGAAACGAAGCAATTACATCAGGGGGCATGTACTTAAGCTCTAGTAGACACTTGCAAAGGTTAATAATGGGCTCTATTCCTAGGCTTCTACACAATATATAAAAATATACAAGGATCCTCCACCCATTAGGGACAAGCTGATCCGGCAGTATGCTCGCGGTCAGCAAGAAGTCCACAAAAAAGTAGTGCAGAGAAAACCTAAGGCCGGCTAGTAAGGCATCGTAATATACGACCATCTCCCCTTCCCGAAAATGGTAAGAATACTCGTCCCTATCTGGAACCCTAGCAGTGTACCTATCTGCTAACCTATACCTTCTCATGTCAAGCTCGACCATATGTTCTTTCATTCTATTATAATAGGTCGGGAGTTCGAGTTTGATCTGCCTCGGTTCCCTGACTACCCGAGGATTGTCCTCAACCTCTTCCCCATTGTCAGACTCACCCTCCTCAAAATTGGGTGGGGGTATGTAGAAGCCTAAAGGCTCGACCTCTAGGGGTTCGTCTATATTTTCTACCTCCCTAAGGTCATCCACTGTCATATGTCTCGCCATATCTCCCCAGAATAAATAATAAAGTTAAAAAGGTCGGGGTAGGTCGAGCTTACCTAAGTGCTAGAAGGATTTTGTTGAAGGAGAGGTTGTGATAGTTGCCCGACGAGTTCAATGATCTTTCGCAAATTCGGAAAATAAAAAGAATGAGATTATGGGGACCACATATATAAAGACGGAATTGGCAGGAAATATTTTGAATCCATAGATTAGCTCATGCCACGTGTCAACCATCTGACTTAAGGTTGTTCACCTCCTCACATTAATCAAAGAGAGAAACAGTTGGCGAAACACGTCGTTAGCTGTCAGAAATAAATATGATAGCTGTCAAAAAATAAATGCATTTAGAGATCTACTGCAGATCACTGTTGCACGGGGGCCAATGATCAGAACAATTTCACGACGTTCAAAGATGATCTAAACGTTTGGAGTATAACAGGTCGGCCCATCTTGACTATAGGGCCAACTTGGGTGCCCGATCTCTCTAAAACTAGTAACCAAATAACCAAATGCCAGGCCAAACGTAGCCGGGCCGTTTTCCTGGCCTAACTAGGTTATTCGTTCAATTTATTCATAGGCAGGCATACTAGCCAAGATATACTCTGTCACTAAGGTTGGGTATTCCCGACCATACCTTTATCTTGTCATTTGTGGTCGATCCATCTCAGCCCTATTACACTTAAAGCCCAATACAAACAGGACTCTAATTATCCTTCGTTTATGAGCTTCATCAATGGGCTACCTTCTTGGACCCCCAAGACAAGATGTATTCTATAAGGAAACATCTTCAAAAGGGGGAGTTCAATTCTTGTAAGGTTAGAACTCCTCTTAAAATGTAAGTTTATACTAAAAGGACTCATTCTTTTAATTAAAAAATGTTATGGGTTTTTTCAGCCCTGTAAATACAGCTTCTTTGCTCACAGATAATTCATTCATAATTAACAAAACATATTTTCTAGTTATATATTTCTCTCTCTACTTTTCTTTATCCAGAAAACTAATTCTCACACCGAAAGGGCGACGGAGAGAATCCTAGCCTTTTTTGCAGGCCATTCAAGGCGAATCCATTTATTTTTTCCAGGAATCAAGCAACTTCAGATCTTGGCACGTTAAGGTTAGGAATTTTTACAGCATCATATATATATATATATATATATAGCCCTTGTTTGATGCTCATTCTTTTTAAGAAAAAAATAGTTTTGAAAAATTGTGTGGTTAAAAAGTGGTTTGAAAAGTAAAAATTTGTGGGATTAACTTTTTTGGATGATTGAGATTGATTACTATAGAAAAAAGTAGTAAATTTTATGAAAAAGAATGAGCATACCGGTATGTATATATATATATATTTACTTAATTGTACAACAAATTAATGGTTGCCATTGGTTAATTGTACAACAAATTAATGGTTCCCATAGTAATCAAGGATTCACATTTCATGTGGTGTTACCTGAGTTCGAATTCGAATCCTCCTGAGGGGATAATTTGCACTATACCAATCGAGCTAGGCTGCGAAATTAGGCCACTTTCCACATTTTTGAAATATATTTTGGGTTAACTGAAAACATCCAAAACGAAGTTTTGTTTGTAAATTTTTTATGGTTTTTGGAAACGCGTTTTTGAAAATTGATAAAGTAAACATGTTTTCAATATTTTGAAAAATTGAAAATTAAAAATGACCTGAAAATAGCAAAGAGAATGGACCTTTTGTTTTTTATTTGTAAGTTTTTTTCCACGTTTTGAAAATTTTGTTTTCAAAAATAGGTAAGTAAACGTGTTTTCAGTGTTTTCGAAAACTCAAAACTAAAAACGATCTGAAAAAAGAAAGAGAACAGGATCTAATTTTTTGAAAAATCAAACAAAGACTAAAAGAGAAGCCAGTAGTCTTCATATTTTATTTTAAATTATAATTGTATGATTATACTCAAATTGTGAAGCAAAATCTAACTTCATAAAATTTGAAATTCTAGAACCACAAACTTCATAACACCAAGCTCAAACAATTTCAAGTATTGATATTATTTTTACAACTATAATAATACATATTTAAATGTCTAGTTTTTAAAAGTTGGAAATCGACAACACAATATTTTCATTGAGCATGGTGAATCGACCTTTATGAATGTTCCTAGATTTAACAAAGATAATGGCACTCTGTTTAAATTAAGAAGTGAGTTCACAAGTTTATTCTCATCATGACTCACTTGAACAATGGTCATTCAAGCGATAGGTACACTCAAAAGTTCTTCATTTCCCGATTTCGACCTCAAAACTAAAGAATGGTCATTCTTTTCAGAATCTTAATTTTGGCCCCTTCTTTTCCCCTCGATCCCTTTTACACACATTATAAATAAATTCAATTAAAAGGACTGCCACCCTAATGGGACAACATTGGAGAAAAAAGTTCTGTAATAAATTAAGGTAGCGGAATAAAATTAAAAAAACCTAATTTGATGACAATGCTTTCGAATTTTAGGTAGAATATATTTTATTATACTTTTGACGTGTAAAAATGTTGGTAAGTGGAATGTCCACAAGTGCGACTTCAAGAACCGTGAACCCTATGATTATGAATTTTATCATTCGAAAGGGAAAATGTAACACATGGCATTAGATTTTTATCCTATATGTTTTGTATATTCAAAGACATGTTTGATATGATTTGATACAACATAAGCACACAGTGTTGCACCATGACTATTAACTAGGGGTGAACGCGATTCGATTTGAACGATTTTTGACCTATTTTCAAATCAAACAATTTCAAGATGTTTGTCATTTTCTCAAACCAAATCAAATCAAATCATTTCATTTTACAAACCAAACCAAACCAAATCATTTTTTGCGCTTTGGTTCGGTTTTAATCCGCGATTTTTACCTATCGACATTATATAATATATTTTAGATGTTAAATTAACTCGTATATTTTAATATAAAAATAAAATAAGTTAATATATAAGCTGATATGAGAATTAATAATGATAGATGTTAAATTCATTCGAATTTGTTTTCAATTCAAAATAAAAACATTAAGTTAAAAAATAATTGTAAATTTGTAATTGCAATGTATTTATTTCCTAACTTCTTTCCGAATAAACATGATAGGTCATCGTCATCGCTTAGAAAAATCACTAGTCTTAAACATACCATAGCTAGACATTCTTTTTGCTTTTTATCTGAAACCATATACGGATACTTTTCTTGCATAAATATGTGATATGATTCAATAAAGTACTAGTCCCACAATTATTAGTATGATGCTTATACAGCTACTTTCAGTAGCTTCCAAATCATGATACTTTTCCGTTTTTTGTTTTCGAAAACGTGTTCTCTTGTGCCGTTTTCTGGAAAAGTTTTCGAAATATTTCCAAATTTTGTAAAAGAAATGGAAAATTATGTATTTTTCCTTGTTTAGTATTTAAAATTACAATATATATGTATATATATTTTCCCTATCTCGTGGTAGCTTGGTCCATCCCCCTTGCGAAACTGTTACAGGGTGATTGTAACAAGGTTCTAAAAAGGTCGACGCATACATGTACATACAGTGAAAATGTTGGCATTGGTCTTCATGGATACAACAGGAAGCATTCTGCAAAGTATGAATAGCACGACCAAGAAAAAAGATTTTATAATATAAGGCATCCATATCTAGTCATACGAACAATTAGGCTGATGCGTTAACTGGTGAAGTGCTAGAGCTACTGGAAACTCTATGAAATGATCGCAAAGTTTGACTCATTTCTGCAATTTGAACCAAAAGTTTATTGATTTTCTGCAAATAGATGCAAAATTTGCAGTGAGTTTGCGGAATTTCTTTAGAAATCTGAAGGATCTCGTGGTTGATCGGAGGGCAGATATCTGAGTGATTATCATCATCACCAGAATCTCTGATGGCAGGGAGTGTTTGGAGGTGGTGGAACTGCGGACCTAGCGTAGCGGCACTAGATTCTCTCCCGCTCTATTAGACTTGACAGATAATGCTACCTGTGTCGGAGGCAGTGGCTCTGCCACTTCTTCATTCATTGGCTATGGTTGAATCTGAATCCACCACCACCATTTTTGTGAAACAATATGTTAGGTTTTTAATGTAATTAGCAATCCTGTGAACAAAATGACTCATTTATAAAGTTTCAATTAGAGTCAAAGTATGGAAGTTGATTTAGTTGAGTATTTGAGTTCAAGAAGAGCAAAGAAGCGTTCAAGAAGTCTTGTGATGCAATTGGAAGATAATGATGAATCCAAATTAGGTAGGGATAATGATTTAAATTTTTAGTTAGAGTTTGAGACTCGATTTTCACATAGTAAACATTCAAATTGGAAAAATACTATTTCTACAAGAATTGTATATCTTTGAGTTATCTTTTCAACGCACTTTGAATTGATCCAATCGGATTTCAGAAGAGAATGTTATGATGAAAATACTAAAGGTCGTTGAATCTAGATAGATGCTGTTTCAAGAATTTTAAAGTTCCTACAATCCTAAATTATCTCAAACACTTCATACTATATATACCTAAGCCCTATGCACGAAAATTATAGGGGTTGTGGTCTATTTTAAGAGCCATAACATATACATATATCCAATTTTTGATCTCATAATTTGATGATCTAAGAACTAAATTCACCATTGTTTGAATCCCTTAGGTTGCGTTCTCTTTGTATTTCAGTTTACTGTTTTCATATCCGAAAATATTTTCTGTTTTCCATTTTCTGTGACTTTTTTCGAAATTGCTGAAAATGCGTTTGATTTGTTATTTTTGAAAATTGTTTTCGAAAATGAAAAGCTGAAAAATACATTCTGTTTAAAATTTTGCAGAAAACTATTTCTGTATACTTGTAATTATATTGCTTGTGAATATAAATAAAACAAAGATGCCATATTTGAGTTGCAAAACAAAAATAAATGAGGTTATGCCAAAAAAGTTCAAAAATTCATATTGCCCTTCTAAAGTAATCGTTCAACATTTGGGTAGCAATTTGCCCTTCTAGAGTAATCGTTCCATTTAATACTTCATATATATACATACTTCCAGTAAGCACTCATAACGTTTAAAATTTAAGTTTCAATAAAATTTGCAGAAATCAATTTACGTTAACCAATGATGTTCTTACAAAATAAGTGTCTACAACACAAAAGTAAAAAAGAAATGTTTAATAATGAAGCACATTATACATCATCAGAAAGATGGTTGAATTTGGAGTTCGACGCAAAAAACGGAGTGCAATTCGGAGTTGTACATCAAAAGTTATACATGTTTGAAGACAATGACCTATAAAGCAAATACGAGAAGGACTACATTGAAAGAAAAGTAAAATTTGCAGACTCATGTGCAAGAAAATCTGAAGTTGAGGGACCTAAGTTGCAAATAAATAAGGATATTTTCGAAAGAAATTTCAAAATTTGAGGATTAAAATGACAAATTTTGAAAATCAGGGACCAATGATGTAATTAAAAATGACAAATTTTGACAAATTTCAAAATTTTTGATTTTTTTAATTTTTTTTTTTTAAATATGAAAACGCAGAAACGCGCGTTTTCCGCGTTTTCATTTTATAGTTATAATGGATGGACGTTTTCCATTTCTTTTACAAAATTTGGAAATATTTTCGAAATATTTTTCAGAAAACGGCACAAGAGAACCCGTTTTCGGAAATAGAAAACGGAAAAATATCAAGATCTGGCACAGAAAACGGAAAAGTATCAATCTAAACTAATTTAAATGTAGAATAGGAAATTTTAATATAAAATTTACAATTCAATAGCTAAAGTATTATGAATTTGTTTTTTTCCCCCTAATATTTGTCAAAATTTGGAAAATTGGAAACATATATAAATCGCTCGCTTGTGTAAGCATTATATATATATATATATATATATATATATATATATATATATATATATATATATATAGATAGAGCCCTTGTTTGATGCTCATTCTTTTTGAGAAAGAAATAATTTTGGGAAATTGTGTAGTGAAAAAGTGATTTGAAAAATAAAAAATTGTGGGCTTGACTTTTTTGGATGATTGAAATTGATTACTTTAAAAAAAAAATAGTAAATTTTATGAAAAAGAATAAGTATCAAACAAGGGGTATATATATATTTGCTTAATTGTACAACAAATTAATGGTTGCCATAGTAATCAAGGATTCAACATTTCATGTGGTGTTACCTGAGTTCGAATTCGAATCCTCCTGAAGGATAATTTGCAGTATACCAATTGAGCTAGGCCGCTCTCAGCATTTTTGAAATATATTTTGGGTTAGCTGAAAACATTCAAAACGAAGTTTTGTTTGCAAATTTTTTATGGTTTTTGGAAACACGTTTTTGGAAATAGATAAAGTAAACATGTTTTCAATATTTTGAAAAATTGAAAACTAAAAATGGTCTGAAAATAGCAAAGAGAGCAGGGCATTTTGCTTTTTCTTTGTAAGTTTTTTTCCACATTTTGGAAATTTTGTTTTCAAAAATAGGTAAGTAAACGTGTTTTCAGTGTTTTCGAAAACTCAAAACTAAAAACGATCTGAAAAAAGAAAGAGAACAGGATCTAATTTTTTGAAAAATCAAACAAAGACTAAAAGAGAAGCCAGTAGTCTTCATATTTTATTTTAAATTATAATTGTATGATTATACTCAAATTGTGAAGCAAAATCTAACTTCATAAAATTTGAAATTCTAGAACCACAAACTTCATAACACCAAGCTCAAACAATTTCAAGTATTGATATTATTTTTACAACTATAATAATACATATTTAAATGTCTAGTTTTTAAAAGTTGGAAATCGACAACACAATATTTTCATTGAGCATGGTGAATCGACCTTTATGAATGTTCCTAGATTTAACAAAGATAATGGCACTCTGTTTAAATTAAGAAGTGAGTTCACAAGTTTATTCTCATCATGACTCACTTGAACAATGGTCATTCAAGCGATAGGTACACTCAAAAGTTCTTCATTTCCCGATTTCGACCTCAAAACTAAAGAATGGTCATTCTTTTCAGAATCTTAATTTTGGCCCCTTCTTTTCCCCTCGATCCCTTTTACACACATTATAAATAAATTCAATTAAAAGGACTGCCACCCTAATGGGACAACATTGGAGAAAAAAGTTCTGAAATAAATTAAGGTAGCGGAATAAAATTAAAAAACCTAATTTGATGACAATGCTCTCGAATTTTAGGTAGAATATATTTTATTATACTTTTGACGTGTAAAAATGTTGGTAAGTGGAATCTCCACAAGTGCGACTTCAAGAACCGTGAACCCTATGATTATGATTTTTCTCATTCGAAAGGGAAAATGTAACACATGGCATTAGATTTTTATCCTATATGTTTGGTATATTCAAAGACATGTTTGATATGATTTGATACAACATAAGCACATAGTGTTGCATCATGACTATTAACCACATTAAATTGAATTATTTTTTCATTCAAGATACGTGAAAAATACATCTATAAATTATTTTGGCTCATATATTATTGAACTACTTCATTTTAAAAAATTCCAGTGCAATTTTCAACTTACTAACATGGAAACTTACAAATTGCAATGAATACCAACACAAAGAGAATGTTCGTATAAAATTAAAAGTTACTTTTTACACAATCAAGGATAAACAGTAATTTCAACAATACATTCGCAATTGTTACTAATTTATTAATCACAAACTTCAAGGAAACCAATATAATTCTTCTCAAAAAATTACTAATAAATTTATCCGAAATTTCAAAGAGTCTTTCACAGCAATGATCCTAAGGATAGCACCAACAATCTATTGTAATCTTCATAATGCCTACTTTGCAGACTTCTACTTCTTGCAAGAGAGATTCCACAAAAAAGTGTTCTAGGTCAACTTTCTACCAAAAAAATCATAGGCAAAATAATTTTAAAAATTTATCCAAATAAGTTCAAACGTAATTTTTCGATCCCATACGCCATAACCAACTTTGGACATTTCAAAACCTGTCAAACAAACATTTAAAACTCTTACAATAAAGTCTTGTAAGATTTCCTCTCTTTGCTCTAATCTTTATAAAAGTTTTCCATCAAAGAGGTTCTCGAACTAAGAGAATTTTGATTACTTATACACACATATGATATGTTAAAATGTAGAATAAAATTGAAAGTTCACGGGTAAAATTATTTTATTAAAAATTTTATAATTTAAAATGTTAGAAAAGAATTAAATTTTAAAAAATCTGTATCAAACACAAAGATAATTTCAACAACTATAAAAGTGTAATATGTTAGGCTTAAACATCTTTAATTAAGGTTCAACGTCCAGCCCATTTAAATAGTTAATTGGGTCTCATATTTAAATATGATTTGAAACTTAAAAGGACTTGGCTGCAATTTCAAATAACTTACCTAACCTAATTGATTCTAGAGGTAGCAAATGGGGCCAAGCCGCTCGTCGACACGTCGGCTCAGCTCGTCATTTTGACGAGTCCATCATTGGCTCGCGGAAACGAGCACAGCATGGGCTCAACTCGTCTAACCACGAGCGGCTCGTGGAGACGAGTCACAAGTGGAGCCCACGAGCTTGGCTCATGGCTCATAATTTTTTTAACTCAAAATACCTTTTTTTGAAGAAAAAGTAAAAAAAAAAATAAAAAAAAAAAATATATTTTTCTAATGGATCGTGGGTCAAGCTCGACTTGGCCCTTGACCACACGAGTCGAGCTCAGCTCGTTGTAGACGAGCCACGAGCCAATCAACGACGTTAAAGGGTCGAGCTGGCTCTACTCAGTCCATTGTCAACTCTAAAGCAAGCAAAAAGAAGCCACTTGATGGACACAAAATCACGCAGACAGAGGTTGGGCTAGGAAATTCATTTTAGGCATAGTTGTTGTGCTGAAAGTGGGAGCTTTAAGGCCAAGAATTTCTAAACACATGCCAACAACATTTTAGAGAATAAAATGTGCCATTTTCTAGGATTATTTTCGGAGAAAAAAGTGTTGATTATTGAAGTGTTCTTATTCTTTCAAAAATTGGATTTTTCTAAGTTTTATCTTAGAATAATTTAGGTGATATTTATTATTCATTATTGTTGTTGTTATTATTTTTTTTGGGTTCCATATTTGTATTAGATGATGTATATTGTGGTTGCCGATAGATTCTTGAAGATGTGTATTGGGTTACCTCTAAATTTAGGGCAAAAATCAAGGGAAGAAATATTGTATTCCTATTATTTGATAATAGTGGAATTGTCGATTTGTCCTGTCGATTTTTCCTAATCATTGGAGGGTTTAACGATGTTAAATAATTATTGGTGTTATCGCATTGGTATTTATAATTTCGATATTCTATTGTTTGGATTGACTCGTTTGAGTTGTGAATTCCTATTTTAATCACACGAAGTTTGGAAAAATATTTTTAGCATCGCTATTTGTGCAGGCAATTATATTAGTAGTGCAATTTCCCAACAATGGTATCATAGAATAGGTTGGATTGTATGGATTGAAATGGAGGATTCGGTTGGTTGTGTTATGATTAGACTAACTAATCATAATTGGATGATTTCGAAGCCTAGGATGGAGGATATCCTTTATTGTAAGTATTTTTACATGATCATATTGAGGGTAACACAGTTAAACCGAATGATATGTCAGAAAAAGAATGGACTAAACATAATAGAAAGACTATCGGAACTATAAGACAGTGGGTATAACAGTGTATTTCATCATGTGGCACAGGAGACTGACGCACACAAATTGTGGTCGAAATTGGAGTCTATGTTTGAGAAGAAGACTGTATCCAGAAAGTTTTTTTCTGATTAGAGACTTGGTCAACATGAAATATAGAGATAGAATAGGTGTGATAGAGTACTTGAACAATTTCCAGAATATTTTAAATCAATTGTCTACTATGGGTATGAAATTAGAAGATGAATTGCAGGCTTTGTTACTTTTGAGTTCTTTGCCAGATAGTTGGGAGACCTTTGTGTGACTATCAATAATTCTGCTCTCAATGGTGTTTTGACTATGGAGTCTGTGAAAAACAGTATGTGGAATGAAGAATCAAGAAGAAAGCTCTCAGGTGTACATGCAGGGTCAAACCATGCTCATGCTCTTATTGTAAAGGACAGGGGGAGAAATCAGAATAGATGACAGAAAGATCGCAGCAAGTCAAGAGGGTCGGTCAAAATCAAAAGACAAAAAATCAGTTTGTTATCATTGTGGTAATGTGGGCCACATTAAAAGAAATTGTCGAATTTAGTTGAGAGAGCAAAGGAAAGGTAGCAATCAGAAGAAATAAGATGAAAAGAACACTACAGCTGTTGTGTCCATCAGTGTTGAAGTACTTTCTTGTGTAGATGGTCATTGCCTACACGTGGGTGATCCTGGTACTGAGTTGATTGTTGATATTGGTACTTCTTACCATGTTTGTTCGAACATGGACTTGTTTGCAAATTACTTAGCTGGTGATTTTGGTATTTCAAAGATGAGAAATACTTGCCAATCTAAAATTATTGGGATTGGTGATATTTACTTGCAAGCAGAACTTGGTTACTCCTTGATATTGAATGATGTGAGGCATATTGCTGATATGCACCTCAATCTAATTTCAGTTATGGCGCTTGACAAACAGGGTTATTATAACATATTCGGTGATTTGAATTTGAAATTGTCAAAGGGCACTTTGATTGTCGCCAAAGGAAAAGCTTGTTGCACGCTCTACAAGACTTGTGCAAAAGCTTGTAAAAATGAGGTGAATGTAGTTGAAGATTCTTCTCCTGATTTATGGCACAAGAGACTTGGTCACATGAGTGAAAAAAGTTTGCAAGTTCTGGCTAAGAAGACATCTATTCTCTTAGCCAAATGTATGTCTCTAAACTAATGTGATCATTGTTTATATGGTATCAAAGCTTAAATTGGATTCTTGACCTTATTTTGTCTAGATTAGTAGTTCATTGTCTGTCCCGCCATACTTTGATGGCAGTAATTATGCTTATTGAAAAGTTAGAATGAGGGCTTTTTTGAAATCTATAGATGAACATGTTTGGCGTAGTGTTACTAAGATGAACATTTTTCTCTCTATTTGATCACAATATGACACTCTTGATGTACAATTTATTGACTAATCAGCACACATATATATAGGTAAAGATAACCCAAAAACATGTAGAGCTTGTGTCCAACAAGGAGATCTTTTTTCCTTGTTTACCGTGGATACGGCTGCCATTCCCAACTTGAGCCCAAAGGAATTCCTTTTCCTCCAAAACAAAAAGGATGGCTGACTTTCTTCCAAATTAAGACAGTGCCCTAATGGGCCATTATTCATAAATCCATGTTTGAAAAAAAAAAGACCTAGAGATTCTTCCTTTTTTTTTCTTTTAATTTTGGGTCAATACCCAACAATTTCCACCTTAAAACAAAATTCTTCAAGCCAAAAACTCAAAATCAATCATTGGGTAACAGGAAAGCATTTAAACTTTGACAATCTCATACTCCACCATATGAGTATAACCAATCATAATTATCAACGAATCCCAAGCTTTTCATCAGCCCATGTCGAAACAAAATTGCTGAAAATTATGGTGCTACTTCCATGTTTGGTTCTCCTTGGAAGCTCATCAGTCATTGACATAAATTAAACCACATAGCTTGCATCTATACCAAACCAATGTTGTATGTGAATACAGTACCAGGCCAGTAAGAACACATCCTCTATCATGGCAACTCACGTCATGCTGTGAGGATGTCCATCTTACGTAGAGTACATCATCACCACCCTCCACCAGGAGAGTCACATTGTCCTTCGAGCAGTTAGCCGAGTCTAGTCCACCTTTTGGATAATTTCATTTCAAGTGCCCAGATTGACCACAATACCAACATGTCACTTTATTCTTCATGGAGCTCCCCCTCTTCCACTTTTTAGTAACAAGCAAATTATTATCAGATGAGTTATCACTTCCACCTAAACTCCGCTCTTCAGAGATCAACTTACTTATAACTTTTGACAAAACCACTGTTTCTTTTCCGTACATCAAAATTAGCTTGATGTGCTTAAACATGGATGGAAGACACCAGATGAGCCTCAACGCTTTATCCTCATCTTCAACCTTGACTCCAATAGATTCCAGTTCAGAAACAATCCTATTAAGAACACTAAGATGGTCGGAGATTTTTGTACCCGTGTTCATTCTCAATGAATGAAACCGTTCTTTCAGAAACACGCGATTTGACAAGTTCTTTGTCTGATACAACTCTTCAAGTTTTTTCCAAAATTCCTTAGCAGCAGTTATTCCATGAGTGCGAGATCATTCTTGGCCAAACAAAATCGTATTGTACTAGCAGCTCTCAAATCCAAATCTTCTCAATCTTCATCACTCTTGTTGGATCCAGTTTCTTTTTCTTTGTCAGAACTCTTGGTTGGTTTTCCCTTCAAAGCTTTGTGCAAACTCACCTGAATTAAAATATCATTGACTTGTACTTGTCACAAGCCAAAATTAATTTTCCCATCAAATTTCTCCACGTCATACTTGACAGACATATTTTTTCTTTTACTCCAAATTATTTGAACCACCTGATACTCTGATACCACTTGTTGGAAATTAAACGCAGATTCCCCCTTCTTTAACCCACAGAAATTTTTTGATGTTCAAAGTAAAATAAACAAAAAAGAAAATAAATAACAACACCGCAGAAATTTCGGATCGCCAAAGTCTTTCACTATATAATAAATTGTTACAATTATATAAAATTTTTCATTCACCAACCCAATCCAACAGACCAAGGAGAAAATATTAATAATGAGTTATTATCTATCACAAGTTTCTACCCCTTGAATAATTCCATAAAGAGTTCCTAAGAAATTATAAAGAAAAGCTCACAATTTTCTCTCTATTTGATCAAAATATGACACTCTTGATGTACAATCTATTGACTAATTAATACACATATTTATAGGTAAAGATAACCCAAAAATGTATAGAGTTTGTGTCCATAAAGGAGATCTTTTTTCCTTGTTTACCTTGGAGACGGCTGCTATTCCCAACTTGAGCCCAAAGTAATTCAGCCTCCGTTTGACAAATATGTTTTTTTTACACAATTTTCTAAATTATTTTTTAATCACACATATTTTCTCTCTTTATTTTTTAACCACACATTTTATCTAGAAAATATAAAAAAACATGTTTTTAAATAAAAAAAATTTAACAAACAGAGGTCATTTTCCTCCAAAGCCAAAAGGACAGCTGACTTTCTTCCAAATTAAGATAGTCCCCTAATGGGCCATTATTCATAAATCCACGTTTGGAGAGAAAAAAAAAAAAAAAAGAGAGACCCCCTTCTTCCATTTTTTCTTTTAATTTTGGGTCAATATCCAACAAGACGTTCTGAATATAATACTTATATATATATAATCATGTCTTCTCTCTAACCATTTAAGCTTTTAAACGTTCTATTAAACAAAAATCGAGGCCTCACATTCCAAGAATTGGTTACTAGTTATGATTCGTGATCATCCCAAATACCCAAGCATGAAATGGAAGAAGAAGACAGTCTGAATTTGTTCAAGATTTTTTATTCTGACAAAGAAAATTTCAAATTTTCTGCAAGTGAATAATAGGATACAATGGCCTTCAAAAAACATAATCACCACTCATCCTGATAAATCAAAGCTAGAATACAAAATCAAAAATCCAAATTCCCTTTCAAAAATTCAAGCAAATGAAAGATAAAATGAAAACAAAGAAAATGCAATTTTCTCTCCTCATCCTCTACATTCCAATGCAAAGAATCTACATGAATAATTCTCAAGATATTCTCTTCTCTCTCACCCTAAACTCAGCTTTTTGTATTAAGTCATGAATTTTTGCTGTTATCTTCCACAAGAAACACTAGTCTTTATCTCCTAAAGCATAGGTCTTCTGTGTTCTGCAATGAAACTCGATTTCCGAAAAAAGAGTTACTTCTGTGTTCTGCAATGAAGATCAGTAATTAAGAAAAAGTCATCCATGTCGAATTTGACAAATTCGTTGCCAATATGAAATACATCTCCACGTCATTTGGCTGATTTACCTCCCTTAGAAATACTTAATGAATCAATGGAGGATTTACTGCAATCTCATGCATGTCGCGGAAATATTCGAAACAAGTTGACCTAAACATCCTTTTCTATTTATCCATGAGTCGTCGCCTCAAAGTAGCAACTATAATGATAGATGACTTGATGTTAAGCTTCCATTGAAGACAATAACCATCGTTCAGGTCTCATTGGTGCATTTAGGAAAAAAATTTAGACTAAACAAATTATCAACCAAATGAAAGAAACACAATGATCCTTGTTAAATATACTCACTATCTGAACTAAGAAACCCAAAATATTTTCCGAATACCGATTTAAAAACTCAAAATAAAAAAGAACATACCACGTTTTGTAATGGGACTTCCTTTGATGTTTTGTTCCTGTGGGGCATGGAAATTCCTTTTTGGTGTTTCCTCAAGATTTAAACTGGTTGCTTTCTTATTGAATTTGACTGCGGACCATTATTTTTTGCCAAAATAATAATTAGCCCATGTTTGGTTTGATAGAGTGCATAATCGTTGTTTAATTTGTGATATTTTCGTTTAATTTAATGATTTAAAATATTTTAATTGTGAATATTGATAATATTTCATGTTTTGTGGATTAGGTGGAGGATTGAGATCAAAGTGAATTCAATATCACAAATTAAAAGAAGAAGTTTAGAACTAAAAAGCACACAATCAGAGAAGGACTTTGCTTAAGGTGTGGGCACACCTTATTATTTTAGGAAGACTTGAATCACATGCGTGGACTTCTCCATATGCCTAATTGGGCCGTTGTTTTTGGAGGAAAATAAGCCTAACATTACACTTGGACTTTGGGCTCGACATTTTTAAAAAGGCCCATGTAGGGACCATTTTATTATAACCCAATAGCCATGTTTGGTGGGAAGAAGCACAATATATTCCCTAATTAGACCGTAGACTTGGGGAAGGGTTAGTACTTAAATCGGAATGAATTAAAATTCAAGGCCCAGCAGCTCACGTTTGAGGAGGAAATAAAGAGGTCGACAATAGAGAAGCCGAAACAACTTGGAGGAGCAACCAAATGTTTTCTTCCAATATTTTGTGATTCATAGTTAGACTTTTATTCTATTTTATTATTTTGAGTTGTTAATTCAGATATTTATTGGTAGCTAATTTATTTTTCTAGTTCAAGGATAATCGAAGTATTGATTCTTCAAGAATTGTGAGATCTAATTAGTTGTATTTTTCTTTTATCTCTTTTCTATTCATATATCTTTTGTTTATATTGAAGTTGTTGTTTTGATTTATTAATACAAAGTGCACGTTGTTTTAATTGTCAAAACGATACTTAGTCAATTAGGAATCTAAATCCGTAATTGTTTATGTTTTTTAATACAAGTGACAAATAACATAGTTGATTATAAATTGATTTTCAATTTATGTTATGGAGATATATAACCTAACTTAAATGAGTCATACGTGTGAATTTGTTAGTTAGTATTGGTCGTCTCTTTAGAGATTAATGCTACTGGTAAATTAAATCATAAGATCGTATTTAGGGTTGTTTATTGATTAGGGAAATAATTAACGAGCATTTCTTGATTATCGAGATAGTAAGGAGAAATAAGTTGTTAGATCGTATAAATGACCATAACCAATTTTGAAAATTTGTAAAAGTTTTTTTTTTTTTTGCATTTATGATCAATTCTATAAATCAATTATAAGATTATACCTTTGGTTGAATATTTATTTAATTTAATATTTTCATTATTTTAATTCCGCAATTGTTTACTTTCAATTTGATTTCACATTCAAAATTCAAACCCCCTTTTTTTAATTTATTGTTTTAATTTTCTTGAAAAATTAAATCTAACTAATTCCTGTGGATTTGACCTTGCTCACCATTATTACAATTTATTTTTATGAGAACAGGAAAATATTATTATTTGTTGGATTCGACACCCATCATGGTCTCATTAAAATTTTCACTTTTTTATATAGTACTCAATCTCAACCATCTATTAAAAATCAAGTCTACAATATTTGACATTTCAACCAAATTTCAACAATCCATTCTCCTAAAAATCATTATTCATTTTAAAAAAACTATTTTTAAATAATACTAAACGCACTCTTACTCATTAAATCAAAAACTATAAGGCTGCGTTTGATAGCGGGGATGAAATTTGGATGGAAAGAAAATGAATTATAGGGAATTGAATTTCTGGGAATTGGAATTTAATGTGTTTGATTGATTTAATTTTCTAGGTGGAAAAAGTGAAATTTTTTTCAATTTTTGTTGTTTGATTGACATTATTTTTCATGTCGAATAAAGTAAAATTTAGCTATTTTAAATAAAACCAATATTTTTAAAAAAATTTTTTACACATTTGTAATTGATAATAATAATGTTAATTTTTAGAGAAAAAATAAATCAATTTACAACAACAAAAATGATCAAACGTGTGACGAAAATAGTAAAAAGTTTTACTTGAAAAATAAATTCTACTAGTTAGATGGGAAAAGCAATTCATCATTTGGAAGGAACACATGTGAGTAGTGGAAAAAGAAGGAAATGGAGTTGCCAAGAAAATTTTGCATTTCAAACATTAAAAGATGGAAAATGGGTGGAAATTTTTTCAATTTCATAGAAAAAAGGGCTTTCAAACGTACCCTAATTAGTTCAACATTTTTTCTATGGAAATTGCTTCTACCAATTCTTGACACGTCATACATTTTCCTCAAAAATGGGGAATTTCATTTCTAGCCTATGGGGTAGTTTTTTTTTTTTTCGGGCAACTTTAGGTTACTTTTTCAACACGTTTGATCATTTTTGTTGTTGTTAATTGATTAAATTTTTTTCAAAAAATTAATATTATTATTATCAAATATAAATGTGTGAAAAAATTTAAAAAATATATACTTTTTTATTAAAATAGCTAATTTTGCTTTATTTTTCATGAAAAATAATGTCAATCAAACAACAAAAGTTGAAAAATTCTCAACTTTTTCCACATGGAAAATGAAAATAATCAAATACATTAAACTTCAAATTCTCAAGAATTCAATTTTCTGAAATTCATTTTCTTTCCACCCAAATTCCACACTCGCTATCAAACTCAACCTGATGAGTGTAGGTGTGTTCCTATCCTATCATTCATGTCCTATCCTACTATATTCTGAATTCTATTATATTATACTGTTCATAAGCCGGGAGCTTATTTCTCCAGCTCCAGCCGATGACGTTATGTACAAAGCTCACTTGCCATGACCCCATTCCTGTGATCTCTCTCAGACTTCTTTCCCGTTTTCTTCCCTTGTCTTTGTTTCATCATCACTTTCAAACCCTTTTCCTTCATTTTTCTTCAACATCCCACTGGTTCGAGAGAGTTTCTTCGCCTCATTCTAGCCTCCTACACCTGCGATTGTCGATTACCTCTCGCTGTCTCCTTCCAACCGCCACGACTCATCTGATTCGATGTTTATCTTGGTGTTTTCTCTTTTATGTTTCTATGGGCTTGTCTTCTCGCTAGGATTTTGGAATTTTTTAAAACTAATTTCAATTTGGGGTTTGCATCTTTTAAACTCCGTGTTCTTTTTTTTTTTTTTTTGCCGACCTATTTCAAGATTTTCGTTGGTGGTGCTGATTTGCCAAACATTTGCATTCACATCTCTACATGATTGAAAGCGTTGATTGTGGTTTGATTTGCAGGCAGTGGTTGAAGCGGCGAGGGAGATAATTGATATGGGTAACTATTGGGAATCACACACAAATTTTCTCTCTAATTAATCTCACAGGAATTTTTTATGTTCAAGAAATAATTGAGCAAACCATAAAATAAGTACGAACACAGAAATTTACGTAATTCGACAACTTGCCTACATATACGAACCCTCACCAAATCTTTTCACTATGTAATAAATTTTTATAATTAAATAGAATTTGCACTCACCAAACCCCTCAAATATTGTAGGAAAAATAACCAAATTTTAACACATTTATCAATTTCTACTTCTTTGTACAACCTATAAAGGCTCCAAGAAAAATTAAGATGCTAAACTACATTTTTCCTCACAGTATTCTCTAATCAATGTGCAATTAAATGGCCCATCAACACATATTTATAGGTAAACATAACCCAAAAATGTGTATTACTTGTGCCCGAAGATGTTTCCTTGTTGAAGTAGAATATCAGAATAAGGAAAGAAATTTATACCAGAAAATTATATTCCTTTTCTTCCCACCTTTAACTTGGTTTCCAAGTTAATCACTTTAACAAGAAAATCAATTGTCCAAAATATTCACATTCTTAATTTGAGTCAAGTATCCCAACAATCTCCACCTTGACACAAACTCATTCAAGCCAAAAAATTCAAATTCAATCATTGGGTAAACAGACAAGCATTTAACACTTTGACGTTCCCATACTCCACCATATGAGTATAACCAACACTCATAATTATCAACGAATTCTGAGCTTTTCATCGGCTCATGTCGAAATAAATCTTGCTGAAAGATTATGGTGCAACCCCCATGTTTGGCTTTCCTTGGGAGCTCATCAGCCATCGACATCAATTTCAACACACACCTTACATTAATTCTAAACCAATATCCATGTGCAAACACATGTACCTGCCAACAAGAATACATCCTCTATCATGGCAACTGGCTTCATGCCCGACTCTGCTCTACCTCTTGTACAATTTCTTCTCACATGACTAGATTTACCACAGTTCCAATACATTAACTTATTTTTCATGGAGTTACCTCTCTTCCACTTTTCAGTAACAAGTAAAGCATTTTCAGATGAACTGTCACTTCAACCTAATCAACTTAACTTATGAAAATTTCACCGTTTCTTCGTCGTACATCAAAATCAGCATGATGTGCTCAAACGTGGATGGAAGAAACCAGATGAACTTTTCCTCATCATCAATCATAACTCCAATAGATTCCAGTTCAGAAACAATCTCATTAAGAACACTAAGATGGTCTAAGATTTTCATACCTGCATTCATTCTCAAATAATGAAACCACTCCTTCAGATACAAGTTATTTGATAAGCTCTTCGTCTGTTACAACTCTTCCATTTTTTTCCACAGTTCATTCACAACAAATATTCCATAAATATTTGCAAGAACATTTGTGGCAAAACAAAGTTGTAACATGCTAGTAGCAGTCAAATCCAAATTTTCCCAATCTTCATCACTCATGCTGGATTTAGTTTCTTTGTTAGAACTAGGGGTTGGTTTTTTCTTCAAAGCTTTCTACAGTCCCGTCTGAATCAATACATCCATGACTTGTACTTACCATAAGCAAAAATTGATCTTCTAATCAAATTTTTCCACATTGTACTTCCTAAACATATTTTCTTTTGCTCCAAAAAAATCTTTAAACCACTTGATACTCTGTTAATTAGACGTTGATTTCCCCGTCGACGGCGCCACTGTTGGGAATTACACACAAATTTCCTCTCTAATTAACCCCACGGGAATTTTTGATGTTCAAGAAATAATTGAGCAAACCAGAAGTAAGTACGAACACAGAAATTTACGTGGTTCAGCAACGTGCCTACGTCCACGGACCCAGGTCAAAGCTTTTCACTATATAATAAATTATTATAATTATATAGAATTTGCACTCACCAAGCCCCACAAGTATTGTAGGAAAAATAACCAAGTTTTACCACATCTATCAATTTCTACTTCTTTATACAACCCACAAAGAACCTAAGAAAAACTAAGATGCTAAACTACATTTTTTCTCACAATACTCTCTAATCAATGTGCAATTAATTGGCTCCTCAACACACATATTTATAGATAAACATAACCCAAAAACGTGTATTACTTGTACCCCAAGATGTTTCCTTGTTGAAGTAGAATATTAGAATAAGGAAAGAAATTTATGCCAGAAGATTATATTCTTTTTCTTCCCACCTTTAACTTGGTCTCCAAGTTAACCACTTTAACAAGAAAATCAATTGTCCAAAATATTCTCATTCTTAATTTGGGTCAAGTATCCCAACAGTAACGTTTGTTTTTGGTCTTTACAACTTTTATTGAGATCTTAATACCTGTCATTTCTTGCATCATGACTCGAGATAATTTGGAGATTTTGAATGTCTATTATTTGGTTTGCTTGTAATGAATTCTGTTTGTGCTTTACTTTTGACTTCAATTTATTTGGTTGGCTTGTAATGAATTGTGATTGTGCTTTACTTTTGACTTGAATTTATTCATTGTTGTGAATATATGGGGTGAATATGGACTATATTCAGTGGTTAGATTTAATTCTTATTCTGTTCTATTGAATGTACCAGTCAATTGAACGTGAATTTCATTTCACTTGAGCGTTTCGGTAATAATTTCTCACTTCTGCCAAGTCATTAATCAATAATTCAGTGGTTATTATGATAAAATTGCATTTCTTTAATGGATTACATACATAAAACAATCCTTCTTTTTCAGTTACAATTTTCTCCATCTTTACTATTGTTCTGGATTGTATGCAAAATTTGTGTTTCGAATGTGAAAGGATTATTTTTCATTCCATTTCTCAAGTTTGTTCATTCTATAGCTCAATTCTCTTGTGGTCTTCTCAGTTGAAACCTTCAATTAAATTGTGGTGTCTATCCCAGCTTTTTTTTGATGATTTTATTGATTTAAGTTTTGGTTTCTAAGTTTTAGAGGTATTTCATATGGATTTTTTTTTTTTTTTTTTTTAAATTTTTTCTTTTACATTCTTGTAGGTATATAATGTGCTTGGCTGCTTTAGAATTTGTGTTTTAGAAAACTGTAACTTCTTTTTTTATTTTTGGCCACTTCATCTGAATTTAACCTTCAATGAAATGTTTGTTCCTCTTACAGCTTTATATGTTGCTGGTACTGTTTGTTTTCCTTGGTTTCTAGCTGTAGAATTGAAGATCTTGGGTTTGGATTTTGAGGTTTATAGGTATTTCGTATCTTTCTTTCTTATTTCTTATTTTATTTTTCTACCAGTGTACATGATTTCATGGTGTTGGTGTGATTTGCTAAATCCAAGGCATGTTTGTTTTCTTTATTTGTTTAAAGATTGTTTTGTGTTTTTTAGAGATTTTTTTCCCTAACTAGGAATTGTTTGTAGGGCTTTTTTCGTTTACTATAAATTTTGAAAAGCCTGAGATTGTTGGGAATTTCCGACACGTCGATTCCCACTTTAATTTTTTCACAGGATCTTTTGATGTTCAAAGTAAAATAAGCAAACAAGAAAATAAATACGAACACAGAAATTTACGTGGTTCAGCAAAATGCCTACGTCCACGGACCCTCGCCAAAGCTTTTCACTATATATTAAATTGTTACAAATATATAGACTTTCACTCACCAACCCAATCCCACAGACCACGGAGAAAATACAACAAACGAGCTTTACCACATATAATTTCTACCCTTTGACTTACACTACAAAGAGTTACAAGAAACCTCACAATATGCTAGGCTCACAATTTTCTCTCTTTGGTCACAATATGGTCATCAAGAATTTCTCTCAAGGCACCCGGCACTGCCTCTTGCAGCACAATTCAACAAAGCAATATGCACTCCCTTTTTATAATACTCCAACCACGTGGTTGCAACAATTCAAGAATAGGGTAATCATATCAACTTTCACAATTAGTCAAAAGTAGCCCATTTCCTTTTTACCTTTAATCATGAAAGAACATGTCTCTTTCCTTTCATCAAGAGACAAATTCTGATTACTCCTCTGTACCACCGAAAGAGCAAAACAAAAGTAGTTGTCATAATCATGCCTTTGTTGAATTTTGGGTCAAATACCCAACAATCTCCACCTTGACACAAAATTCCTTCAAGCCAAAAAAAAAAAAAAAAGGTAACGGGCAAGCATTTTTCCACTTTGACGGTCTCATACTCCACCATATGAGTATAACCACTCAGAATTATCAACGAACTCCGAGAATTTCATCGGCACATGTCGAAACAAAATTGCTAAAAAATTATGGTGCAACTCCCATTTTTGGCTTTCCTTGGGAGCTCATCAGCCATCGACATCAATCACCACACACCTTGCATTTACGCCAAATCAATGCCCGTGTGCAAACACATGTACCCACCAGTAAGAACACATCCTCTATCATGGCAACTGGTTTCATGCCATAAGGAAGTCTCATCTTACAAAAGTACATCACCACCACCCTCCACCAGGAGAGTCGCATTGTCCTTTCGAGCAGTTTGCCGAGTCCGCTCCACCTTTTGGACAATTCCTTCTTTTTCTGGATTCCAGGGCTGGAGTTTTCAAAAACTTTGCGAAATACAAATAGAATCAACACATTCATGACTCCCATATGTCAAAATTGATTCTACAGTCAAATTTCTTCACATCGTACTTGACATATTTTCTTTTACTTCAAATTATTTGAACCACCTGTAGCTCTGATACCACTTTTTGGGAATTTCCGACACGTCGATTCCCACTTTAATTTTCCCACAGGATCTTTTGATGTTCAAAGTAAAATAAGCAAACAAGAAAATAAATACGAACACAGAAATTTACGTGATTCAGCAAAATGCCTACGTCCACGGACCCTCGCCAAAGCTTTTCACTATATATTAAATTGTTACAAATATATAGACTTTCACTCACCAACCCAATCCCACAGACCACGGAGAAAATACAACAAACGAGCTTTACCACATATAATTTCTACCCTTTGACTTACACTACAAAGAGTTACAAGAAACCTCACAATATGCTAGGCTCACAATTTTCTCTCTTTGGTCACAGTATGGCCATCAAGAATTTCTCTCAAGGCACCCGGCACTGCCTCTTGCAGCACAATTCAACAAAGCAATATGCACTCCCTTTTTATAATACTCCAACCACGTGGTTGCAACAATTCAAGAATAGGGTAATCATATCAACTTTCACAATTAGTCAAAAGTAGCTCATTTCCTTTTTACCTTTAATCATGAAAGAACATGTCTCTTTCCTTTCATCAAGAGACAAATTCTGATTACTCCTCTGTACCACCGAAAGAGCAAAACAAAAGTAGTTGCCATAATCATGCCTTTGTTGAATTTTGGGTCAAATACCCAACAGAGATTTCTTCCATTTTTCCATTTTAGAAGCTTCAGAAAATTCACAATGGACAATATGTGATGCATTTTTATTGTGTTTAGTTGTTTGGTGTTTTTATGAATATCACTTTTGTATTTCTACTTTACTTTTAACCATTTCAAGTTAACAAGACAGAATTTGTTTACCTTTTGTTGGTTTTTCTTGGATTTTTTGCTCTGTTTTGTCTTCTAAATGATAGCTTGTGCCAATGGACATTCATCGTTTTCTTTCGTTCTTGACAATCCTGCTGGTAATAGCTTCATTGAAATTCGGTAATAGATATTTTTCTTAATCTAAAACAAAAAATAAAAAAATAATACAAAAAATATCATCCTACAAAGATGATTGAATGTAAATCACTAAACTAAAAAATTCGATATTCCTTTGCTCGAAACTAAGCAAGATACGATAATTTATTTGCTAATTTTACAATTCTAGTGCAGTGATGGAATTTCACAAACTTGTGAGCATAATAATGAGAATGCGGGTGACTGTTTGGTTCATTTGTTTCTTCATATTATTGTATCCAAATCTGGGATTGTCTTACTCTTTTTATTATTTGAATTTAGTTACCGAGTTATGTTATATTTATGTATTGATTTCTGTTATACACAGTTTCACACATAATAATTATAAAAAGAATCTCATTTTATTTTATCTGTTTTCATAGATGTGCAAGTATGCACTATAGTTATATTAAAATGTTATCTCTGAACCAAATCTTTGTTGCAATAGCTTACAAGTTGTCGAGAAAGAGGACTGATGACCCTTTCAAATTTCTGCATCCAGTTCTGTTTGGAAGAAGAGGAAAGGTATAGCACTTCGATTTCTTATCTATTGTGTTTTGCTTTTCCTGCTTCCATACTCTGAAGGAGGATCTGGCATTGTATCCCTTTATTCAATTCAATGTTTATTGCATATTAAAATCTAGCATCATCTTGGGAAAATAACTGCCTCTATTTGTCTACCTAACATAATAGTGAGAATTTTTGATCTCTATCAATCTCTCTCTCTCAATTTGAAAATTCTGAATTTGAATTGATGTCCTTTCATTGATTCCTCCTAAATTATGCATGTCGATTTTTTATTTTTTTTTTTGAATTTTATTCGGGAAATTTATTTCTACTAGATTATATTTATTATTTTGATTGCATTTTTAACTCCATCTTATTTTTTTAACCAATTTAATGTCGCCTACTACTATATCACACAGAGCTAACGGATGTTGAATTCTTCAACTAAATGTGGTTTTAGTTATTGTTTCCATTTATGGGAAGAGTTAGTGTTGGGCTAGCAGAAAATCAAAGTTTATCAGAAATGTGGTCTAAAATTCCTGAAAAATTAGTTTTTTATAATTGTATCGGCAACAATCCGGCAAAAGGAGGAATATTCAGGTAAGGTTCAATTGGCGACATAGGTATCAAATTGAGTTTTTATAATTTAAAAGTATAATTCACGTCATTCTATGCCTGCTACTTTTAATTCCATTTTCATCATTTGCCTGTAATTCAGGTTTACTTTAGAATATATTCTCAAAGTTAATTTGGTGCTCTTTATATTTCAAATAGGTTTCCGAATTGTTTTTACTGTTTTCCCCATTTTAAGAATTTTGTATGTCCAACATGTAACTAAATCTTATTGTTTATAGATGTCAATTAGTAAATGTTTTTCTTTCTTACACATCATATTATTGATGTCTCAATGGGTATATTTTAATCTTTACGTCCAATATATTTGTCTCAGTATCCATCCTCCACTCACCTTTGTTTCTCCTAATCTTGGAGCGCTTGCTCTTGAAGCAAGTACTGTAAATGCTGTCTCCAAGTTTTCAAGGTATACATACACTATACAAGAAACTATGATTTTGTCAATGTGGTTGTATGATAGTGTTTTATTGCACGATTAACCTTTTAATCTTCTAGAGATAAAAATAGAAGGGATCCACATCCAGTTATTTCCAGGATGCACTGTGGTAAACAATATTTTCTAATGTACCTTTTTCAATTAGATTTGAGTTCTTTGCGATAAAATTCTAATTTTAGTTCTATTTGGGAGTAATTCGAATTTCTTGCATATGTTTCTTTAATAATAAATAATTTTATTGTTCTTTCACACATTAATTTCATGAATTCTTTTGAATTAACAGCTCATGGAATGAACGTTGAATCTATAGAGAAACTGCAAGATGTTGTACACCTACAATGGCTTGATGATGCACACTAAAGAGGTATAGAGAAAATACTATGAAAATATTTCATTCTCCAATACATTTGAATAGTATATGTAATTCTAGAATTTGACTGGAGTCCTAGGATGTGGTCTAAAGCAAAAGTTGATATGCTCTACAGAGAGGTGCAGACAAAATAGTTGTTAGTGTTATAATTTGATAATATTTACAAATGTAGATGCACTTGTTCAGTCCCTTTTGATGCTCTCTTCATCTACTTTTTGGAAAGGAACATTTGGAATTTGGGATATATCAAGTGATGCTCTGCTTACAGAAAGATTGTACCTCATTTTTTTTTTTCCAATAGAAAATTTTATATGGTAATTTACAGTCTTCTTGATTTGTCATGGTTGCTAATATTGACATATTGTTAGCTGTCAAAATGGGAAGCCTTGTACTGAATGAACTACTAACAACTTACTTTTCAACTTGAAACCTTGCTTTTCATTTAAATGATGAAATTTACTTCAATTAATGTCAATAATTAAAATTATGTATCTTATTTTCTCATTTGTAATATTATTTTTATAATTCCAGCGGAATATTTTCAAGTGCATGGAAACGAAGAGAAATGGATGCAAAGCACTTGGATATGCTTGTAGTCTGCTATGTTTAATACTAGTATTACACCCCGTGCGATGCACGATCATTTGTTACTTACATATATCAAATTTATATTTTAACATATGAAATTAATATTTAATTAAAACTGAGAAAGGAATGAAGACAATTAATTAGAAAGGTACATTACATATACTTTAATTTTTTAAAATTTTTTTTTACGGTTAGTATGTTTATCGTTCCAGAAATTTCTTTAAATATTATAATTTGAATTGATTTAAAACTTAAAATGGAAAAAAAAAATTACATTTAAATAAAATTTGTAATAAGTAGAAAAAATAGATATATTTGTGATATAAGCTCAGAATTTTATTAAAACGAAAAGAAAAAGAAAAATAGATAGATGAACGTTCTTATTTCATCATCTTTCATTTTCTATTTTTAAATTAAAATATTTATATGATATTGACAAAGTTTTTTTTATTTTTTTTATTTTTACGGATTTTTTCTAAAAAAAAATTGTAATTAATTTTCAAGAGGGGAAAACGGACCAAGAAATTTCGGGACCTAAAAAATGCGATTATTTAAAATCTGCATTCAATTGGATTATTTTAAATTTGAATTTTATCCAAAATGAATAATAAATAGTGAATTAATATTACTAATTATCATTCTAGGAAATGAGTTTAATAATAATGATTTTGTGGAGAATGTATACTTAAGCACCCGTTTGAGACTCCTTATTTCAAATAATGTAGTTCATAACAGTAAATTTTGGTACAATGAACTGTTAAAAAGTATGATTTTTTTTTTTTTAATTTATGTGTAGATTATTTTATTAATAGAATGTTAGTTGAAAATGATTTTTTTTAAAAAAATGAGGGTTTGAATAAAATGTACTGAATAAGCCATTTTTTTTTTAACTAAGTTGCAACATTTGTAATAGTTAGGAACTTAAATAACTTACTACTTAAAAAATAAAATATTTCAATTGCCGTTTGCATAACTATTCAATTTTAATGATTATTGATGTAATTAATCTTTTCAAAATATAATTTCTAGATTATCACAAATAATTTATCACTATTCGAATAGTACTATTAGAATTGGTACTAACTATTTTATTACAATATTTGATATTTAAATTTATTAAACAAATATTTCATTTCATATTTACTTTAACACTACAAATTAAATACATGTGGTCATATATTTAAATGAATGTAGCAAATTAAGCAATATGAAATAGTTTTGATTAAATTTCAATGAATGTATATCGCAAATACATTTAATTTTATATACTAAGAAATTATCTATGCAACTCGATTCATAAAAGCGGAGCAATTGTTTAACCCACATGACATAGTACTTTATTACTTACCCATATAAAATTGATTTTTCAAGAATCAATTTTTCTGAAAATTCATTCTCAATCACAAATTCTTTAAAAAATTATTTTTTTATAATTTTTCATACTACTTTTAACTATACATTCTAAAAACTCACATTTTCACAAAAACAATTCTCAAAAAAATCGAAGTCAAATAGTCAACAATCGAGTAAAGTTGGAGATCACGTAATTATACGAAAAATCTTATACCCTATAGTCTTTAAAAATTTATTAAAATTAAGAATGATTAAAAAAATATTAATCATTCTATTGATATTATTAATTAAAAAGAAATTAAAGCATTAATTATTCAATATTAGTCTTCGTTCAATAACTTTTTCTATAAATTAGTTATAAGCACCGCATTTTTTAACCACATATATATTTTATAAAATATGATTTTTAATATTAAAGATAAAAAATGATTGATCATTAATAATTAAAACACAATTTTTATATTGATAGCTACACATAGAGTTTATAATATTAAGAACAACAAATAAATAAAAATAATAATAATTAAATAATAACTTTAATACTGATAACTAAAAATATTAATTGAACTCGTTCAGTATTAGTGTTTATAAATATATATATATATATATATATATATATATATATATATATATATATATATATATATATATATATATATATAAGGCAATAAATGCGTTCACATTTATTCAGATTTTGCATTCAAATTTGACATACTTCCACTTTGCATTCACATTGTTTAATTTTATGAGAACTTACTAATTATGGAAAAGAAAAATGGGCAGGAAATTGTTTTTAGAAACTATCCAACTTTTATATATTATAAAGATAAAGATTTACTGATTGTATATCCTATTCTTGTTACTCTTCAAGCTATGTTGAGAATTTGAATTGATCTCAGTTTTAATGGTATTCCGTCTATCATGTTCATCGACTTTCAATAATGTTTGGATAACTTTGGTTGCAATTTAGAAACATCAACATCAACACCACCTCTTCTTATTCGATACTCTTGCATGCATCTCTTTTACTAAAATCGTTATCAAAACTTGCATTTGACGCTCAAACGTGAAACACACGTTTTAAACCTAGTATATATAAAAGATAGTGATGCTTACACATTTCAATTTCAATAATGTATAAGACGCACCTTCCAGAAAGATTTGTTTGGAGCTCTGAATGAATCTGTTAAGAAACTACAATCGATCCAATATACTAATTGCAGAAGACCAAGCTTCAGTATGAACTCAGAAGATGATTCACATAACAGAACTAATTTGAAACTGAATTTCAATAATGTATAAGACGCACCTTCCAGAAAGATTTGTTTGGAGCTCTGAATGAATCTGTTAAGAAACTACAATCGATCCAATATACTAATTGCAGAAGACCAAGCTTCAGTATAAACTCAGAAGATGATTCACATAACAGAACTGATTTGAAACTGATTTTTGCGTCTGTCTACAAAGATTGAACATATTTATTGAGATCAAACACATTAAACAGAATCCACAAATCGCTAATTCAGTCAATGATGTGCATTAGTTTATTTTAAGGTAATTTCATCCACGCAGCTTCAATAATGATTAAGTTGACTGGTTATTACCAGCTCTGATTGAATCTGTTGACTGCTGGCTCAAAGTGATCGATTTTCTACCCTGCACAGTACCAAGCTCAAGTACGAACCCGGTCAAGGATTGTAATTGAAATGCGAATTTGATACTGTTTATGTTTTTCATTTTATACTTTTTTTTTAAAAAAAAAATGTCTTAGCATGAAAATTTAGGCATGAGATACAGTTTATTGATTTTCAAAGAAATATTACAAAGAAGAAGGGGGAATGTGTGTGCCTTACCTTCAAAATTACTAAGAATCGGATTTTGTTTGAATCTCTTTAAATTTTTCTCTTTTTTCTACAGTATTTAATCTCAACTATTCTTTAAAAGTCAAGTCCACAATATTTGACTTTTCAATTAAATCTCAATTATCCATTTTCTTAAAAATCACTACTCATTTAAGAAAAAAAACTTTTTTTTAAACTATACCAAACACATTTACCAAATGAATACAATAGAGTATTACTCCACGATACAAAGATGGCCAAAGCACAAAATAAATCAAGTAAACTTCGCCTTCTACAACCTGTAAAACACAAGGGATCATTTACTAGAAATGTTTTAATTGATGTGTCGTTTTTCAAGTTACAAAACTATGGGGCCGAAATCAAAGGACTGATGAATAGGACGGAAAAAAAAGGTTATTTGACAAAATTTTGATAAAAATTGATGAAATATGTAGATCTCATGAATCTATGATTAAAAATTGATACCTCACTAGTCGAAAAGTTGACAGTATTGTAGCAAAGTTTTAACAAACAAGTTAGGAAATGGTTTTCTTAACTTCGATTAGGCCTTGCTTTTATAAATTTTATGTTTTGGGTATTCTTAATTCCTTTTGTTCGACATAGAATACTTTATTTGGTTAAACCAACTTAAACTTAAGAAACAAAATTAGTACTACGCCCATGTTTGAGTTCCATTTTTATTTTTTAATAAATTTTGTAAAAAATATTTTTCAAAACATTTATGTTAAAAAGAAGGAAATTTTTTTGAATTTATGTGAAATTATTTTTTTGAGAGAATGTGAAGTTGAAAATGAATTTGAGAATAAATGAGTTGGGCTAAATATTTTCAATTTACTTCACATGATTGAAAATGACCAGACATGGTAAAAGAAAACAGAAAACGCGGTTTTGGTTTTTTCTTTACAAATTCGAAAATGTGGAAAGCGTATGTTTTTCACCTTTTTTTTTTAAATTCAGTCAACACTTTTTTTCTCTTTTACAAATTATTATTTCTAATATTATTTATAGCTAAAACTATTTCTAGTAACTCAAGGAAAAAAATTATTTCTGGTATTATTTATAAATTATCATTTCTAGTAATATTTTTAGCTAAAATTTATTTCTAGTATTATTTACAAATTATCATTTATAATTATTTTTTTACAATTATCATTTCTAATATTATTTATAGCTAAAATTTATTTTCACAAAACTCTCGAAATTAACTAAATAAGAACAGTTTTCCTCATTCAAAAACTCTTGAAATACAAAATATTTTTTATTTTATTTTAAAGAGTCTATATAATAATAAATTTAAAAAAAATTGTTTTACCTTTTTAAAATAAAGAATGGATTTGACTCTTCAAATTTAGAAAATCGAAACTCATAATAGTTAAACAAAATACTCCTCCGTCCCACAAAGATAGTTCTCTCTATTCATTTTTTGTCCGTCCCACAAAGATAGTGTACTTTCTTTTTTGAGAGTGAAATTAATATTTTATTTCTCATTTTTCCCTTATTTAATGTATTTTTTTTATTAATCTAAATAAATTTATAATCTTTCAATTTTGTGGGAAACTATATAAATTTATTAGTGGTATATTATAAAAAGTGAGTGTAAAATTTATGTTTTCAATAACATTAATTGACATTTCTTAATTTATGTAAAAATGGGTAGGTGACATCTTTGTGTGACTGAAGGAGTATCATTATCTGTGATCAAGACGTTGTCCCAATTCACAAAATATCATTTTATAAATTTATTCGTAAGCAATACAGGGTCCGTTCGGCTGCTCAAATAAAGAGAATTTAATTTATAATGTGTATTGTTTGAGTTTTCTAGGTAGATGCGTGGTTCAAAATTGGAGAGAGAAAATGTATATATATGATTAAAAGTGGTTTGGAAAATTGTTTCATTTATAAATGGGAATAATGCACTAGTCGAACAGAGCCATAATTACAAGTATACAAAAAAGTTTTCTGTAGAATTTCAAACTGAACGTATTTTCCAAATTTTCATTTTCGAAAACAGTTTTCAGAAATAGTAAAACAAAATATTTTTTCAGCAATTTTAAAAATAACACTGAAAATAGAAAATATTTTCAAAAATGAAAATAGAAAACTGATATGAAAAGAACGCAGCCTAGTACTGAAATATATAATCATGTTCTCTCTAACCATTTAGGGCCTGATCTTTTTGCTACTTCCAAGTCATTTTCTATTTTTTATTTTTCAAAATAACGAAAACGCGTTCTCTTTCCTATTTTTGAAAACATTTTTTTCAAAAACAAAAAAAGAAGGACAAAATGTCAAAAACATTTTTTTGGACATTTTTAATAAATTTCAATTGAAATGTTTAAAAGCACGAAAAATGCGTTTTGATCCAAATTGTTGAGTAGCTCAACTGGAACCAAACCACATGTGCCATAACGTCGATGTGGATGCCCCATTATGGCTATAAGAGGAAAATCACCACAAAAGTTACCAGATGGTTGCTGGCCAGAGTTGTTTTTGTGGACGGCAGAGGGTTAGAGGTGGTGAACGAGTCGAGCAGCTCGTTGGCTCGGCTATTGGCTCGTCTCCACAAGTCGTTCATGGTTAGACTAGCCGAGCCAATGCTCGGCTTGTTTCCTCGAGCCGGTGATTGGGAGCTCGGCTCATGGCTCAAAATTTTTTTAACCCAAAATATAATTTTTTTGAAGAAAAAAAAACGAATTTTTTATTTTAATGGCTCGGTCCACGACCCGCGAGCTCGTGGGCCTTGACTACACGAGTCGAGATCGGCTTGACTCGTTGTAGCCTAGTCGGCTCGTATGAGCCCGAGCCGATCATAATTTTGAGCTTGTGGGCCTTTCTCATTTGTTACTTACATATATCAAATTTATATTTTAACATATGAAATTAATATTTAATTAAAAATGAGAAAAGAATGAAGACAATTAATTAGAAAGGTACATTACATATACTTTAATTTTTTAAATTTTTTTTTGCGGTTAGTATGTTTATCGTTCCAGAAATTTCTTTAAATATTATAATTTGAATTGATTTAAAACTTAAAATCGAAAAGAAAAATTACATTTAAATAAAATTTGTAATAAGTAGAAAAAATAGATATATTTGTGATATAAGCTCAGAATTTTATTAAAACGAAATTAAAAAAAAAAATTGATGAACGTTCTTATTTCATCCTCTTTCATTTTCTATTTTTAAATTAAAATATTTATATGATATTGACAATTTTTTTTTTTTTTTTTTTTTTTTTAAAATTGTAATTGATTTTCAATAGGGGAAAACGGACCAAGAAATTTCGGGACCTAAAAAATGCAGTTATTTAAAATCTGCATTCAATTGAATTATTTTAAAATTGAATTTTGTCCAAAATGAATAATAAATAGTGAATTAATATTACTAATTATCATTCTAGGAAATGAGTTTAATAATAATGATTTTGTGGAGAATGTATACTTAAGCACATGTTTGAGACTCGTTATTTCAAATAATGTAGTTCATAACAGTAAATTTTGGTACAATGAACTGTTAAAAAGTATGATTTTTTTTTAATTTATGTGTAGATTATTTTATTAATAGAATGTTAGTTGAAAATGATTTTTTTTTTAAAAAATGAGGGTTTGAATAAAATGTACTGAATAAGCCATTTTTTTTTTTTTAACTAAGTTGCAACATTTGTAATAGTTAGGAACTTAAATAACTTACTACTTAAAAAATAAAATATTTCAATGGCCGTTTGCATAACTATTCAATTTTAATGATTATTGATGTAATTAATCTTTTCAAAATGTAATTTCTAGATTATCACAAATAATTTATCACTATTCGAATAGTACTATTAGAATTGGTACTAACTATTTTATTACAATATTTGATATTTAAATTTATTAAACAAATATTTCATTTCATATTTACTTTAACACTACAAATTAAATACATGTAGTCATATATTTAAATGAATGTAGCAAATTAAGCAATATGAAATAGTTTTGATTAAATTTCAATGAATGTATATCGCAAATACATTTAATTTTATATACTAAGAAATTATCTATGCAACTCGATTCATAAAAGCGGAGCAATTGTTTAACCCACATGACATAGTACTTTATTACTTACCCATATAAAATTGATTTTTCAAGAATCAATTTTTCTGAAAATTCATTCTCAATCACAAATTCTTTAAAAAATTATTTTTTTATAATTTTTCATACTACTTTTAACTATACATTCTAAAAACTCACATTTTCACAAAAACAATTCTCAAAAAAATCGAAGTCAAATAGTCAACAATCGAGTAAAGTTGGAGATCACGTAATTATACGAAAAATCTTATACCCTATAGTCTTTAAAAATTTATTAAAATTAAGAATGATTAAAAAAATATTAATCATTCTATTGATATTATTAATTAAAAAGAAATTAAAGCATTAATTATTCAATATTAGTCTTCGTTCAATAACTTTTTCTATAAATTAGTTATAAGCACCGCATTTTTTAACCACATATATATTTTATAAAATATGATTTTTAATATTAAAGATAAAAAATGATTGATCATTAATAATTAAAACACAATTTTTATATTGATAGCTACACATAGAGTTTATAATATTAAGAACAACAAATAAATAAAAATAATAATAATTAAATAATAACTTTAATACTGATAACTAAAAATATTAATTGAACTCGTTCAGTATTAGTGTTTATAAATATATATATATATATATATATATATATATATATATATATATATATATATATATATATATATATATATATATATAAGGCAATAAATGCGTTCACATTTATTCAGATTTTGCATTCAAATTTGACATACTTCCACTTTGCATTCACATTGTTTAATTTTATGAGAACTTACTAATTATGGAAAAGAAAAATGGGCAGGAAATTGTTTTTAGAAACTATCCAACTTTTATATATTATAAAGATAAAGATTTACTGATTGTATATCCTATTCTTGTTACTCTTCAAGCTATGTTGAGAATTTGAATTGATCTCAGTTTTAATGGTATTCCGTCTATCATGTTCATCGACTTTCAATAATGTTTGGATAACTTTGGTTGCAATTTAGAAACATCAACATCAACACCACCTCTTCTTATTCGATACTCTTGCATGCATCTCTTTTACTAAAATCGTTATCAAAACTTGCATTTGACGCTCAAACGTGAAACACACGTTTTAAACCTAGTATATATAAAAGATAGTGATGCTTACACATTTCAATTTCAATAACGTATAAGACGCACCTTCCAGAAAGATTTGTTTGGAGCTCTGAATGAATCTGTTAAGAAACTACAATCGATCCAATATACTAATTGCAGAAGACTAAGCTTCAGTATGAACTCAGAAGATGATTCACATAACAGAACTGATTTGAAACTGAATTTGCGTCTGTCTGCGAAGATTGAACATATTTATTGAGATCAAACACATTAAACAGAATCCACAAATCGCTAATTCAGTCAATGATGTGCATTAGTTTATTTTAAGGTAATTTCATCCACGCAGCTTCAATAATGATTAAGTTGACTGGTTATTACCAGCTCTGATTGAGTCTGTCGACTGCTGGCTCAAAGTGATCGATTTTCTACCCCCAACTGCACAGTACCAAGCTCAAGTACGAACCCGGTCAAGGATTGTAATTGAAATGCGAATTTGATATTGTTTATGTTTTTCATTTCATACTTTTTTTAAAAAAAAATGTCTTAGCACGAAAATTTAGGCATGAGATACAGTTTATTGATTTTCAAAGAAATATTACAAAGAAGAAGGGGGAATGTGTGTGCCTTACCTTCAAAATTACTAAGAATCGGATTTTGTTTGAATCTCTTTAAATTTTTCTCTTTTTCTACAGTATTTAATCTCAACTATTCTTTAAAAGTCAAGTATACAATATTTGACTTTTCAATTAAATCTCAATTATCCATTTTCTTAAAAATCACTATTAATTTAAGAAAAAAAACTTTTTTTAAATTATACCAAACACATTTACCAAATGAATACAATAGAGTATTACTCCACGATACAAAGATGGCCAAAGCACAAAATAAATCAAGTAAACTTCGCCTTCTACAACCTGTAAAACACAGGGGATCATTTACTAGAAATGTTTTAATTGATGTGTCGTTTTTCAAGTTACAAAACTAGGGGGGCCGAAATCAAAGGACTGATGAATAGGATGGAAAAAAAAGGTTATTTGACAAAATTTTAATAAAAATTGATGAAATATGTAGATCTCATGAATCTATGATTAAAAATTGATACCTCACTAGTCGAAAAGTTGACAGAATTGTAGCAATGTTTTGACAAACAAGTTAGGAAATGGTTTTCTTAACTTCGATTTGGCCTTGCTTTAATAAATTTTATGTTTTGGGTATTCTTACTTCCTTTTGTTCGACATAGAATACTTTATTTGGTTAAACCAACTTAAACTTAAGAAACAAAATTAGTACTACGCCCATGTTTGAGTTCAATTTTTATTTTTTAATAGATTTTGTAAAAAAATATTTTTTTTAAAACATTTATGTTAAAAAGAAGGAAATATTTTTGAATTTATGTGAAATTATTTTTTTGAGAGAATGTGAAGTTGAAAATGAGTTTGAGAATAAATGAGTTGGCTAAATATTTTCAATTTACTTCACATGATTGAAAATGACTAGACGTGATTAAAGAAAACGGAAAACGTAGTTTTGACGTTTTCTTTACAAATTCGAAAATGTGAAAAGCGTATGTTTTTCACATTTTTTTTATAAATTCAGTCAACACTTTTTTTCTCTTTTACAAATTATTATTTCTAATATTATTTATAGCTAAAACTATTTCTAGTAATGCAAGGAAAAAAAATTATTTCTGGTATTATTTATAAATTATCATTTCTAGTAATATTTTTAGCTAAAATTTATTTCTAGTATTATTTACAGATTATCATTTATAATTATTTTTTTACAATTATCATTTCTAATATTATTTATAGCTAAAATTTATTTTCACAAAACTCTCGAAATTAACTAAATAAGAACAGTTTTCCTCATTCGAAAACTCTTGAAATACAAAATATTTTTTATTTTATTTTAAAGAGTCTATATAATAATAAATTAAAAAAAAATTGTTTTACCTTTTTAAAATAAAGAATGGATTTGACTCTTCAAATTTAGAAAATCGAAACTCATAATAGTTAAACAAAATACTCCTCCGTCCCACAAAGATAGTTCACTATTCATTTTTCGTCCGTCCCACAAAAATAGTCCACTTTTTTTTTTTTTAGAGTGAAATTAATATTTTATTTCTCATTTTTTCCCTTATTTAATGTATTTTTTTTATTCATCTAAATAAATTTATAATCTTTCAATTTTGTGGGAAACTACATAAATTTATTAGTGGTATATTATAAAAAGTGATTGTAAAATTTATGCTTTCAATAACATTAATTGACATTTCTTAATCTATGTAAAAATGGGTAGGTGACATCTTTGTGTGACGGAAGGAGTATCATTTTCTGTGATCAAGACGTTGTCCTAATTCACAAAATATCATTTTATAAATTTATTCGTAAGCAATACAGGGTCCGTTCGGCTGGTCAAATAAAGAGAATTTAATTTATAATGAGTATTGTTTGAGTTTTCTAGGTAAGATGCGTGGTTCAAAATTGGAGTGAGAAAATGTATATGATTAAAAGTGGTTTGAAAAATTCTGTCATTTATAAATGGGAATAATGCACTAGTCGAACAGAGCCATAATTACAAGTATACAAAAAAGTTTTCTATAGAATTTCAAACTGAACGTATTTTCCAGTTTTTCATTTTCGAAAACAGTTTTCAGAAATAATAAAACAAGATGTTTTTTTCAGCAATTTTAACAACAACACTGAAAATAGAAAATAGAAAATATTTTCAAAAATGAAAATAGAAAACTGATATGAAAAGAACGCAGCCTAGTAGTGAAATATATAATCATGTTCTCTCTAACCATTTAGGGCCTGATCTTTTTGCTATTTCCAAGTCGTTTTCTATTTTTATTTTTCAAAATAACGAAAACGTGTTCTCTTTCCTATTTTTGAAAACATGTTTTTCAAAAAAGCAAAAAAAAAAAGTACGAAGGAAACACAAAATGTCTAAAACATTTTTTTGGACATTTTTAATGAATTTCAATTGAAATGTTTAAAAGCACGAAATATGCGTTTTGATCCAAATTGTTGAGTAGCTCAACTGGAACCAACCCACATGTGCCATAACGTCGATGTGGATGCCCCATTATGGCTATAAGAGGAAAATCACCACAAAAGTTACCAGATGGTTGCTGGCCAAAGTTGTTTTTGTGGACGGCAGAGGGTTAGAGGTGGAGAACGGGTCGAGCAGCTCGTTGGTTCGGCTATTGGCTCATCTCCACAAGTCACTCATGGTTAGACTAGCCAGCCAATGCTCGGCTCGTCTCCGCGAGCCGGTGATTGGGAGCTCGGCTCGTGGCTCAAAATTTTTTTAACCCAAAATATAAGGGGTCGTTCTCTTTGTATTTCGATTTTGGATTTTGAGTTTTGGATGTTGTTTTGAATTTTGGTTGTTTGTTTTGGGATTGCTGATAATTTGTTCTCTTTGTGATTTTGGAAAACTGTTTTCAAAAATAGAAAACTGAAAAATGCGTTTACTTTGTAATTTTTTGATATATTTATTTTGTAATATTTTATATGTAATAAATGATTGATTTGTTGAATATCATTAATTTTAATGTTAATAAATCAATTAATTCTCTATGTCAATAAATTCATCATTAATATTGTTTCAGCTAAACAAAAATTTAACTCCATACCAACAAAATCTTAACATGGATCTATATATAATGGCAAAATAATATAAGAATTTCAAGTGAATGAAGTGTCTCACATTTACAAAAAAAATTACAAAAAAAAGAATTTTTTTTTAACATGGATTTATATAATGGGAAAATAACATAAGAACTTCAAGTGAAGGAAGTGTCTCACTTTTACAAAAAAAAAAAAAAAAAAAAATTAATAATAAATAAATAAATAAAATACAAAAAAAAAATAATCTGAAAATGGATCTATATATAATGACAAAATAATATAAGAACTTCAAGTGAATGAAGTGTCTCATTTTTACAAAAAAAAAAAAAAAAAAAAAAAAATCTTAACACGATCTATATATAATGACAAAATAATATAAGAATTTCAAGTGAATGAAGTATCTCTCACTTTTACAAAATAATAATAATAATAATAATTTACAAAAAAAAATAAAAATTAACATGGATCTATATATAATGACAAAATAATATAAGAACTTCAAGTGAAGGAAGTGTATCACATTTAAAATAATAATAATAATAATAAATAAAAAATTAAAAAAAAAAAATCTTAACATGGATCTATATATAATGGCAAAATAATATAAGAATTTCAAGTAAAGGAAGTGTCTCACATTTACAAAAAAAAAAAAAAAAAATTCAAAACGCGTGTTTTGGTTGTTTTGGACTTTTTAACACAAAATATCCAAAACGCAATAAACTTGTTTAGAGTTTCCTTTGTAATTTTTTTGGTGTTTTGGAAAACTCGTTTCTGAAAATGGGCAAAGTGAACGCGTTTTCGATATTTCCAAAAATCGAAAACTCAAAACGGATTCAAAACAGTAAAGAGAACGGGACCTAATTTTTTTAAAGAAAAAAAAAAGAATTTTTTATTTTAATGGCTCGGCCCACGACCCGCAAGCTCGGCTTGACTCGTTGTAGCCTAGTCGGCTCGTATGAGCCCGAGCCGATCATTCATGTTAAAGGGCCGAGCCGGCTCGGCTCGGCTCAGCCATTTCCAACTCTATGGAGGAGAGTGAGTGTTTGGGGGTGGGGGGGTGGGGGGGTAGGTGACTAAGGTTAAAGATGAGACTGATTTGTACACATTTGAAAGTTTTGTACCTCTTGAACAATTTGTATAATTTAACATGACATATACCTCAAATTTAAAACATAATGTATTTTCCAATTTTTCTTTTGAGTTTTCAAAATGACAAATCGAACGTATTTTCATCAAATTCAAAAATGAAAAATGAAAATAAAAAATAGAAAATATTTTCAAAATTAAAATAAAAAAACGAAATACAAACAGATCGCGCCTTAAGCTTTTAAACATTCTATTAAACAAAAATCGAGGCCTCGCATTCCAAGAATTGGTTACTAGTTATGATCATCCCAAGCATGCAATGGAAAAATAAGACAGTTTGAATTTGTTCAAGATTTTTTATTCTGACAAAGAAAATTTCAAATTTTCTGCAAGTGGATAATAAGATACAATGGCCTTAAAAAACATAATCACCACTCATTCTGATAAATCAAAGCTAGAATCCAAAATCAAAAATCCAAATTCCCTTTCAAAAATTCAAGCAAATGAAAGATAAAATGAAAACCAAGAAAATGCAATTCTCTCCTCATCCTCTACATTCCAATGCAAAGAATCTACATGAATAATTCTCAAGATATTCTCTTCTCTCTCACCCTTAAATCAGCTTTTTTTTGTATTAAGTCATGAATTTTTGCTGTTTATCTTCCACAAGAAACACTAGTCTTTATCTTCTAATAAAGCATAGGTCTTCTACCTTCTGCAATGAAACTCGGTTTCCGAAAAAAGAGTTACTTATTTTGAAGCCTCAACAGCCAACAGTTTCGCTTGTGAGATTCGGAAAACATGGACTAATACGCCCTTTTGCTGTCTTATCGTCTTTTGCTGAAGCCGAAGGCGAAGAAGGCAAAAGGGTTATTGAAGTTAAGGAACATGAAGGAAATGCAAAGCCCGGTGATGGTGAATTGCCTGAAATGGCCAAGGCTTTTAACATTTCTTCTAATACAGCTTCTGCTATATCAATATGCATAGCATTTGCTGCTCTCACCTTCCCACTTTTTATGAACTCTTTAGGACAAGGGTTGCCCTTTAAGACTAAACTCTTGTCGTACGTTACTCTTTTGTTCGGCTTCTACATGGCTTGGAATATTGGAGCTAACGATGTTGCAAATGCGATGGGAACATCAGTTGGTTCTGGGGCATTGTCTCTCCGGCAAGCTGTTTTGATGGCTGCGATACTCGAGTTCTCGGGGGCCTTGCTTATGGGGACACATGTCACCAATACAATGCAGAAGGGCATTCTTGTTGCTAATATCTTTCAAGGGAAGGATACTCTTCTTTTTGCTGGATTGCTCTCTTCTTTAGCTGCTGCTGGTACTTGGTTGCAGGTTAACTTTAACTTACTTCTGTTTCTTGAAAGCACCGTTAAGAAATAAATCCCACATTAAAAGATAGAAATATAGGGGGGGGGGACTTACTTCTTTTGACAAGGTTGATGTTTTGAAATGGAAGTACATTAAGCTTCAACGGGCAATTAGTTCTGACCAAGACTCAAAGATTTCAAGACTCAGGGTCTCAAAAGAGCCACCATTTTGTGTGGGCGTGTTAAGATGGAACCCCAAGTCTTAACAAATACAACATTCGTCGCAATCAGGTTCATGGGATTGCACCTAAGAAAACAGCTCAATTTGGAAAAATTTAAGCACTGGGGGGGTTAACGATTAGGAAATATTTAGCCATATCATTGCAGTATGTGTCTAATAGATCGAACTGTGAAGGTATCGCGAACATTTCAAACATAGATTTGGTCCTGAAATTTCGATATGTACATCATAAATGATAGGAAGTTGAATTTTTTATTTCATAACTTGTAGTGAATTTCTTTGAAATTATCTCATTGATCAGAAGAGTCTGTTCAATATCTTGTTTGCATCAGTGGCCATGAGCACTTGCAAATCCCACATACTATTTTTCGCTTTATTTCATAACTTGTAGTGAATTTCTTTGAAATTATCTCATTGATCAGAAGAGTCTCTTCAATATCTTGTTTGCATCAGTGACCATGAGCACTTGCAAATTCCACATACTTTTTTTCGCCGAATGGCACCCTTAAGTCGTCGTTTTGTCTATCAGGTTGCGTCATACTTTGGCTGGCCAGTTTCGACTACACATTGTATTGTTGGATCCATGGTGGGATTCGGACTTATCTATGGAGGAACTGATGCTGTCTTTTGGAGTTCATTGGCAAGGGTAACTTCGTCATGGGTAATCTCACCTTTGATTGGAGCAATGATGTCATTTCTTGTCTACAAGTGCATTCGTAGGGTGTGTTCTTAGACTTACTCCCAAACCTTAAAAACAAATCAATTTAATTGATGGTGTGTCTTAAAGTCTGACCTTCTTAGCTACTTCTAGTTTGTTTACAGTGCTCCTAACCCGGGACAAGCAGCCGCTGCAGCCGCACCAATTGCCGTGTTTCTAGGTGTCACCGGAATCTCTTTTTCCGCGTTCCCTCTCAGCAAGACCGTCCCTATAGCTCTAGCACAGGCATTAGCCTTCGGCACGGTTGGTGCTATTCTAGTCGATAGAATCATCCGGAAGCAACTAGGTCACTTGCTAGTTAAGACTAATAGTAGCGAAGAAACCGCGCCCACAGATAATTCGACACATTCTAAAAGTATCGGGTTTCTGTCCGATGTATCTGGACCAAAAGGCACCCAACTAGAAATAGTTTACGGAGTATTCGGCTACATGCAAGTCCTTTCGGCCTGCTTCATGTCATTTGCACACGGAGGAAACGACGTGTCCAATGCAATAGGTCCTTTAGCCGCAGCTTTATCGATTCTTCAAGGCGGAATGAGTGGGGCGGAGATTGTTATACCTCATGACGTCCTAGCGTGGGGGGGATTCGGGATTGTTGCAGGGCTTACGATGTGGGGATATAGAGTTATAGCAACAATTGGAAAGAAGATCACAGAATTGACACCAACTAGAGGATTTGCAGCAGAATTTGCTGCTGCATTTGTAGTACTGTTTGCATCAAAACTTGGACTACCCATCTCGGCCACACACACGTTAGTCGGGGCCGTGATGGGGGTCGGGTTTGCTCGCGGACTAAACAGCGTAAGAGCAGAAACAGTAAGAGAGATTGTCACTTCTTGGGTTGTGACAATTCCAGCTGGTGCTATCTTTGCTGTTATTTATACATGGATCTTAACCAGGATCTTATCATACATACTGTGAATGTACATTAAAGATCATACATCAAACTTTTGGACATTTCTGATTAGTGTTTTATAAAGTATAGTGATTCTGTAATTAGCAGAATTCAATTAATCAAAGATCTGTGATTGATTGAATTTTCAAGTTCTGTGCTTCTTGTCTATAAAATAATTACTGAATTATTTGAAGCATTAGAAACTCCAAACTTAGTATCAACAGTTAGAATTAGAAAGTCCAAAACAACTATCAAGAAAATCCACATAACCAAAATGAATAAAGCTGCAGTGCCCGCGCGGGCTACCGCCCCCTCACATGGGGGGGCGGGGCGGGCACTGTAGCAGTGCCCTAACCAAAATACAGTGTTTAAAAGATTTGCTATGTACTGAAGTTCTGAATCGATAAATAAAATTAGAATTCTGATTGAGCACTAACAACCGTAAACAAATAGAGTTGGACCAAGATTCTTGTTATTTCTCGCATTGAATCGTTATCTAACAAATAAAAATTCAAAATGATACCCTCACATAGAGGGTGCAGGGCCACTGGGCCCTGCACCCTCCTCTATGTGAGGGTGTGGTCGCCGCGGAGGTATCACATTCAAATAAAAAACTTTTGTATAAACAAAACTTCTGATAGTAAAAGATTTGTTCCTTGCAAATTTGAAAGGAAGTTGGTAATTCGATGGACCAAGAGCACAAATGTTTACCCATACATACATTAAGAGCGCATTTGAAAAAACTTAAATTATATGTCAAACACAATTTTTATTTATGCATAGTACATTAATACGCAGGAGTCATGTCTTATAATCACTTAAAAGCATTAAGGAAAAATACCATTCACAACAATTCTTGGGCACACGAGAATGAAGATGCATGTTGGACATTTAATAAACAGATATTCATGTAGAACAAATGGTTACGTGGATTGAGGAGCAATTGGACCAAAGGGAGCAAAATCGTAAAATACAAGTTCGATGCTCGAGCTCAAATTTGGGCTCATAATACCCTTTTGGAAAGGAAATGACGAGGTGAACAATACTCACCGCTATGTCATGATGCAGAGGTGATTTTTGTCATCCGAGTTCGTTTAGGCCTCGAAAACAGTATCTTAATATTTTTGTGTTATTTCTATCATTTAGTTTATTTTTAATTCTTTTTAGAGGAAATTATATGGAACCCTAGATTTTAAGTTACAATTTTAAAAATAAAATGGTGAAGCTTTCTTGTTTAAAAATCAGGTGTTAATTATCTAATTAACCTTTATTAATTAAATGTTTTTTATTCTTAAAAATCAGACTAATCTCAGTCTCTCACGCAATCTCTCACCGTTACCAACTCTCTCTCTCTCCCCACTCTGGTCATCGGCGAGATCGTCACCTTTCAGGGGCAACAGCGACAGTCTCCGACAGCGATGGTCGCTGGCTCTGCTACAGTCGCACTGCAAGTGCGGTCGAAGCAGCATCTCAAACCGAAGAACTCTCTCTCTCTCTCTCTCTCTCTCTCTCTCTCTCTATAGCCACCGGCGAGATCGTCGCCTTTAAAGGGCAGCAGCGACAATCTCTAGCAGTGACGGTCTCTGACAGTGATGATTTCACTTTCACCACTTGCTCTTGTGCACGCTGAAGGTGTGGTCGAAGCAGTGGCGAGGGTAGGGTGCTGGCGGTGGTGATGGGTGTCTCGATCCAGGTGGTGAGATTTTCGTGGTTTCGCCGCTACTTCCTTCGCGGTGTGGTGTCTGTGCGGTGGGATGTGGTGTGGTGCGTTGGGTGTAGGCAGTAGTACTAGTGAAGCGGATGAGGGTAGGGTGCAGGCGGTGGTGATGGGTGGTGCCATTCTTGTGGTTTCTTCACAGCTTCCTTCCCAGGGTGGTGGTGCTGCCGGAGAAATGTGATGGGTGATGGGTTGAGGTCCGGTGAGGTGGAGGTCGTGGTCGTGATGGTGATGGTGATAATGCACCGTGTTGCTTCGAGGAGCTGTTGGTTTCCGTCGACGATGTCGTCCGGTTGGTGGCTGGTTGGGATATAGATGTTTGGTCGGAGCTGACCAACAAATTGTCAAGCAATGGAGCAAGCCAAACAACCTGTTTAGGTGGGTTAGGGTAGGGTGGATATGGGGATTGGCATGTGGGGGAGGGGAGGGTAGGGGAGGGGAGAGGAGAGGAGAGGAGAGGAGAGGTTGGGGTGGGGTGGGTGGGGTGGAGTGGAGTGGAGTGGAGTGGGTTGTGTTGTGTTGTGTTGGGTTGGGTTGAGATGAAATGAGTAACTTGAATAGTGATTGTGACAATTTATAGGTAATTGTGATCAAAATGTCTAACTAATTTTGACTTTGTACGACTTGTGATTAGTGCGAATATGACCAATTATTATGTATTTGTGACAAAAATATTGACTCAATATAATCAAGAAAACGAGTAAGTTGTAATCAATAAATAAGTAATATTGACTATTAATGGATTATTGTGACCAGCCATATTAGAGATTGTGACTGTGTGACGATTATACAAAGATGTGATTGGACCTTTAGTTTTGTTAATTATGAGTATGTGTGACGGAACTGTGACTTTGTGTGAGCGAATTATGACCTTGTGTGAGTCAACTGTAACCTTGTTTGATCAAATTGTGACTTTGAATGACTAAACTATGACTTTGTTGATGAGATGGACTTGGATGGGTTAAGGTTAGGGTTGGAGTGAAATTTTCGACTAAATTTCTAATTGTAACTAAATTGTGACTTTGTTTGATCAACTTTGAATTTGTGGGGGCGGGTGGGGTGAGGATGGGATGAAATTTGTGAGTGGGGTGGTGGTGGGATGAAATTTGCCACTAAATTTGTAATTGTGACCTAACTGGAACTTTGTGTGACCAACTGTGACTTTGCGGTTGGGGTGGGGTGATTGGGGGTGGGTCGGGGTAGGCTGGGGATAAATTTACGATTAAATTGTAATTGTGATTGAAATTTGACTTTATGTGACTAATTATGACTTTGCGAGTGGGGCGGGTTGGGTGGGGGGCGGGTTGGGTGAAATTTGTGATAAATTTGTAATTGTGACTTTGCATGATCAACTGTGACTTTGCATGGTAGGATGGGGTGGATGGGTGGGTGGGGATAGGGTTAATTTGCAATTAAATTTGTATATGTGATGAATTCTCACTTTGAAGAACCACCACAAAATCAAAATCATTAAAATCGAAATACATTTGAAGATTATCGGATTAAAGCAGATATTCCTCCTTTCTTTAGTAATTTGAAGATCGAGGATTTTCTGGGTTGGTTGGTGGAAGTTGAGCGATTTTTTGAAATTATGGATGTGTCGAAGGACAAAATGGTTATGATGGTAGCGTTTCATTTGAAATCACCAGCAGCAGTACTGTGGGATCAGTTGCAGAATACTCGAAGGAGACAGGGAAAGAGTTGGATTCGAACTTGGAGAAAAATGAAGAAGTATATGATGGGTCAATTTCTACCTGCAGATTATGAACAAATTTATATCATATGTACCTGGCATGCACGCAAGGCAGTCGCACAGTATCGGATTACACCAAGGAACTGTCTTTCTTTATATCTTGTTAGTCATATTGATGAGAATCATGGGGGGCCCGTAAAAAAAATTTAATCATTGGAGTCAAACAATTTTCAAGTCTATTTTTGAAGGACTCCTGGGCATCAAAGAAGAAGATTCAAGACTTTAAATAAGTGATTAGAGTCATGAAAACAAGCCAAGAATCAAAACTGGGTGCAAAGAAATGAAGTTGGAGATTCAGCCAACTTCAGTCGACCAACAGTACCGAAATACCGCAGCAAATTTTCAAGCGCAGCCTCAGTCACTTTTTGCTAAGCCCTGTACAACCAAAACACCCTAAATTTAAAAAAAAGGGGGAGGGGAGGGGGGGGGGGGGATTTTCTTGCAATTTTCGAATTTATTTCTTTTACCCAAATTTTGTACATTAAATACTATTTTTCATTTCCAAACCCTAGCAATAACTTTGGATGTTCATGAAGGTTGGTCTTGAGAGATTTCTTTGGGTGAAGGTAAACCCTTTTTCTTGATATTGTATCTCTTAGGAAATTAATCAACTGCATCTTGAGTTTGTTTATTCTTGTGTTGTTTATTTTCGCCACCTTGAAATTTTTTTGGTTGATATCAATTGGGCTTGGTTATTTAATCAAAGAATTTTAAGTTAGATTTAAACTTGGGTTAATGTGTTTTATTACTTTCTTTACCATTTTAGCTTTATTGGGAAAATTTCAAATAGTTGTGGAAATTTTTGGTCAATATACCAAAGGGGTTCCTCATCATTTGGTATCAGAACTTGGCTCTAATTTGGTAAACCTATCATTTACATTTCTTGTTGTTGTTTTTTTTTATTCAAAAAAAAAGAAAATTCACAAAAAAATTGGAAAATTTGTATACCCATGAGTATTTCTTGATCATTATAAATTGGGTATTGTCTTTGTTCTCTTTCTTGAGATTGTTGAGGCTTACAATTCATCAAACACTCATAATTCCATGTTATTCAAACTTTGCCTACAAAATGTTTGATAAATTACCCAAAGTGGAGCTTTCATGTTAAAATTCACTTTTTCTTTACACCAAACACTTCCTAGTCAATTACTTGTTTCTTATCAAGCATTTGTGACCTTGTGCCCATCTTCTTGTGTTTTAGCAAGTAAAGAAAATTTCACTTGCTCTTATGTCTATCCATTTCTACATCTCTTGCTTGTATGTAGTCTCATGCTTCACAAGAATTATATCTTTCAATCTAATTGATTATGTTCCTTGCAAAATTGGAGTGAAACACGAGAGAGAGATTTTGTGAGGACACTCCTACACTTGCACAACATGACTCAAGACTTGTGTGAGATGTTACAAAATCTTTCCACCACTTTTACTAAGCAAGAGAGGAGACGGAAAGAAGATTGGGAAGAATGTTGGATAGATTGGATGCTAGATTAGAGACCCCGCCACCCAAGTATAATGTTGATAGGAGGGAAAATAGAAGGGCTAGGGGTGAATTTGATGATGATGGTGGAGGTATAGAGCAAAGGTAGAACATGGGTAGGAATAAGGAAAATGGTGTGATAGGAGAGTTGATAGGGGATTTGTGAAGGAGAGTAATCACATGCGGGACTTTAAGAACCAAATGAAAATTTTAGAAGAAAGGATCATTGCATTGGATCGTAAATATAATGTTGACATAAAAAAAAGGAGTGAAGGAGAGATGGTGGTTGAATTGCAAAAGGTACCCCAAGATAAGGAAGTTGAGAAGAAGAAGGGGGAGCTAAAAATTGAAATAGTTGATCAAACTCCAATTTTTCATGTGGAAGGTAAAAAGTTGGGAAGTGAAAAGGTGCATGAGTTGGGGAATAAAATTATTGATGAAGGGGTGCATGAGCCTACACATGTGGAAAAAATGGTTGAGCTTAAAAATGTGGTAGATGAGGGTGAGCATGGAAATTTTATAGTGTTGAATGAGCAAAATGTTGAAGGGATTAATGGAGGTGAAGTTAAGAGCCTCATGGTGAGGGAGGAGAAGTTGGAGGTGATGAATTACAATTATAAGGATTCATATATCATGCACTTTGTACTTTATGCCACGTCACTTATGCCCAAATGAGTTCATGATTCAACCCCTCCATATCGCCAAATCTATAGGATACTATTGGTTGATCATGTGTCATGGATGCCATACCTTTTGATCCAGGAGGTACAATGGAGCATCATGAACAAACCTATGATTCAGGACGAATCTTCCTGAAAGAGGGTCTAATGAGAACCATGGGAGGCTCGCCCAAAGAAAATTAATCATTCAAGCCAAACAATTTTCAAATCTATTTTTGAAGGACTCCCGGGGCATTAAAGAAGAAGATTCAAGGCTTAAATAAGTTATTAGAGTCATGAAAACAAGCCAAGAATCAAAATTGAGAGCAAAGGAATGAAGTTGGAGGTTCAACCAACTTCGGTCGATCGACAGTACCGAAATACCGTAGTAAATTTTCAAGCACAGCCTCAGTCACTTTCGACTAAGCCCAGTACGATCGAAACTATCGTTTCGGTCGACTATGCGATCGACCGAAAGTGGATCGATCGATCGGTACGGTCGACCGAAACTCCCTGAATTAAAAAAAAAAAAGGGTTTTGCTTGCAATTTTCGAATTTACTTCTTTTACCCAAATTTTATACATTAACTACCATTTTCATTTCCAAACCCTAACAATAACTTTGGATGTTCATGAATCTTGGTCTTGAGAGACTCCTTTGGGTGAAGGTAAACCCTTGTTCTTGATCTTATATCTCTTAAGAAACTAATCAACTGCATCTTGAGTTTGTTTATTCTTGTGTTGTTGTTTATTTCCGCCATCTTGAAATTTGTTTTTGGTTGATACCCTTTGGGTTTGGTTCTTTAATTAATGAATTTTGTGTTAGATTTAAACTTGAATTAAGGTGTTTTATCGCTTTATTTGTCATTTTAGCTTCTTGGGAAGATTTCAAATAGTTGTGGGAATTCTTAGTCAATCTACCAAAGGGGTTCCTCATCGCATATGGGGATATTTTTTTTTTTTTTTTAACAATTAATGAAGCTAGGGACATATTCCATTATTTCCCTTATCATCCGTAATGGTTACTAAGGAATATTATGGAAAAAACCTTCAATAATAAGTATATATTTTCTCTAATCTCTTGGAAATTAAATTAAATTCAACTTGCTAATGATAGTAAAAATTTCATATACTTAAAATATTTAAGTAGTACACAATTTTTATTTTTATTTTGGGAATAATACGAGACCATGATTTCAAAAAGAGATTTTTATGAGATAGATACGATGGAGTCCAATTGAAGGATCAAATTATTTTTGTTTTTATTTATAGCTTTGAGAATCTTGTTGCAAAGGTTCCGTGGAAGAGAGATTTGTCTCAAAAAATCATATAGGCTTCGTCAGATCATTTGTTCGAAATAAATTTTTTCTCGGAATGAAGAAATGACCTTTCCTGAGTCCTTTCACAATGTAGCCAGTTAGTTAATTTAGTATTTTCACTATCTTGATTTAATTATATTTTTATATTAATTTTCATGTTTAGAGTTTTGTCGTACTAATTTCGTAGTTTATCCTTTTTGGGCATGTTTTTGTGACAACTGAAGCTCGTGGTAAACGAAAGAAAATGCGTGTAGGTATTATGGTTTTTAATATCTGGAGTTACATTTTTATGGTTGTATTTGATAATTCTCAACATCTATTTGTATCGCTTCTCAGAGAAGCTGTAAATTACAAAATGCATCTAATCAAGTTATTGTTTTTATTTTCTATTTTTATAACATGTAGAGGTATTGCTGAAGGACCATTTAAATACGAGGCTATTCAGGAGGTTTCTTTGTTAAAGCCTTCATCTCAAATAAAATTCTCATTGGATGCATAGGGTAGCTTGTTGATGTAATGGTTTGTGAACTTTGTAATATATTAATGTAGCGAAAACTAACCATGGATTTGTTACGTGTGTAATATTAATATCTTTACCTATTGCTTAAGTTATGAAAAAATTCCTGAATTGTGTTTTGATTCTTAAGTACAAGCTATTTTACCACTATATATTATATAGCTTTTTCACTATGCCCATATAATGTCTTGCATTTCTGTAAATTCAATTTCCAATTGTCTGTTTTGTGTCATTAGTTTCTCAATTATGCTGCTTGGCTAAAATTTGAATTAAAGTTGGCTAAGAAACATTTACCTCTACAAAATGGCCCCATTATATATATATATATATATATATATATATATATATATATATGCTAATGATAAAATATTCATGTAGTTTATATGTAATGCCAATAAGCTTGCATAACTGGTGAAGGATTAGAGAATGAAGCAAAACTGCCTTGACTATTACCAATTCAAATATTCGAAAAATCAATCGAAACGACTAATGACCAAGGTGATGTTCTATTCAATTACTTTCAAACGTTCTATTTATTACATATAAATTATAATGTAAAGAGAAATTTCTCACCAATATGGTGAATCACTTCTTTTAGTCATAACTGTGTAACTTATTCCATATCGGCTACTTTAACACAATGCATTAATTTATAGGTTCAAGCCCACCATCACTTTACCTTTTTGGTTCATTTTATCATATTTTTGCATATTCAGGCGTAATTTCTTATAATCTCTTTGTTGCCTGTATATTAGAAAGTTGAAATGCCTTAGAACATGTAAACATTTAATTAAATATGTTTATATGTTCTAAAATAGTTTCTCTATTTTAGTGGATCTCAAATACATTCAACTTAGTGTTTGAACTTCTATTTTACAGAATGAGTGTTGGAGGGATTTTGTGAATAGTGACGCCAAATAAATATAATGATGGTTTTGTAAATCCTTGCTGAATATTGGTCAGAGTAACGGCAAAGAAAAACACAAACAAAAAGAATAAGAGAAGAAGGGACAAGGCAAGAGTTGGACTCTTTGTCCTTAAGTCGAATTTTCCCCGCAACGGTGCCTACGGATTTCGGCAATCGACTCCCAAGATACAATGGTTTCACTTGTGTTTGTAGCACTCCAAAACACAAGTACAACGAACAAAATATAGGCTTATGTACTCCAAAGGATGCAATGAAGGAAAATCAAAATAAATGAAATGATTTTGATTTAGGAGAGAAGTGAGGATGAGAGATGTTTTTGCATATCAAATGTGAGGAATAGGACACCCAAATGGTCCTATTTATAGACCATGAAAGGGTGTGGACGAAATGGTTGAGGCCCAAACCATGCACTCTTTCCAAACAATGCACCTTTACGAAAATGTGTCTTTTGTCCGGACAACTGTGCGGCCGCACGGTTATTATAGACCGTGCGGTCGCATGATTTTATTCAAAAACCCAAAATTAAATTTGACGTGTGGTCGCACGGTCAAATATTTTGACCTGATTTTCGTCCTTTTTCGTAATTTCTCATTCATCCGAAGTCGACACAAAGTCACTTTAATCGATTTTCAATTCTCGATTTATTAACCAATATCCAACAATCCCCCACATGAATGGAAATTCCTTGATATGCGCAACACAATGCGAATGCAATGTAAATGAAATGCAGACTCTAACAAATGGAGTACACGATGACAAGTCATAGTATCAAGATAGGTAGCTTGTGGCCTTGAACCTTATTTAGTTGAATACAATCGGATTTACTAGGCTAGTTGGTGAACGCGATGTCTTGAACCATCCAGCCGTTCGTGTAAAACCAAACAACTGTACCAACACCATGACTCATCTAACCTATTCGATTCTCATGGTTGAGTCCATTTTGTTATTAACTTTAGTAAGCCTATGAGGACCTTCTTCGATTACTTCCCAAATATTATAATCTATTGATTGAACAAAAATCATCATTCTAGTCTTCCAATAGTTATAATGTGTACCATCAAAGAAAGGAGGACGATTTGTAGAATGCCCCTCAAAATTATGGTTAGCCATTAACTCAAGATTGTAAAATCTTTTAAAAATGAGCACCTAAGCTCTGATACCAATTGTTAGCCCAAGAGTAAACTAACCAAGAGGGGGGTGAATTGGTTTATAAAACTTTTTCGATAAATAATCTCAAACTTAAAAATCAATGGGTACAAGTATGAGCACTTAGTGATGTAAGTAACTTAACTATCAATGTAGTGTGCTATAAGTGTGTAAACTTAATTGATAAAGCAAGTATAACACTTAGATATAGTGTTGCACAATATAAATTGATAGAATAAAGTAAGTGCAATGTAAGTAAGTAAAAGGGATAAGAGAATGTAAACGCGATTTATGGAGGTTCAATCAACCAATGTGATCTACGTCCCCCGTTACCGAGCTCTCCGTCCTGAGTAAGGCCAAATCCACTATATTGGTAACTTACAACAAGGAGTATCAAATCCTTAGGCGACTTACAATAAGGAGCACCTATCCTTAACCAGCAATCGAGTTTTCACAAGGCTCTCGAAACCACAAGATATAAAGAATTGAATTTACAATTGAAATAACTCTCTTGACAAATGATATACTCAAATTAAGTACCGAGAGAGTTAGGCTAACACTTCAATAGATAGCAATGAATTAAGCTCGAGTGTTAGAGAAAAACTTTGATGCAAATGATAATGAAAAGTTCAATGCAATCAAACAAAGTTTTTCAAATAATCTCTTGTTAAAATATTGAATCAAATTAAGTACCAAGAGATGCCACACTTGAATAATTAACAATAAGTTAAGCTCAAAGTGTTTAGGCCACGGAACTTTGATGAATCAAATGATAATGAAAAATGTAGCACAAATAATCAAAGTTCCTTAATTAGAATTTCACTCTTTTAAAAGATTAAAACAAGTTTAGAACAAAGAGAGACTTACACTTCAATTCCAATATATAATGTGAAGATATTGAGGAAGTTTATACAATGTAAAATCAAGAATTTTCACAAAAACTTTCTTTCAAAAACTTTGATGAGTTTTGATAAAACAAAGTTGGATCAATCAAAGTATTCTAATAAAGATAGATAAATATAAATCAAGTAAGAACAATGAATTTTTCACAAGGAAGTTTCTATAAAATCTTTTCTATGTTGTTGAAAATGAATGCAAGAGAAAATGCTATTTATAGAGCAAATTTCGCACATACTGTCTTTTGCGGTCGACCTATCCTGTCATGCGGTCGACCTCAATATATCAGTTGCGAGAAAATAGCCGTTGGAGTTCAAAAATAGACAGTGTGGTCGACCTGAAAAATCAAGATTTCAAGATTTTGATTTTTCAAGGTTTTCTGATCAAACTTGATTTTGAAAAAGATATTTTGATGGTTTTATAAATGTTACTTGAGCTTTATGAAGTGCATTTCCAACTATTGATGCATTAACCTTACATAAGATTGAAAAGTAATTTGTAAATGATCAATTCTTTGTAGGCTTCATTGCTTGGTCTTCATGCTTTCCGAATTGAAATTTGATCTCGAATATCTTCGATTATTTCTTGATCTTCTTTGCGTCTCATGTGCTTGATCACATAGTTTTGATTTGAACAATTAATGCTTTGAATTATATGAAGCACTTGAAGCACACTTGTTAGCAACACAATATGTTCTTGTTTGTTATGATCAAAACAATAAGGTCAAGTTGACCATATGTCAACAGGTCTCGCTACGTCAAGGTCAGAAAAATTACCGAAACAATTGGCATCGTCTGTGGGAACTCGATAGAAAAATCATGTTGTTCAAAGATCAATCCCAAAATAAATAAATTCAGAAAATTTAACTATCTGAATAAAGGACGTGGATTCTTTTTTTCCAAATCCGAATTCACTTGAACAGAAGACATAAGACCTATACCAGCCACCAACCTCTATACTCGTTGAATTATGTGACGCCGGAGAGGTTTGAAGAACATTCATGAAGGGGAATACCTCCGCCGCCATCACCACGTAGCAGCCACGCCACATACATGCGGTAGCTTACTTGAGTCTGGCTGCACTAGTCGCCGGGAAGTAACCAGGAGGAGGCGGGGAAATTCATTCAATCGATTCTATCGCTGACACCATGACAACGCATGGGTAGTAGTCGGAATGCTACTGCGCCGCAAGTAGGTTGAAGGTGAGATCGAGGCGTATGGATCTTCAAACCCAAAACCATAGTGTCGCCTTTATGTCCACTGTTGTAGCGGTCAAGATGAGTTCGCGGCACCCAAGGAGCTGTCATCAATCGTCGATAGCAACGGCAGTGCGCCCAGGTGCTGCTGCATCACTACTTTCCTCCAACGGTGGTCATGGGAGATTTTTGATAAAATTGCACTACAGGTCCTCTTTCTATGAAGAAGATGGAGTTTAGCCCAGTCACTAAAAACTACAAGCCAGGTCTTCGCTTCCATAACCTCCCGATGAACGTCACAACGAGGTTTCATCTCGACAACCGCCGTCTTATAAGGAGAACTCACCCCTATGACCACAGTCAAGAAATTGAAACCGCAATAGAAAAAACATTGTCTGTGAAAAACAGTAGCCAATTTCGAGGAGATATGTGGGTTCAAAAGGTATGGCAGTGGCACGATCGAAAATTATTGTACCGCCTCGGGGTTTAATAGATACTTTTTCTTACTGCGGGATCAGTGCCTGGATTGATCCATGACCTATTGACCTTGGTTTCCAGCTTCTTCTCCGAGCAAGACCCCCGTTTACTTTCTCCCAGTTCTTGGCCGGAGCTATGGCTTTGCCGACTGCAAAACTCGATTTTATCCTTTTGTCTTCCTTTTCAATGTAAAATAATTTCTTGAAGAGAAAGAAGGGAATTCTGGTGATGACGGTGGGAAAAATAATGATAGTATCATCGGGAATAAGCATAATAGGACGATGAATTTGGTAGTGGCTTCACCAAAAATGCAGTTAGTCCTCACAGTTTGAGTCCCCTGTTCATGGTTTCACCTGGGATGAGTCCTTCTGGATTGCTTAATTCACCTGGGTTTTTGTCCCCACTTCAGAGTCTATTTGAAATGCCCCACCTTTTTCCATCAATAATGGGGATAGATTCCTGTGGCCTGTAAATTTTTTTCAGATTACAGAAATTAAAGGGCATGTTAAATGCTCGATGAAATGCTCCAACCGAACTTTTTCTCATTCAATGGTCTGGTGCTGAAGCACTTCAATCTCAGTGCACTTACCTGAATTGCAAACCCTGATTGGCACACGTTGCTCATGGTAGCCGAGCCTGCCCTTAAGGTGGATCCAAGGTGGTGAAATCAGATTCTAAGCCTCTAATTATATTGGCAAAAACTCTAGTAAACAAAATTGGCAAAATTAAAGTGTGTTGTCTCTTCCATGGGAGAGAATCAATCAGGAAGATACCTTGTTATCACACCTGAGGTTTTCTTGGGCATATCAATCACACCAGTCATCGGATTGTGTCCAAGTGCGAGTGGCTCACGTCCAACCTCTCATTCGACTACTAAAATAAGGTGTACTCTTACCCTACTCATCAATTCTTGTGCAATTTAGTATAAATTTGGTGTAAGAATAATTGTGCAAATTTTGTGTGATACTATTGCATCAAATGTATTGTGACAAGGTTTGACTATTATCATACTTAAAATGAATCTTTTTTGCTAAAATTTTGGCAATACCATTACGATACTTGTTGATTTTTGTGGAAGATAAATATTCAATTATTGATACCAGCTTATGACCTTTTTATATTTTCTGGAGAAGTGGTCAAAAATTGAGGATCAATAATCTGTCTATCCCATTATTCCTGCAAGCTAATCAATGGGTTAAAACGACGAAATTTCGTTATGTCCACTTCATAAAAATAACATTCGCTTACTTAGAATTTGTAATCAATTTACTTACAGCAAAGGTGGTTCTTCCACTTCAACTGCTCCAAATTGATTCGATGGCAGGAAAAATATTATTGAAGGCTAGATACTCTTGCCAGCCACAACAAAACGTGGTTGCAGATTGTCTTTTCTATTCTAGCAACCAAGTTCGAGTCGATTAAAATTGTTGCCAGCAATTAAACAAGGGCAATGGAAATCAAAGTTATTATATGTGACTAATTGCTAAATTGCTTGACAAGTCAATTTTATTATCATGTTTTCTTGAATTTGATTTCCTGCAAAAGGAAATTCCTAGAATATGTTATATATTTCCTATTAGGAAAGTTCTTTGCTCCTAATTTTAGATCCATGATATCAAATAATTACGAAGGCCTTGACCTTCTATACTGTTGTTGTGATTAAGGGCACATAGGAAACTACTATGTTTCTATCAGAAGGATTCCAGCCAACATTTAAGCCAAGTTCCTTCTCATCCCATGATCGGATAACGACACTAGTTGCAAAGACTGTCAAAGTGGACAAAACTGAGTTAGTTGTCTACTGCCAAAGTGCAATCAATAACAGTCAAAACAAATAAGAAAGGGAGTAACCATTTTTTCCATCTTCCTCCCTATTCTTATTTACATGGCTGAAATTTTCTCATTTTAACTGCTAGCTATGTTTCCTTGTTCACTGCATTTTGCAAGAATTTTGCACTTAAGACTTACTTGGCTGAGCCTCTAGTCACTATGTTATCAATAAACAAGGGAGATGTTGAGATACTTTTATTCATTTGCTTCCATCAAAGAATAAAAAGTTTTTAAATCCATATCATTAGTTATTTGACAAAATTGTAGTTACCTTAATTTGACTTCAATTTATCTTCCTAATGCGAGATGTTGGGTAAAACACCTCAACCGGATGTCCTATCAATTATGGTGCAACATGGCCTCCAGTTGTAATTCCTGAGCCTTTTGATCAAAGTCGCCAACGCAAATACATCTTAATGCTAAGCATAGATTTCCTCAGGTACTTGGTCATTTCTGGATCTGCCCTTGGAAGTGCAAAAACAAGGTGTACCCTAACACTCTTTATTAATTCAATAATCCTTGCAAAATGTTGATCATGTGTTAGAGCTCAAAAATTTTGCAATCTCATAATATCTGTGATTATTGCTAAATAAAGAGCTAATCAACTCTAAATAGGGTTAATTATTTTAGCCCAAATTGATAATCTATTCGGTAAGTTGAGACTAGTTTATTAAATCTGCAATAGCTTGTGATATGCTTATTTGTTAGTCCCTCTACTTCTTAGAACAAGTCGAGAGCTGCGACAAAGACTCAAAATGGAACGTTCTTCATACAATTCTGACAAACCATTATGATTTATAAGCAATATGCCTAAAGGATTGCATTTAATTAATCATTGATCTTTGAAAGTTTCATAATCTGTTAGTATGCTGATTTAATTGATGAAATCAGATTGCAATCTTGGTCTCGTGATTTACAAGTATGATCAGATCAATAATGCACTAGTTGAACTCAATTGCTTGCTGAATTTGAATTTATTTGATCCGTTCCCATGATGATTCATGCTATTTTTTCTAAAGTTTGTATAATCTGTAAATTAGCTGAGTTAAATAGTAAATTATAAAGTGACTCACACAACCAATTATATGAAACATCATATTTCTATGTGATCACCAATATAAACACTTAATATACTTTAACATAACCTTCCTAGGTACAATTCACATTGATTAACACACTCTAACCATTTTCTTCAATAGCTAATCGTATTAATTGGAAAAATGTTTGCTTTGAATCAATTAAATTCCCGCTAAAACAAGCTTGGGCTTATTACTTAACATGAGCTCGGCTTATTCTTTGCCTACCATAAGCTTGAGCTCATTAATTATCATGAGCTCAGCTTATCATTCCTTAACATTAACTTGAGCTCATTATTTAAACATGAGCCCGACCTATTATTTCCTAACACAAGCTCGGGCTTATGTGTTAACATGAGCTCGGCCTATAACTCCCGTTAAAACAAGCTTGGGTTTATTACTCAACATGAGCTCCGCTTATTCTTTGCCTAAACATAAACCCGAGCTCATTACTTAACATGAGCTCGGCTCGAGCTTATTATTTCTTAACATGAGCTCAGCTTATTGCTTCTCAACATAAGTTAGAGATTATTACTTAATATAATCTTGACTTATTGCTTCTTAACATAAGTTAACGATTACTACTTAACATAATCTCGACTTATTCCTTGCTTAAACATATCAATATATTCTATTATCTATGCAAGCAATATCCCTCGCCAATCTAAGTTTAGCTTCTATGCCCTCCGGCCACCGAACGAAAACAACTAGGCCTACCATACAATCACATCAAGAATGGTTTACAAGGCCGACCACAAAGCATAACTTTACAAATTACCTCCCAAAACACAAGGTCAAATAATTTACAATGTCTCATATGGTAAGGCGTTACAAATTATTTCATCACAAATAATTTACAATGTCTCATATGGTAAGGCGTTACAAATTATTTCCTCGCAAATAATTTACAATGTCTCATATGGCAAGGCGTTACAAATTATTTCCTCGCAAATAATTTACAATGTCTCATATGGCAAGGCGTTACAAATTATTTCCTCGCAAATAATTTACAATGTCTCATATGGTAAGGCGTTACAAATTATTTCCTCGAAAATAATTTACAATGTCTCATATGGTAAGGCGTTACAAATTATTTCCTCGCAAATAATTTACAATGTCTCATATCGCAAGGCGTTACAAATTATTTCCTCGCAAATAATTTACAATGTCTCATATCGCAAGGCGTTACAAATTATTTCCTTGCAAATAATTTACAATGTCTCATATGGCAAGGCGTTACAAATTATTTCCTCGCAAATAATTTACAATGTCTCATATGACAAGGCGTTACAAATTATTTCTAATAAATAAATTATAAAGTCGACCAAAATGTCTGACATGGAGAATTATTTCAACATGAATAATTTACTGGGTCAACCATCATGCCGGCCTCACAGATTGCTTCCCTACAAAGAGTTTATAAGATCGTCCTACCTGCCCGACCTATTTCCTTAAATTACGCAAAGTCAAGGGTTCGACCCTTCTTTGTGCAAAATATTTACGAGGTCGGCCTACCTGCCCGACCTATTTCCTTAAATTACGCAAAGTCAAGGGTTTGACCCTTCTTTGTGCAAAAGATTTACGAGGTCAGCCTAAATGCCCGACCTAAATAACAATTCCCTTAAAAGTCAAATAATTTAGAAGGTCGATCACATGAGATGACTTTATAAACTATTTCCTAAAAAACACGAAGTCGAGGACCTGACCACTTCTTTGTGTAAATTATTCACAATGTTGGCCTTGCTCGACTTTACAAATTTTTTTCCATGAATTGACAAAGTCAAAAGCTTGACCATTTCTTTGTGTAATTCATATACAAGGTCGGTCTCGCCCGACGTAACAAATTATTTTTCATAAACTCACAAAAGGGCAAAGCTTAAACCCTCTTTTGCGCTAAAGTCCATAAGGTCGGTCATGACCGACCTGTATAACTATACTTCAAATTATAAAGGGTTTCTAGTTCAGAGCACGGGGCTCACTGCCTTATTCAACAAGCCCGGCTTGTCAACCATTCTTGTAAATTACACAAAATCAAGGACTTGGTCCATTCTCAGTGGGAAAATTTACAAGGTCGGCCTTGCCCGATCTTACAAATAAATTCCCAAAAAACAGAAAGTGAAGGGCTTGACCTCTTCTTTATAATAATGATCTACAAGTTCGGTCACAAAACACGACCTTCACAGGTTATTAATGACACTACTTAGCAAAATTGTTTCTCGCTCACGCACAAGAAATCAAAGCCTTAACGACGAGCAAATAATTAGATACTTGCTCATGCAAGTACACCTGGCCATTCTCAAACAGTCAAGTAATCAAATCACATAATGAAGTCCCCGGGTCTACATAAGCTCAGGTTTATTACTTTACATGCTCGGGCTTATTTACATTCTACATAATGCTCGAGTTTATTACATAACATAAATTCGTGCTTAATACTCGCTGACATAAGCTCGTGCTTAATTCTTACTAACATAAACCAAAACTCATTCCTTAACGTAGCCTTAGTTTATTCATTGCTTAAAATGAGCTCGGCCTATTATTGCTTAATTTCTCGAGCTTATTACATAACATAAGCTCGACTTATTATTTAAGCTGCAACATAACCATTGGATTACATCCTGCCAAAACCACGCTGTCTTATTATTTAATGTCCATCTCTCCCCGAGCTCAATGAGGAATGCATGGGGGCTTAAAATTAGACTAAATTCCGTCTTGTATGGGCAGCTAAAAAATCCTACTTCAATATGGCAGCTAGAGAATATACAACTTTATCCTAATAATGCCATCGAGACTCCCACGTCTCCCAACCATCTGGATAACCTAATTCTACCTGGAATGTGTTACGGGGTCTTCAACCATTGTCCGGCTCATAAAGGACAAGACCTCTACTTGTGAATTAGTGAAACTCATGAGATGGGACGAATGTAAGAACACTATCAGTTGTTCTCAAAATTTGGTTAGTGAAAGTCTTTTGCTAGAAGTAAGATCCATGTTTCATAGCATGACCTTAACCTTACTATAGCAATAATATGACATACGTCTAGAGGCCGGAGCTCGACCTCTGACGCGCGGAGGCTAATGATCGGTATTATTTTCTTGCTTCTTGAAAGGATAAACAAATTATATGACCCGACCTTATGCCCGGGATTTTTGTCATGGTCGGTCACATGCCGACCTATCCTCTACTCAGCAATGTTGGGCCTATGTTCTCTAAAGCCCGGGCTTATCAAATCAGAGGCACCCCGATCACTGTAGCTCGTGTTCTCATTGATGGGCCAGATCGGCCTACCCCGACCTGTGGCCTGTACGAGCATGCTTCGAATTCCTTTTTGATAATGAGCCTCATTAATGGGCTATATTCTTGGGCCTTAAGACGATACATGTTCTATAAGGAAACTAAATCCCAACAGGTTTAGAATTCTTCCTAAGAAGTAAATTTATACCAAAGATGACTCCTTCTTTAATTAAGGAAAGTTATGGGTTTTTCAGCCCTATAAATACAACCTCTTTGATCACATATTATTCATTCATAATTCTTTACATGTATTCCAGTTATATATTTTCTGCTTATTTCCAGAATACTAATTCTCACACCGGAGGGGCGACGAGGGCATCCCTCGTTGCCTTTTTTGCAGGTTTCTTGGAAGCGTGAATCATCATCTCCAACAAAATATCAGCATTTGATCTCGCCACGTCAATGTCAGAAAAATTACCGAAATAGATATAAAATTAAAATTAAAATTTAAAGTTGTGAATCTCATAAAATATGTGATTAAAAGTAATTGTTAACTTTGATTTTGATTAAAATAAAAACCAAACATAAAAATCTTCACTCATTACTTCCAACAATAATACTGTTGATCAACCTTTTTATAATATTCCAAAATAATCATATCAAAAAGCATTATTGAGCTATGTGGTAATGACTATTTATAAAGAAACCCACACAGGCTCGTACGACAGGTTATTAGCTCAGCTCGGCTTTTACAATTAAGTCGTTGCTTGAATTTTCTTGTGAAATTCGCTTCTCCACATCATTTGGTACATCCGGCTCTCCTCCCCATTGTTTGATTCTATTCGCCGCAACAGAGGCCTATATTAATTGTACCAAATGACAAAAAATTAGGACACGTACACAAAATTGTGCTTGATAATATAGTACTCAACTATAAACTTGTAAATACCTCTTTATTCCAATTAGTTTTGTAAACTATAAAGAACAGGACAATTGTTTGTATTATTGTTCCTGTTACCATTCCGAACCAGATACCCTGTAAAAGAACACGCATTTAATAATGTTGAACACCATTTCAAAAATAATAATAAATGTTGAACATAATATGTAAAATAAAGATTTTTTTTTTCCCCACAAAGATGGTCTACATGTTTTTTTTTTTTTTCCTTGGCTACTTAGTTAGATTTATTACTAGGAAGAGTAACATAAATGTTACTTTTAATCTACCACTGGCCTCTCCTATATATCCCGCTTGACAGAGATCATGTCGTTCTTATTAATTAGTGCCTGTTCGGCGGCTGTCAAGCAACCTTTATTTTTTACTTTTTGTATTTTCCAAGTAAAATTTGTGATTAAAAGTAATTTTGAAAAATGTGTGTGGTTAAAAAGTTATATTGAAAATTGTAATAATGATTATACTGTTTCGTTTATAAATTGTTTTATTTATGATTTTCAAATAAAAAGTAGTAGTTAAAAACTAGAGAAAAAATGTGTGTAGTTAAAAAGTGATTTGAAAAATTGTGTAGTTTATAAACTGGTTTGGTTTATAAACCAATTTATTATGTTTACCAAACGGATGCATAAACATAAATAAGCCTCCCTTTGGTAAAAATTGTTTATAAACGGCTACGGGTTACCTGATAACATTTCATTGATCCATTTCTTTTTAAAAGTTAACAATTTCGGCCCACTATTTTTTACATTTTAAAAAAATGAATCAACCAAATGTTTACAACTCGCTATTTATAAACAACAGTTTATGAATGGATTACGTAGCAAAGAGAGCATAAATTATAATTAGGTTTTGAATGCTTACTTTGACACCCATGTTGAGTTTATAGCCCAGCAAGAGACCTAAAGGAATACCAAACAAATAGTAGCATGCAATATTGACATAAGCAACAAGGGCTTGCCATCCTGCACCTATGGCAACTCCTGCACCAATACAGTAAGTAATTCAAAGGTTATTACAACATTCATCATAGATTTTGATTTTGTAAACACACACACACACACACACACACACATATATATATGTATGTATATATATGTAGTTTTACGTACCAGAAAGAGCGGGTTGAATATTGTTGACGACGATGCAGAATGCAAGCAAAGGTGTGAGATCATATACCACCTTCTTCACTGCCATACTGTTTGAAAACAAGGAAGGATACTGCTGTCGGAAGATGATGAGAGCTAGTGATATGGCTAGGCCAATCACAAACGAAGATATCACCACCACTAGCACAGAAAATTTAGCAGTTCTTGGATGAGCAGCCCCAAGTTCGTTTGACACTCTCACACTACATGTTATTAATATGAAATATTTATTATCGAATCAATCAAAATTTATTGTTGAGAATAAATTAAATAATAAAGCTTAGTACGTAGATTGATAAATTTTTAAATTGACTGACTAACCTTATTGCTGCATTGCATCCAATGGCTACCATCATCGCCCATCCCAACAAGTTTGTGCTGCAAATTTGGACCATTTTTATTTTTTATTTTTTACATTATCCAAATAGAAGTGCATGGAAAATTTCTTCCATACAATTTTGTAATAATACGGGAAAAAAAAATTGAATTTACAAACAAACAAATTAATCTAATTATATTATTAACAAATTCAATCCAAATATTCAAGCAGCTTATTCTTGTAATTAAGTTACAATTTAATATTTTAATAAATTTTACAAAATACAGATTTCAGCCTAGAGTATTATGATGACAGTTCTTTTCGAGTTTTCTATGTTATAAGAATTATTCAGATTCTTATTATGACTATATCAATAGATTGTATTTAGTTAGCATTTTGAGATAATAAATCTCAAACTTTTAAATATATGATTTGAATACCCCACGAATCTTAAAATTGTTAAATTCAAAAGAGTATTTTTTTTTAATTATTTTATTGGTTACATTCTAAAATAAGCAAGTTGGCAAATATTAAACTAATTATATGCTTTATATGGTCAAAGAAAATTATATGCTTTATTGTCAAATGAAATCTAATTAAAATTAAAATATAAATAATATTCAATTGACCATTCTCCATGGAATCAATTGGCCATCTCATATTAGAATATTCAATTGGCCATCATGTCTGCATGCAATTATTAATATTGTCTAGAGCCCTACAAGATCTTACCGTATCAATGATTCAATATCAATTCTAATACAAATCAAACTCGTCCTACCTTTATTATTTAAATTTGTAAATTAGTCAATAATCAACAAAAATCAGCTCGGTAACAAAATTGGCTACCACTCCTATGTGGAACACGGCATTGAATAAAATTATAATCATGGCATATACTCTATACGTTTGAAAAATAAATAAGTAACAATAAATAAAAATTGTATAAATTTAATTGATTGTATATATAAAAATATATGCCACAACTTGATTGATTTCATAATCATGCACTAAGAGACGAGTCAAAAAGCACGAGTTTTATAGGGAAAAGAATACTAACCATATCGATAAAGCATCGACGGATACTTCTGCGTTTTTCAAATAACCGGCAAAGAGGATTAAAGCCATAAAATACCACGTTTCTAAGCTGCAAATGCAAATTTATAAATAACAAAGTAAATTCAAAATAATATCGAAAAATAAATTCAAAAAAAAAAAAAATCCAATCACCAAATCCTCATAAGGTAACTTCCTAATTTAAGAATCATAAATTGAAATATGAATATTCAATTTTGTTTTTAGCCATATGCGTAATACGACAGTGCTTAGAACGAATTTAGGTTGCGGTGGGTCCACTAGGAAACTAACAAGTTTAGGCTAATATTCGTCTTCAATTATCACGTCATTATCAATATACCTAAGAACATATTTATTATATAATAAATACTAAACAAAAATGAAGGAGACGTTTACAACATTTATTACTTTGTAATTCATATCTTACCAAATATGATGTAAGAATTCAAAAACTTATTTTAGTCGAGCGGACCTAACTCTTCTAGGATGTAATATTTTATTTAATTTAAAGCCAAATATTCTGGAATAATAAATTAAACTATTAATATCAATATCATAGCATAGCATCTTCCTGCAGTTATTGTTCTTGAGATGCGAAATTTTCAGTAATAATTTGCTAATGGGACACTGTTCAACGTATTAAATATATCTAATGATTAGATATGTGGGTTGAATAAAAAAAATTGATAGAATCTTTTTGCATATTTTTATATAGTTTATTCTATAAATAAAAAAAAAAGAAAAATATTTAAAGAAATTTTACTTACCAAAGCATGACTGCTGAAGCCAGTGACAATTTGATAAATCCCCACAGATTTTGAAAAGCCTTCAGAGAAAATCCGGACCAAGCCCTTCCGCAGGTCCCACTGAATATATAAATCAGCTGCGCCACCACCAAGAACCACCATGAGGTGTTCAAAACCACGGCGGCGCCCACCAGGCCCCACCCCAATTTAAGCATAAACAACCAGCTTAACAAAGTGTGCAGAGCCAATCCAACGGCTGAAATCCACGCCATTACCATCATCTTACTCTGTGATTGTAAAAACTTGGCTATTGGAAAATTAAGAGCATAAGCATAGAGCTGAGGGATCATCCACACAGCCAGTTTCCCGGCCGCCGCCGATATCTCGTCGGTTTGGCCGATCAAAAGCAAAAGTGGGGCGGCAAAAATGTAGAAAATCATTAGAATAGAAGCGGTGGCGATTAGTATAACCCATGATCTTTGCATGTAAACCCCAAGCATATCTATGTGACCTGCACCATATGCTTGGCCACATAGCGTCTCAAGTGCACTCCCCATACCTAGCTGTTACACAAAAAGAAAAAATTTGTTCAGATACAATTATTACGGACCATGTGAAGTCTAATCGTAGTAATCTTTTGCACTATCGATCGATCCACAAATCAACTTGTTTTCAATGGTATTACGGATTGTATGAAGTCAAATCGTAGTAATCTTTTGTATTCTCGAGCCGCAAATCGACTAGTTTTGAAAGGTACATTGGACATTTCACACATGTATCGTGTTTTTCAGGTGATTAGGTTGATTAGAATTAAAGAAACAAAATTAGTTTCGAAATTTTGGACTATATGAAACAAATGTAACAATAGTTTTTCGCGTACTTTTGAACCAAATCAAGTTAATTTAAGGGGTGTATGGAGTAGTTTGCACATGTATCATGTTATTCGAGTAATTAGGAAGGATAGAATTAGTACCAAGACGCCAAATGAGAAACCGGCAATGACGGAGTTTTCGATGGACACGGCAGCAAGTTCGAGGGTGCCAACGTGGCCAGCGAAGGTTTGTGTGATGGCTCCGAGGGAGTATTGGCAAATAGAAGTGAAGATCGCCGGTCCAGCTAGGTACCATAACTTTCTTGATTCAACCATGAATTCTTTAAAGAAGTCCCGAACGCCAGTGATCGGAAGAATGTCATCATCATCGGCAACGAACGATGAAGCGAAGGACAGGTTCGACCGGCGAATGAATGATGAAACCGGTGCCTGATCATCTTCCCTTGGAGAGAGAAGTGGCTGCTTGAAATAGTTATTATCCATTTTAGAGAAAGATGGAGAATACTTGTGTGAGCTAGAGATTTATAAAATATATACACCCAAAGAGGTAGATGGTGGCTGATTCATACGTGGGACCCATGTCATAATTAATGTAATTTGTTCACATTTTCACGTGATTTCGGAAAATAATAATTTAATAAGTAAATATTTTATGTGTCATCTCTTCTCTATGTCTATCCAGTATCCACTCGACGATGTGGTCGGAAGGGGGCTTTTGTTCTTGGGCGAATTCAGGAACTCAATTCAACATGAACGAAATTATTTCAACATGAGTGAACACTACAAAGTAAAGGCGAAAAAATATTTCGATACTACAATTATAAGGTAAAAAAAAAGTTTTTAACGGATCTAGCACGAGCGACCGCACGCCCTCGCGCAGGGCTGGATTCGCCCTGCTTGTGTTCAGATTTGGTAGAAAATAATTTTGTTCAATAGTGATACTAGTATTCTCTAATTTTTGTGGAATATAAGACACTCAAAACATAGAAAAATATATATATTTTTCGAAATAGACTTTACTATATGTCTATTTAACGATTGAAATCAAAATAATCACTTATTTTTATGGGTATTTTGGTTAGGGGTATATATTTTGGTGTCCCGCCCCCACAAAGCTGTCCATTAACTGATATTTAATTTTAAAAATAATTATTTTATAGCCAAAATTAATTATTTTAAATAGTATAGTGACTGACTGATATTCATTAATTTCTTTATTTGGGATAATAATAATTATTATTGTTATAAATTATTAGAAATTATTAAGAAATTCCTTTGTAGATCTCTACCTAATTTCTTACCTAACTTCCACCTAATTAATATTGTAAAGAATTATTGTGAATGACTTTATCTTCCTATAAATAGAGGCATTCATTGTTGTATTTCCTACATCTAATGGAATGAGAATTCTCCTCTCTGTTCTCTCCATCTCTTCCTCTCTAATTCTTGTTTAGATTTTGATAGTTTTATAAAACGTTATCAGCACGAGTCTCTAACCAATTGAGTAATACGACGGGAGTATGCTCTACAGTTGCATCTAAATGATGAACCTCTGTATCAGAAACCAGATTATTATTAATCAACGTTTCATATTCCAAATCTAGTGTTTTTGGTATTAGAAAACCATTTATACATAAGAGATTAGAAAATCAATTCCAAGTCCATAGAAAAATTGGAGAAATTGTGTAACCCGAAACTTTCAAAGCAAATTCACGCCAAACCATATATCCAAACGATAATCGGAGATCAGATCCATGACTACGGTGACGGGACGGTCCTCCGGCACCAGTACATGTCCACGGCAGTGTCACCGTAACGAATTGGACTATTATGAATACCTTGACTGGAAGATATGACTCACTCACTTATGAAAGGTAATATTTTAAATATCTCTTACATATTACGTTACCACATATATGGTTGGTTCTACAAATTTTAAGCATATCACGTTACTGGCATATGGTCGGTTTAATTATTTCATTATGTTGATACCGCCTATATGGCTGGTTTAATTATTTCATTATGTTGACACCGCCTATATGGTCGGTATATCAATTGAATACATATAAACACATCAGTTGTTGGTTAATTCTAACATATTGGAGGTTGTTGTCAACATATATACGTGGTGGTATAACCCCAATATTAATATTGTATATAAAGGTTGTTGTCAACATATATACGTGGTGGTATAACCCCAGTATAATTATTGTTAATATATATACAATATTGTTATTTAATACTTTATTAAATGATACCAGAAGTTATCACTACTAAAGATAGATAATATTTCATCAAATGATACCAGAAGTTATCATTACCAAAAAGTTGGTAAATGTTGATAAAAATATTTTATCCAATGGTACCAGAAGTTACCAATATTTGTATTTGAATGGGTGGATGAAAATTATTCAACAAAGAGAATGATGATGTATGATAAGATAATATCACATGATAGCACGGACATAGCTAATGTGAAAATAATCTCATCAGTATTATGAGATGAATATTAGATGATAAGTGTCTGGAAAAGTTCTTGCACGAGCACCTATGTATTCCAGAAGAAGTACATATTTACTCCAGAAGAAGTAAAAATTATCATCTAAACATACTGAAATGATATTATTATTGCTCCTGAAGAAGCATAAACGAGTCATACATGCAAAATACAAAAGGGGGAAACATTTATGATCCTCAAAATGAGAGATGTGTTTCGGGACTAGCCGTATCCTACCACCTCTGATTTTTTGAGGAAATAAAGAAAAAGATGTGTTTCAAGAGTAAGAATACTCCATACTCTACCACCTTAAATCTTTGAGGTACACAAGATTAAAACATTGATAAAATCCTAGAAATTTATGGTGTGTCTCAAGAATGAGAATACTCCGTACTCTACTACCACTTATTCTAGGGTTCACAAAGATAAGTTTACATTAACCGGACTCCATTTTCGCTTGATTCCCCTTCCTTGCGACCAATCTATCTTAACTCCTGCTGGATCTTGTATGGGGACATATGATTGCAACTTATCCAGCAGTTCCTCGATAGTAGGAGCAGAAATAAGGATTCTCCTAGAAAATGGAGAGATGAATCCCTATTCCACAGCATAATCAAGAAATGTTAGCAAACCATCAAAGAAATTGTTAATATTTAAAAGCCCAATAGGCTTAGTATGGAGATCTAGTTGAGCCCATGAGGTAATATTAAAGATTTCTTCTAAAGTACCAAAACCTCCAGGCAGGGCTATGAAGGCGTCAGAACCATATAACATGCAAGTTATGCGTTCATGGATAGATAAGGTTTGTACTTCATGCCCTCGTGTTTTGCCTGCAATATCAGCTAAAGGAGTAGGTATAACACCTATCACTCTTGCTTTCTCTGCTTGAGCGAATTGTGAAACACAACCCATCAATCCACTGCTACCTCCTCCATACACGAGAGTGATACCTTTCTCTCCCAATTTCTTTCCAAGATCCACTGCAGCTTCTAGATACCCAAAACATTTTCCTACTTTTGATCCACAAAATACACATATAGTTTTAATCTGTCGAAGTTTTGATCCTTCCATCTTTGAGAGAATAAGGAAGGAAAAACTTATGAGAAAATGATATTTTGGGATGCATAAACTGTGAAAATCATTGGCTTTTTAAACTTGAAAAACTTCACTATTTACTGCTCGTATTTCGAAAAAGTGAAGATTTACTTTTGACAAAATCACCCTACTCACCTTTCGGTGATTTAATATTTTTAACCAGCCTTTATCAAAACCCGTGAAAGGAAAAAGAAAAATATTTTATATGTGCATATATGTCAAATGATTTACCTTGTATTAATGCTGCATAGCCAAAACATCATAGTTTATAACAGCCTGGCAAACAGGATCTTTTGCTATTATATTTTTGAGACTATAACGCTCTTTATCGCTGATGAATTTAGCCCATAAAGATAGTAGCTCACGCTGCACATACCCACTAGGGTGCGTCTCAAGAGTCAATCGGATATCATCCAATGACTCCTTACTCAGTCCACCCTTAATGAAGTCTATCTTATCATCTCGATTTATGGATGAATATCCTATTGATTTACAACGGGTATCACATGTCCATCGAGCACATTTGTAGCAACTATTTAATCTTTTTACTCTTCGCTTCTTTGCAAAAGTACTTTTACCTAAGCCAGGCTTGTGCTTAGAAAATGAATCTGGTAATTCACCAGCTAATCGAACTTTTGCCTCAATCAACCAGCGAACATCTTCTGGGATGCCATGATCCATCAGCAACCTCAATCTTTCGAGCCTAATTCGATAAATTTTTCTCAAATCATTTACCGGAAGATTGGAATAATATTTGCGAATATTTGAAAGTATGATATCCATTTTTGATGGATCTAGCCTTCTTCCCAAATCATCTATTTAAATGCATTATTCAACGCGTAAAAGAGCGGATGGCTCCGCGTATCAGTGATATCGATTCCATCAAGAAATAATGGAATAAATTATTGAAAAGGTGGAAACAATGAGATAATGTGTTATTACCTTTTTCGATATAAGGGAAGATTTGGCGACAAGATTGAGATCATGAGATATTTCCTTGGATATTGTACCTGATTTTTCAGTATAAAAGTAATAAAGGTATACTGATTTGAAATGTACAAAAATACGTACTGATTAAATGAATACTGTATTGAACCAGAAGTTCATACATATGTACAAGTGAAATATCTTGCTAAACCAGAAGTTTATACATACAAGTGAAATATGTATATAGTATGAACCAGAAGCTCATAAATGAAATATACATTGTATTGAACCAGAAGTTTAACGATATTGTATTAAATCAAATATTCATACATAGAAATGAAATAAAACTATATTGAACCAGAAGTTCTATAATAAACGGTTAGATTATCAAAAGTTTCAAATTATTTTCTATGAGAATAACTTATTCAGAAATTTTTTATCATACAACAATATTCTATGTCAAATAGGGATTAGCTCAAGAAGCTTTATGATTTGTAAAAGTGAAATATGTATACAATCCACAAAAAGCGCACTTAGATATATGATTGAGATTATATCTCTAAAAGAATGACATGTGTTATGGCATTTTAGCCGATTGATAATGTTTGAGAACATTATGGGGAAAACACGCCTGAAGCGTAATTATGCCTGAAACATAATGATTATCGATTCCAAAAACAAATATCTTTTGAATGATTGAGATGATCCCTTTGAGGCTAAATACTCATAGTGAGTAAAAGGGACATAGTTAAATGATGAGATATTCAGGTACCTGATGATAGAACATATAAAGAGATCTCTCTATGTTATATTGAGATGGAATCGATAAATAAGTCGACTGCATACCCTCTTATGAAAATGAGGTTGATGAAATTATAATACTTTGGCCAAGTATATAATCCCAATGTAGGGATTATTGTTCAAGGACCTGAAGTCCAAATGCTTAAATGTGTAAAGCCAGTAATTATATGTACAAATGAAAAATATTTCACAGTCGTAAAAGACGACTCGTTGCGACCTGAAGTCCAAATGCTTAAATGTGTAAAGCCAGTAATTATATGTACAAATGAAAAATATTTCACAGTCGTAAAAGACGACCCGTTGCGCGCAAGATTTTTCATAGAACTGGCATGACATATGGTGGATAGACTATAGTCTAAATCACTAGCTTGAGCTCTTTGATATACCAATGAGTGAGATCAAAATGTATGATTCTCATCTCGGTACTTTGAGAGTATTCTTTGATGTACCAGTTGATCGCGGTACGTTGGGATTTCAAATAAAATGATTGTAGATTATATGTCGAAATTGATATCTATTTCAATGATTGATTATGCTCCTGCAAATTAGAAATTGCAGTTTATAAAGTGCAAGAACATACATGTATAAATCATTGAAAGATTCAATATGCCCAGATTAGTATCACTATAGAATGATACAAATGACTCCATGATATAATATGTTGAAAGATTGGAGTGTACCATTTATGACATCTGGGAAATTGATTATTCACTAGAAGTGAATATGAAAATGAATATGTTTAATTATTCACCAGAAGTGAATTCTAGATTTTATTTATTCACCAGAAGTGAATTCTAGATTTGATTATTCACCAAAAGTGAATTCTAAATTTGATTATTTACCAGAAGTGAATTCTAAATTTGATTATTCACCAGAAGTGAATTCTAAATTTGATTATTCACCAGAAGTGTAAAATGCAATATTTGATTATTCAACAGAAGTCAAAGATGCAATCGATAAATTAGTACAACATTGCTTAATATATCATGTTATGACATCATAAATGAGCTATGAACAAAGCTCATCATGAATGATATGTTTGCTTAATATATCATGTTATGACATCATAAATGAGCTATGAACAAAGCTCATCATGAATGATATGTTTGATGAAAAGATATGAGATTGCATCAATATACTTGTGATATTCCATGAAAGGAATAAATACGCGTTGCACACTTTTTCCCTTAGCTGAGGTTTTGTCCTACAGGGTTTTCCTAGCAAGGTTTTTATTGAGGCAACAGTTGAGGCGTATTGATGAAAATTAATGAGAATACTGCACTCTTTTTCCCTTCGCTGAGGTTTTGTCCCACAGGGTTTTCCTAGCAAGGTTTTTGAGGCATCATCATAGCTATCAACAAGTTATAATTCAGCAACACATTGTTATACTGGAATGATATCAACAAATGAAGAAAATCATACACATTTTATGAAGAATGTTATGATATCGGCTACACACAAGAAGATTTTCATATATATTCCAGAAGAAAGATGATATCATTATTCAAAAGGTTCATGAATACTTGATTGCACACTTCAGGGGGAGAATCATTCTGTCATGCTGTACTCTTTTTCCTTCGTCCAGGTTTTGTCCCACAGGATTTTCCTGACAAGGTTTTAACGAGGCAGCACTAAAGCACTAAAACACTGAAGCAGTGAAGCACTTCAGATTTCAGTACATGATTTGTACTACTTATCATTGATGTCATTTTGGATATTAGACTCAATGATTAATGATGGCCAACATCAGGGGGAGCAGCTGTACTCTTTTTCCTTCGCTCAAGTTTTATCTCACTGGGTTTTCTTAGCAAGGTTTTAACGAGGCAGATAATTGAGCAATTGAGCAATAAGTCATTCAAGGGGAGGCAGACAATTGAGCAATTGAGCAATAAGTCATTCAAGGGGGAGTGTTATAAATTATTAGAAATTATTAAGAAACTCCTTTGTAGATCTCTACCTAATTTCTTACCTAACTTCCACCTAATTAATATTGTAAAGAATTATTGTGAATGACTTTATCTTCCTATAAATAGAGGCATTCATTGTTGTATTTCCTACATCTAATGGAATGAGAATTCTCCTCTCTATTCTCTCCATCTCTTCCTCTCTAATTCTTGTTTAGATTTTGATAGTTTTATAACAATTATGAAAATTTCTTGATATTGATTAGTATACTATTCGTCAGGTTAGATTCCACAACAACAGTTCCACATATGATATATGAATAGAAAATGAGTTGTTCCTCTTTATGCCACGCCAAGGCTGACATATTCACATAGAATTCATCGAATGTTAAAAATTTTTGATGTACACCATTGAAAAAAAACATGAAAATTAATGAAGAATAATATATTTACCCCACTAGTTAGAGGTGGCATGGTCGAGCCAGAGACATTTGAGCTCCACTCATGTAACCCACTAGTTAGAGGTGGCAATCACTGTAGCACTGCTACAATGAGGCCCTGTATGTACAGGGCCCTGTATATGTCGCAGGGCTCTCGGACAATTCATGAGTTCCAGAACAGTCAATTTGTGAGCATTATGATCAATAAATTCAAAGGTTCTAACAAACAATCTTATTATAGGAGCCGAATTTTTAATATAAAATTTTATATCTACATACATGATTGTTATCCATTGATTTACTTATCACATCAACTATAAAATCAACAGTTCACACATTTTGGATGCAACTTTTGGTCTTGAATTTCGAATCCTACATCATTCCATCTAGCAAATGACACTGAAAAAGACACTTCAGATTACAGCAAATAGATTCTCTTCTTTCATACTCATAGTTAGCACTTAAATCCCATGGGTAAAAAGGATATTAAATGATATTAAATTATTGTATAATCAAACCAGTCACATAATTTTACTTTTAATTAAGCACGTGTTAGGTAAAAGTCAAAAAATAATTTATAAATCACATAATTTTTCAAATCACTTTTTAATCACACATATTTTCTCTTAAATTTTCAACTACTATTTTTTACATCAAAATTATATATAAACCAGTTTATAAATCAAACAGTGTTATCAAATGGAGGCATATTACACATTATCATCTTGGTTAGTATTATAACACAAGGAATACTAAGCCCCTTTTTGGTTTGGAGTTTTTGAAGAATGTGTGTTTTAAAATTGTTTGAAAAATTAAATATCGTGAACTTGATTAATAATAAATGATTGAGATCAAGTATTTGTAATAGTTGTCTTTTTTAAAAAAAAATGGGACTCAAACAAGGATTAAATAAAGTTTAGTACAATGTTAATGAAATTGTAATATAAATTTATTTATTGAACATGGCGACAGTAAATTTACAACCACATAAGTCGATTATTTTAAATTTATTAGCACGAGTCATGTGACCATGTTATAGGAAAATTAAAAAGAAATGCAATAATAAATAAAGTAATATAAGTCCCCAACTATTTTCTGCAGTTCCTGTCCCCCAATTTTCTGTAACGTAGCTAATCCCTCTTTTAAGGTTTTCGTTCAAAATATATGTTAAATTGTTGTATAAAGACAATATTTCCCATAAATTTCCAAATTTATATAAATAAAAAATAATTACAAAAGAATATAGAGTAAAAAATTAAAAGAAATTATAGAAAAAAAAAAAATACTAAAAGGAACGGAATAAATAATCACCTTCTTAATGACCCTATCCCAACACCAAAACCTTACCGAAGTACTGCCACCATCAAGAGCCTCTTCACCGCCCACCACCACCATTCCCTAAATCCCCACCAGACCCTCACCTGTCACCACCACCACCAACCTCTGCACCTCCCACCTCGATCATTCCCTAAACTGTGGAATCATCTCCGTTATTTTTCAACAACTTGAAAAAAACTATAAAGATATTTATGCCTGGGTACTATAAAATTTTATAATTTAATCTCAAAATCTATTGTTAAATGATACAGATTCTTACACAATCTTTTTGAGAAATCCCCCATATACCTGAAATAATTTTTTTTAATTATTTGACAGTGAAAGGTTAGAGTGGACCAACGACTATGCTCTTCAAAGGAAATACTTTATACTAATATTTAATTTGTCTTAGTTTATACTGACCTAAATCTCTCTCTAATTAGCTGGTGAATATTATATTTCTTTAATCTAACGAGCTCAACATGGATCTTAAATAAACGCAAATCCAATAATATCTGATTTTCTTTGTGTAAACTCGTCTAAAATCTCATACTAATCAGGTGATTAATGTAATATATATTTCTTTAATCTAATGTTCTTAACGAAATCTTTGATAAACTCGTCAAATGAAACATCTATTAATAATATTTAATTTTTCTTGGTGGAAACTCATCTAACATCGCTTACTAATTAGGTGGTCAATATAATGTTTCTTTAATCTAACGAGATCGACAAAGATCTTCTCGTCCAACCTTAATTACATATAATTGAGTCAAACGACATAATCAAATTGTTTATGACACTCACCTGTAAAGAGAAATTCAATAGAAATCTTCGGTTTGATTACACAAAATTTTCCATGGAAAATGGAATATGTTTTCCAATTCTCACTTTTGGTTTGTTTGTTCGACAAAATTTTTCATATAAAACTTTTTCCGCGGACCCCACTTTTTCTTCCATTTTCCTTGATTTGATGAAAAAGATTTTCTTTGGGTTTTGGTGGAAAAATGTTTTCCATGATAGATGGAAAACGATTTTGGACACGTTTAATCAATTTTGTTGTTGTTAATTGACTTATTTTCATTCCAAAAAATAACATTATCATCATCAAGTACAAATATATTTAAAAAGTAAAAAAAAAAATTTTTTTTTATTAAAATAGCAAAAAATTACTTTATTTTCCATGGAAAATAATGTCAATCAAACAACAAAAGTTGGAAAATTCCCTACTTTTTCCACCTAGAAAATTAAACCAATCAAACACATTAAACTTCTAATTCCCAGTAATTCAATTACCTAGAATTCAATTCCCTGGAATTCATTTTCTTTCCACCCAAATTTCACCCTCGCTATCAAACGGACCCTAAGAAGTTAGGGTGCGTTTGATTCGCGTTATTTTCCATGGAAAATATGATTTTCAATGTGAATTTCCAACTTTGCGCTGTTTGGTTGCCTAAATTTTCCATGGAACTCATTTTTCCACTTGCCTCGAAATTCGGTATTTTCCTTGTTTTGAATGAATTCATTTTTCAATGGGGGGAGGAGATTTTATTTTTCATGGAAAATCTTATACTATTTTCGTTACGTTTGATCATTTTTGTTATTGTTAATTAAATTATTTTTTTTCTAAAAATTAACATTATTATCATCAAGTACAAATGTGTAAGAAAATTAAAAAAAAATATTTTTTTATTACAATAGATCAATTTTACTTTATTTTCCATGGAAAATAATGTCAATCAAACAGCAAAAGTTGGAAAATTCCCTACTTTTTCCATCTAAAAAATTAAATCAATCAAACACATTAAACTTCTAATTTCCAGGAATTCAATTCCCTATAATTCAATTCCCTGGAATTCATTTTCTTTCCACCCAAATTCCACCCTCGCTATCAAACGCACCCTTAATGAACATTTTTTTTATGCTCGCTTGGTTTAAATAAACAGATAATTTATTTGGACACGAAACATACAACATTTTAAATTTTAAATTCCAAAATTGATTTAGATTCATTAGTCAAAATTTGTTCACTTTCTTTCAACAAATATGACAATTATGATTATTAAAGATGTGTTTGATGTTATTTAAAAAAAAAGTACTTGTGATTTTGAATGGCGATCTTTTTTGCATTTTTATGTAATATTATATTATTGTTAAATGTGTTGTTAAAAAAAGAGATAAAACCATATTTAAGGAATAATAAACATCAAACCGGTATTAAAATTGGTTTCCATGGGATAACATGGACTTTCAATAACTCAAACATAAAAATAAAATAAACACAAAATTCAGCTACAAATCTTCCACGTTACACAAAACCAAAATCAGAAACTTTTGGACCACTTCTTCGACCAAGATCAAAACTCTGGTATACCTTATTCAGTTCATTTCACGCTAAATCACATTTGGCTTATATGATTTCGGATCGTTTGATCTGATGGAAGTCTCAAAGAACGCTATTGATTAGCAAGGTTATGATCAGATCTACACATTCAACCATGGAGAAAACAAAAAAGGAGTCGGACTTGACGTCGAAGGTATCCTTCGTTTCTTTCACAGGAAAATGGGAAAATCTAAATCACTTTTATATTTTTAACACCAAAAAAATGATATTGTATGCATACATTGACAATTTTTTTTTTTTTTTTTATCCAATTCAGCTAGAAAGTTTTTATTTCCATGAGATTTGTTTAAATAATGTAGTTTAAAATCCTTGAAAGCTTAAAATGAGGGGAAAAAACTACACATAAACAGTATTTGATATATGTATTTATATATGTATATGTATCTCTGATAAGAAGTATGAAATTTAAAAAAAGAAAAAAAAAATTGAGAAAGAAAAAACTAAATCAGTGAATAATCATATTGCGGATTTTTAAAAAAATTATTTATTGTATATGATATAAATAAATGTATCAATTATGTTTTCGGTCTAAATATTTTTTTACTTTTATGAATCTAAATAAATTGAAATTGATTTTCATTATTGGGAAATAATTTTTGATATTTAAATGCACGATTTCTGAAGTTTAATCAACACTATGTACTTGTTATTCCTAATTTATTGAATCAGTAAAACTTGTAGTTATCTCATTAAATAAATTCATTCTCTTTGATTAAATAGCGACAGAAGTGTAGATGTTAGATGAAAATACAGATATTAAAATGGTGCACAAATAACCAAGAGTCAATATCTACAACCAATGTGGAAGGAATGCCATAATTGTACTGTGGAAGGCATACCTCATGCATGGTTTCACATTAAAAAATGCATTTACCTTATGAAAATGTATGTATCAAACAAATTAATGAATTTGTATTAAATTATATTCTTTTAACAATTAATGTTTAATTTTATTGAAACTTACTATTTATAGAACCAAAAAATGGACGGGAAAATAGCCAAGATTTTTTTAAGGAAGTGTCCAACTTTTATATAAAGATAATAAAATTAAAATTGATTAAAAAAAAAATTTCAACCATTATTTAGTGTGTGTGTGTGTATATATATATTTGACAATAAATGCGTTCATATTTATCTAGATTTTATATTCACATTTGACATACATTCATTTTGCATTCACACTGTTTAAATTTATGGAAACTTATTATTTATAGAAATAGAAAATGGACGAAAAAATGTTTTTAGGAACTACCCTACTTTTATATATTTAAAAGATTTTGAGTATGAAAGATTTGGGCTACCTTATTTTTAACCATACGGAGTCGAGATTAAAGAATGTTCGCGTGTTTTGACTAATCAAAGGCAGGGAAGCGTTGACGGATGACTCTTGGAACTGATTTAAGAGCTCTATCAAGGTTGGAAAAGTTATTAACACCCAAGATTTGAAGGTCATCTGAAAAAGCGTAAGTTGGAGTTGAAGATATCCCAAGATTAGCCAAAAAGTGGAGAATCAGAGTTGGATATGGTAGCTTGTACTCTGCTTAGCTCCCCTTGGTCATTCATGTAGATCAAATATCATTTTCACCAAGTTTAAACCAACTTTCGATCCCAATGTACGCAACACTACAGCCCTTTCATGTGATAAATCAAAATGGGGTCAAATGATCAATGGCGTGAATCAGAATTTTAGGAGCCGTTCTCTTTGTATTTCGATTTTGGATTTTTAGTTTTGAATTTTGTTTTGAATTTTGAATTTTGGTTGTTTGTTTTGAGATTGCTGAAAACATGTTCTCTTTGTGATTTTGGAAAATTATTTTCAAAAATAGAAAATTGAAAAATGCGTTTACTTTGTAATTTTTTGATGTATTTATTTTGTAATATTTTATATGTAAAAAATGATTGATTTGTTGAATATCATTAATTTTAATGTTAATAAATCAGTTTGTTCTCTATGTCAATAAATTCATCATTAATATTGTTTCAGCTAAACAAAAATTTAATCACATACCAACAAAATCTTAACATGAATCTATATATAATGACAAAATAATATAAGAACTTCAAGTGAATGAAGTGTCTTACATTTAAAAAAAAAAAAAAAAAATAATAATAATAATAATAATAATCATAAAAATAAAAAATAAAAAATTACAATTTTTTTTTTTTTTTTAACATGGATCTATATAATGACAAAATAACATAAGAACTTCAGGTGAAATAAGTGTCTCACTTTTACAAAAAATAATAATAATAATAATAAATCAATCAATAAATAAAATAAAATAAAAATCTTAAAATTGATCTATATATAATGACAAAATAATATAAGAACTTCAAGTGAATGAAGTGTCTCACTTTTACAAAAAAAAAAAAAATCTAAACATGATCTATATATAATGACAAAATAACATAAGAACTTCAAGTGAAGGAAGTATCTCTCACTTTTACAAAAAAATAATAATAATAATTTACAAAAAAAAAAAAAAAAAATCTTAACATGGATCTATATATAATGACAAAATAATATAAGAACTTCAAGTGAAAGAAGTGTCTCACATTTAAAAAATAATAATAATATATAAAAAATTACAAAAAAAAATATTAACATGGATCTATATATAATGGCAAAATAATATAAGAATTTCAAGTGAATGAAGTGTCTCACATTTACAAAAAAAAAAAAAAAAAAAAAAAAAAAAAAAAAAAAAAAAAACTCAAAACGCGTGTTTTGGACTTTTTAATACAAAATATCGAAAACGTAATAAACTCGTTTTGAGTTTCCTTTGTAATTTTTTTTGGTGTTTCGGAAAACTCGTTTCTGAAAATGAGCAAAGTGAACGCGTTTTCGATATTTCCAAAAATCGAAAACTCAAAACGGGCTCAAAACAGTAAAGAGAACGGGGCCTTATAGTTTGCCACAAGTCTTGAGGCAAAAAGGTTACAATATTCTTAGACTAGTTCATGCCAGTCATCTCCATTGCCACTAGAGATGGCAAAAAAATTCGATCCGCCCCGTCGATCCGTCGACCCGATCCGTGGATCGACGGATCGAAATTTTTGTGATCCGCCCCGATCCGAAAATTCACGGAGCGGATTTGGATCGGGGCTGATCCGATCCGCGATCCGAAATTTTTTTTTAATATAATTTTTTTATCATGTATAAAAATCTAATATTATAAATTTTGTAGCAAACTTTAATTTTTGGGAATAACCTGCAATCTTTGCATTTTAAAGAAAACACATTTTTCATGTTCTTCATTTGAAGAAAGAATTACAATAAGTGATGGTAAAAAAACTCGATCCGTTGAATCGGCCTCTATACGTCTCGTTTCAATAAAATAAATAAAATTTAATAAAAAAATAAATTTTCTAAATTTTTTATAAATGATTTAATTTAAAATATAATTAAAAAAATTAAAAAAAATTAAAACAATAAAAAATAAATAATTTTTTTTTTTTTGGCGGATCGGTCCAACGATCGGTGGACCGATCCGCACCGACCCGACCCGAAATTTGACAGATCGCGGGACGGATCCGGATCGGGCAAAAAAATCTCGGGGCGGGGCGGATCGGGGTCCGATCCGCCCCGTTGTCATCTCTAATTGCCACCAATGTTGTCAAACTCGGCCCGACCCGAAACCGACGACCTGATCCAAAACCCGGGTCGGGTGACCCCAAAAATCCGTTTTGGTCAAACCCGGTCAAATACCCGGGTTGACCCTGTAAACCCGATCGACCTAGACCGGGTTGACCAGTTTTTTTTTTTTTTTTTTTATTATAAATATTTTTATTATTATTCTAATGAACGGGTCGATTCCGGATTGACCCCGAGTCGACCCTCTAACCCTTGATCCAGTCCCTCGACCGGGTTGATGATCGGGCCGGATTTAAAAACAATGATTGCCACAACTTCTTTGGTTAGATCATCATCACTTGACTTTACTTCCTCCATACCTAACTAATCCATTAACATAGTACTAATATTTTTAAGCAAATTTGCATAAAATTCTTTCATCGTAGTCTTATTAAAGTTTCCAACAAAGATCAACATCTTCTCCAACTTATGAAACCTAACAATTTAATCAAGACCACTTCTTACAAATTCTTCAGTTTTAACTCTGAACTCCTCAATAAGCTTTCGATTTGTAGTAAAGGAAAGATATATAGTCTCATTCTTGTCAGTCAAGAAACAGTAGGGATTAGCAGAATGACATCTCTTAATAAAAGTATCAAACCTAAATGACCCAGGGTCTAAACTTGGAATTCCTAGAACTCTATAAGAACTACTGGCTGGGATAGAAGATCTGCACTGACTAGCTGGTACTGGAGTCTCAAAATTCTCTCTAACTTTCTGCATCATTTTCTGGCCTAATTGCCTTCTTTCGTGGTGGAAGAGTGGCTTAAGATGATTCTTCCTTATTGTGACCAAATGCTTCAAACTTCACTACAAGAAATCGGACCAACAGCGACGAAAATTAGCGACGACAAAAAAAGTCGTTGCTAATACTCAGTCATTAGCGACGACAAAAAAAGTCGTCTCTAATACTCAGTCATTAGCGACGACATTTTTGTCGTCTCAAAAAATTGCGACGACAAAAATATGTCGTCGCAAAAAATTGAGACGACAAAAAAATGTCGTCGCAATAGAGATCCTATTGCGACGACATTTGCCGTCGTTGCAAAAACATACCCTATTGCGACGACTATGTCGTCTCTATAGGTAGGTTTTTTTAATATTTATTGAATAAGTTGTAAAAATACAATGCCCGATAAAAATAACACAATAAAAAATAATAATAATAACTTGCATATACAAATTGTGAATAATTTTTAATTTCATTTCTCCCTATAAAATTTCTTACTTTAATGTATAAATTGTATATTCAATATATAATCAAAATATCAAAAAAAAAAAAAAAAAAGAAAAAAGAAAAGTTATGAATTGCATTTTTTTAACAATTAATTATTCATTATCTAGTTTCCTTAGTTCATTTTATGACTTAGATGAGATAAATTAAAAAGATTGGATATTGAAAAAAGTAAAAAGTATAAGTAAAACTTTTACCTTTATTATTTGAGGCAATTTTAAGAATGATATATTTAGAGTTTGCTCTCACTTTTTAACTTGTATTGAACTTCTCGTTAAAATCATGAATTTGACACCTATATTGCATATTTTTTGACTTCAAAATATTACAATAATTATCAAAAGAATAAAAATAATATACAATTTGATCTTTTTATAGATTTTTTATTTTTTACAATCAATAAGTCATTTATTACATATCACCTATAATTAATTTTGCATTAATTGAAGTTTCCTAATTCAATTATTAAAATAATTAATAAAATTACAAAGTTTCCTAAAATAGCAGGGAAAATGGCGGGAAACGATGTGTGTGTTTTTTTTGCTGCTATACTATTATTATATATACTAGTATTCGCACCCGTGCGTTGCACGGAAGTATTTATATCCAATTTTTTAATATGGAGTAATGAAAAAAAAAACAATGGAATAAAATAGTTTAAAATATAAATTTAACATACAAATAGTAAAAGTTTAACAAATAAAGTACAACACTTACATGCAGTTCAAATTTAGAGCGAATCTAAATTTTGGAAAACTTCTTTGAAGACCACATTCGTAGTTGTATTCTTTTGTTCATGATCTTTATTACAAATCACGATCTTTATTACAAATCATGATCTTTAAACCATTACGACTTGTCACCCTGGAAACTGCAACATATAACTGGCCGTGACTGAACACTGAATTTCTTAGATATAATCCAACATTTGAAAGCGATTGCCCCTGACTCTTGTTGATAGTCATTGCATACGATACAATTAATGGAAATTGCCTTCTTCGAAACCTAAACGGCAATCTTGTGTCAGATGGAGTTAATGACATTCTTGGAATAAGGACTTTGTGACCTGCATTGTTCCCTGAAAGAATTTTCGCCTCAATTACATGATTCCCAAGTCTTGTTATTATAAGTCTGGTACCATTGCACAGTCCAGCTGAATGATCTATATTCCTCAACAACATTACAGGTATTCCAACCTTCAACCGTAACTCATGATTAGGCACACCTGAACATTTTATGCCATTCAAAAATTCCGGGGTGTGAAGATCTTGAAGTAAACCAACATTTGTATCTGATTTGCAAGTGGCATCAGAACTTAAATATGTCTTCAACTCAGCTTGATTACGTGATACCATATACTCGTTAACCATATCAACGACATCAAGAGTTGGAGCAAGTATAGCTCTTCCCCTAAGAAAAGAACTGTCATCAACTTGACTCAATACCATAGGATAAGTGTTTTCTACAATTTCTGCAATTGAATCATTTGTTGCATTTAACAAAATATCATCGGGTATCTCAATTTCAGCATGACCATCATTTGGACCTCCTGCGGTTCCATCCCCGATGCTTGAAATCCAATCCGAATTTTTCTTTAATTCCACAGATTCATTATCTGTACCTAGATTTTGAAGTCTCATGTTCTTCGTCAGTCTCAAAACCGTACAGTGTCTCCAAAGATATGAGGAGTTTATAGTTGCATAGACAATGTCTTGTCTACTACCTTTGGGAATTACAGGTAATATTTGTCTGAAATCTCCACCAAAGACGATTGTCTTTCCTCCAAAAGGTTGCTCCATACTCAATTGGTTGCTAAGCCTCATAATGTCTCTCATTGTTCTATCCAATGCTTCAAAGCAATACCTATTCATCATAGGTGCTTCGTCCCAAATAATTAACTTGGTTTTCACAATTAATTCTGCCAATGGACTACCTTGCTTTATGTTGCATGTAGAATCTTCATTACAATTCAAAGGAATGGCAAATCTAGAGTAAGCAGTTCTTCCACCTGGTAGAAGAAGAGAAGCTATTCCGCTAGACGCAACATTTATTACAATTTCACCCTTTGACCTTAGAGCAGCGGACAATGTTTTCCAGACAAAGGTTTTTCCAGTACCTACATATCCGTACAAAAAAAACATACAACCTTGATCACTAAGAACTGCACCCATTATCTTCTCATATACATTCTTTTGTTCATCCGTCAAATTTGAAACATATCTCGTGTGCTCATCCTCTAATGTCTTCCTGTCATAAGACAATTCATCATGTATTAATTTATTTCTAACAACTGCAAAATATTCAATATTTGGAAATGGCATCGATTGATAATCCCGCAGAGTCTTGCCACTATTTCTTAAAATCTTCTCTATTTCCACCAGAGCATAGTTTCTAATTTCCTCCTCACTTAATTCCAACTCTGCATTTAAAAATACAAACAACCATAAAATGCAGTAAAGTTTAAAAATTTTGTAATACATTTATCTAATAAATAAATAACAAAATAATACCTTGGTGATTCAAATTATTACGCTGTCTGTACGATATGTCTTCTGATAGATGTTGCCAACATTTTTCCCACACAACTTCTGGCCTCGATAGACAATCCGCCAAAAGTAAAGTAGCAAATAGATTTCTCAGAGAATGTGCAGTTGCCCAATGACTTGCTTCTGTAATTCCGTCGATGTATTCCCTATCATCATCCAAAAGTCCAAGTGCGTAGCAAGCATCCTTGAAAGTTTCATATCGAATTCCATTAACAGTCCGGATTTCTTCATAACTCCTGGGACCACGCACAATGTTAAGAAGTGTTCTCAGATAATACATTTCACCACAACCTGGAGGGACATAAAAAATTCGTCCAACAGAAAAACCACGTTTCCTAGGTTGCCATTCTCTAGTTGGTTGCTTCCATACAAACTTTGTTGGAAATTCTGCATATGTCAAATTACATGCTTCTGGAAATTTACTATTGGCTTCCATCCAAGCTGTAAACATGGTTTGGTTTACCGTGGGTCGGTTAATCAGCAATTCTATTGGATCAACATCTGAGAAAATGATATTCTGCTCATTTGGTAGATGAAAACTTAACCGTTCAACTGGAGGATCTCTATATTGTATCTCAAAACCAAAAGTTCTCCATGAAGCTTCACATGGTGATATATATCTGCAATCATAATACATACTTATTTCATCCACATTGTTTTCTGAATCTTCATTCTCAACACTCTTATAAAATGAAGCAGTCACACGATCATTTCCTTTGTTCACATACTTAAATAGGTACTTGATTGACCTTGACTGATTGCACCATTCCACATTCATATGAGCACCATATTTCATCAATAAGTACCGATTGTGCGGAACAACGTAACGGTTATCAAGATCAACACCGTTCCTATTCACAGTTCTCCCATTATCCCTTCTTCTATAGACTGGATAACCATCCTCATCAATAGTTGTGCAATCCGTAAATTTTTTTGGAAAGTACTTGGTACAACGACCATTAGACATACAAGGAGAATTTCTGTTAAGATGTCCACATGGCCCGTGTATCATTAAATCTTTCACGGCAGCATAATATTTCGAATCATCTGCTTCATCAGGGATTTCAACCGAAATTATCCTGTTAATGTCTTCTGGATTGGGATATTTATCTTCTTGAGATAGAAACAGCAATATGTGAGCGTGTGGAAATCCACGCTTTTGGAACTCAACTGTATAAATAACTGAAAATAAAAAAAATAGGAAAAGCACGTGGAAGATTAAATTCATATTTAATTGAAAAAATAACCATACTAAATTGAATTGTTACTATAAAAAAATAAAAAAATAAGACTTACCTGATATGACTTTTCCAAATATCTTATTATGTTTAAGATCTTTAATCAATTGATTCAATTTCACTTTGAAGACTCTGCATACTATGTCCGGTCGGTCCTCTACTTTCAATCTTCTTTTACGTACAAAACGCTGAATTTCAGGCCACTTTGGATTACATGTAAATGTAATGAACAGATCAGGATATCCTGCCCACTTGCAAATTGCCATAGCATCTTGGTAATTTTGAATCATGTACCGTGCACAACCTGTGAAAGATGGCGGTAGGACAACTCGTTTTCCTTGAGTAGAAGCATTTGTCTCCCCTCTCAAAAATGCTTCTGTTAGTCCTTTGTACATTTCACACCTCAATTCCTTTTGATGAGTTCGTATATACATCAACCTGGAAGACTCAACCATTGTGTAGGCATCAACCAAAAACTGTTGGAATAGACGCTTAGCTAATAAAATCACCGATGATTCACTTTCCCTTTCTTGCAATCGAAATGAAAAGAATTCTCTCATACTTATCTTCTTCCTCAAGGTAGATGAACTTGTATTTCGATCTCTCACTTGTATATCTTCCCTAAATCCATCCTCACCTTATGGGAAAAGTGGAGGGTATTGAAGCGCAAGATATGACGCGTTCAACTCATTAATTCTCTGTAACTGGCCAGTTCTTGTTTCCACTGTAATATCTCTGTCACCAGGTGAAGTTTCAAAGTCACTGACAATCAATGCCGCAACTTCTGAAACTGCTGGAAGATTATACCTTCTTCCATCTTTACTTCTTCGTCCAATCAGCCTGAGTTTTAAATTTGGAGAATTTTGTTGACGAAATGTATCTCTAACCATCCGGAAGGACTTTACTAAAACATTGTTTTCATCAAGCATAGATCTCAATCCTCCAACAATCTCCATGTGAAGATTATTTATTTCTAAGTTTTTACTGAAACAATAATGAAAAACATTTACCGTTAAATTTTAAACAAAAAAATAATGCAATTTATAAAAAAATCTGTACGTTGTTAAAACTAACAATATTTACATACCATATAGCCTGTAAGCGATTTGAATCTTCATTGTCAGTGTCGTAAATGTACAGTTGAGCAAACTTTGGTGTCGAACCTTCATTTGGCAACAAACTACCAATCATATGATAATTTTGTCCATGTAACTTGAACACCGGCGGTGATTTACCTTTATTCAAAGTGGAATCTATCTTTCCTCCCATCGACGTAAAAGAGAACATCATATTGTAGGAACGAATGTTTTCTAAAAAATGTTTACTCTTTTCACTTGACCCATTCAACAAATCATTAAGAAAATCGGGAGGTCGTTGCAAATATGGAAGCTCCACTTTTCCTTGCATACAACAGAGGGAGAATTTTGGATTTTTTGAGTTAAACCACTTTCCAACTCGCTCATCATACCAAAATAATGCACCACAATATTCACATTTAAACTCTGGATCCCCGATATCATAATATTCTGCAAAAATGTAAAATAACTTTTGTTTGCATTAACAACATATATCTAAATAAAAAAAAATATTTATTTTTCCTATATAGGCCAAGTCAACTTTATCGTATTATTTTTTTTTAAAAAAATATATGAAAATACAAATAACCAATAAATTAGGACTAATTAATATTGAAATAGAAAAAAATATTTTTCATGTACATTATATGTGAAATAATTTATGTACATAAAATAAATTTGTTGTAAATATTATATTATAATAGTTAAATTAAATCATAGTAAACAACTTGTAAAGTTGTTATCTAATATGACGTCTACACATAATTCTTGCAATTTCTTACATTTAAAAAAAAAATTAAATTAATTAACAACAACAAAATTGATCAATTATTTATATTCTCTGCAAAGTGTTTAAAAGAGATAGTTACAATTGCATTATTTTTTTAAAAAATTCGATATCCTAGTTGATTTATTCTTAGCATGGACATATTTAGTATTAAATTAATATTTTAATTATAAATTACTAACATTAAGTTTGGAAATAGATTCATAAAAATGTATAAAAATAAATTTGTCAACATTGAAAATAATGTTCTAATGTTCAAATAATTATGTTCCTCTCAAATATCATATTGAATGACTATCGAAAATTTTCCATATAATAACAATTTGTGTATATTGGACTCTGTTTGGCAAACATATTTTTTACAGTACAATTCTCAAAATCATTTTTTAACCATAAACAGTATCCCTCTCCACTATTTAACCACATAATTTGCCTAAAAAATATATAAAAAAAAATTTAAACAAAAAACTTTTGACAAACGGAACCCTAAGTTATCGAATAGTTTAAGAATTATATGTTTAAAAATATTTCGCATAACTTTACTTCAAATATTGTAGACTTGAATAATGAAGCCTCTGTTTGTTAAAAGTTTTTTGTTTAAAAATATGTTTTTTAGATAAAATGTGTGGTTAAAAAATGAAGAGAAAAAATGTTTGTAGTTAGAAAATGATTTGGGGAATTGTGTAGGAAAAAACATGTTTAAAAACATGTTTTTCCAAACGGAGGCGAAATTGGCCCATAGACAAAAATAGATCCACATGTGAAACCCGATTAATAGTGAAGTCCAGGATATTCTAGACTAATCTAAAGAACTGAAGGTAGCCCTAATAATATCTTAAACGGAACAGACCATTCTTTTCCTCCTCTGCCATTTCGTTTCCCATTTTTTCCATTTTTTTCTTCTCTTTCAGCGTAATTTTTCATCTCCAAGTTTCACTTAAATGAAAGAACACTGTCTAACTTTTTCCGTTCTTGTTCACCATCGCAATTCAAACGACGGAGTGATTTTTTCCACCGATTGTGCAAACAGTCCTGGAGAAATTACTATAAAATTTCAGATCCACTACATCTAGTGGACGTTAATGATGCCAGGAACTTGGGTCTCAAGATTGGAAGCCATAATAGTCAGTATCTTCATAGATCTGCACTTTAAAGTCCGTTCGGTGCTTGTAAAGGTAGTAAATAAATATCATCGAAAATAAACGATGACATTTATATTTTTCCTAATTTTATTTGAAATAAAACACAGCGTGATACCTCTTTTTTCCCCCCTAGAAATTAGTGAAATCAGTATTTTTATCAACAAATGATATTTTTCCCACACACGTGTCAAATCTCTGGAGAGTAGTTGACATCCCATTTGCAAGTGTGATGAAGTTCATTCTTAGCTCAAAATGCCCAGATCTGAAGAAGGCTGGACAAAAATATTTGCATATGTAAAGGTAAAATTCTTTGTTAATTTTTTCTAGCCAAGTATTTGTTATAAATTTAATTTTTTGTGTATGTCAAGTTAAATGTCTTTGTTTAATGTTTTTTCATGCAAAAATGGGTTTAGAGATAGTTGACCCGTCCCATTTGTAAGTGTGATAAACTTCATTCATAGCTCAATAGTGCGCAGATCTAAAGAAGGCTGAAGAAAGTATTGGCTTATGTAAAGGTAAAATTCTTTGTTTATTTTTTCTAGCTAAGTATTTGTTATAAATTTAATTTTTTTGTGTATGTCAAGTTAAAAGTCTTTGTTTAATTTTTTTGCATACAAACATGGGTCTGGAGATAGCTGATCCGTCCAAAGCTCTTTCCGTGTAAAGATGAAGAGGTTCCACATCCAACAAAATTACAAAGTCAACAGAAAAAATGGTAAACTTCTTCTATCCATAGTTTATTAATCGATGCAATATATTTTAATTGATTAAAATTTCAACAGCTAAAAAATAAAATAAAAAATTCCTAATATTTATGCAATTGTGAAGTAGAAAATTGCAATCACTAATAACAATTTTCTTTGAATTTTGAATCAAAAAATAACAATAACAAATGATAATTATTGTAATGGAATTCATTTCACAATGATAATTTTTATATGGAAATGATGTCTAAATCTATGAATTTCATTAACTAAAACAACAATAACAGCTAACATTTTTTAAGATGAATAGGTAGAAAACACACCTCCTTCTGAGTTGTCTGAAATATTATAATCTTCATCTACACAGAACATTTAAAAGTTATAACTATAATATGTAAATTTTGAAGTGTTTTTTTTCTTCTAAAAATAGTATAATGAGTATTACAGATAATATAGATATTTTAAATTTAGTTACCATCAGTATCGAGATTAACAACTGTGCTTTGAAAAGTTCCACCACCAGGAATGACATCCGAATTGTCTAAAAAGAATATAGAACTTGCAATTAAATTAAGTATTATAACAATTCAGATAATTCATTATATGAATTGTTTCATAATATGAAACCAAATAATTTTTCTTTAAATTGTACCGAAACTATCAATTGGATAACTTACACATATTATTGACTTCATGTGGACCTGAAACATCCTTTTCAATGCACTGCATAGCGGCCTTAGAAGAAATTGAGTTCTCACAAGATAGAACTTGCCTACCAATTATCTTGAATCTCCCCGATCTCAATACATTATTAGTTGTAAAAGGTCCATTCCATACTTGTCGATTAGAACCATTGAAATCTTGTATTGGAGTTGAACATCTGACATCTAAATTTATGAACAACACAATAAATATCAAGACAATAAATATATAAATAAGTTAAGGCTTTTGACTCTGAACTATACTAATGTCAAACAATAAGAACTCAAAAAATAAAAAATAAAAAGTAACTGTATATTAAAATTACCATTAGTAACATTACTCAATGTGATATTTGAAGTTCCTGTGCCATCATTTGTGCGTCTTGCAGATTTACAACTTAACTTGTCTGCAAATGGAAAGTAATTTTACTTTTTTTTTTTTTTGTTAATAAACAGAAATTACTGGTATGTTGAAACAGCAAGAAAATATTTATATTCAACTCTATTTAAGTGAGAAAATTTTAATTTATCTGAATAAAAATATATCATGTTTCTAGTAAAGAAGAACAGGGAATTATGCCTTCAACAGTAAATGAACAGTCAAAATCATAACTGGCAATACAATTCTGATCCATATAAACTAATCGAATTAAGTTTTGAACTATACTAATGTCAAACAATAAGAACTCAAAAAATAAAAAGTAACTGTATATTAAAATTACCATTAGTAACATTACTCAATGTGATATTTGAAGTTCCCGTGCCATCATTTGTGCGTCTTGCAGATTTACAACTTAACTTGTCTGCAAATGGAAAGTAATTTTACTTTTTTTTTTTTTTTTTTTTTTTGTTAATAAACAGAAATTACTGGTATGTTGAAACAGCAAGAAAATATTTATATTCAACTCTATTTAAGTGAGAAAATTTTAATTTATCTGAATAAAAATATATCATGTTTTTTCTAGTAAAGAAGAACAGGGAATTATGCCTTCAACAGTAAATGAACAGTCAAAATCATAACTGGCAATACAATTCTGATCCATATAAACTTAATCGAATTAAGTTTTTAATTATAGATTTGGTATAGAAAAAGATTCATTTTTAAAAATTAATTTCAATACAAATTATTTGTTTATAAGAAGTTAGAAATCGATAAATTCATACCTGGTTCAGAACTAATTGGTAGAGATCTTTTTGAGCCGATGCAAATATTCTTCATTCCTATGTGCTTGCAGATTATTTTCAGCAATCAAATATTTCAAAGCACATGACATAGAACACTATAAAAAAAAAAAAAAACCTTCTTTGAATTAAGTCTTAATTTGGATCTTTGAAATGAAGTGCAGCAGAAATGAACTCCTGAGAGTACAATTTAGAGGGGGGAAAATAAAATAGAGAAAATAACATCTGAAAATTTTTGTGTACAGCTTGAAATCAGGCTTTTTGGTATATGAACAGGCACATTTACGGATCTCAACACAATTTCAACATCCAAAAAGCTGACCAATCAGATTATCATTTATCCAATAAGACTGTTCATATTTAATACATTTAGTTAAAAAAATATTAATGATTGATATATAAAAAATGTAAGATCTTTTTTTACTTCAAAAATGTGCAATTAACATGGTATTTTTGGAAGAAAAGACATTAAATTAAAGAAAACGTTAGTCATTAAATAATTTTAAATAATTTCAATTTCCTCCCATATAATCTATACAATTATGTAACTTAATGCTATTTATTTATACAATTGATATGAGGAGAAAACTATTTTTAAAAAAAGGTACAGTTTAATTTTTACCTTCTAAATTTATCATTGAAATAAAGTACAGTTAAAGTTTAACCTTCTAAATTTATCAATGAAATAAATTTCATGTTTAAACTTCCACTAATATCACTTATTCCTCGATAAGTAATGTAGTATGACATAAACTATCATTAAAGATGACTGAATTTAATTGGAAAAATTGTTATTGACATGTCTTTATCATAAATTATCTTTTATCCAATAAGATTGTTCATATTTACTATTTGGTTCGTTACAATTTTCCCATGTATCATTTATAAAATTATGGAAGTTAATTCTATTTATTTATAAAATTGATGAGGAAAAACTCTTTAAAAAAAAAGGTACGGTTTAAGTTTAACTTTCTAAATTTATCAATGAAATAAATTTTATGTTTATACTTCCACTAATATCATTGCTATTTATTTAGACAATCATTATGATGAAAAATCTCACACAAGAAAAAAAAGAAGAAGAAAGCTACAGCTTAACTTGTAATTTCAATTTTTCCCAGATATTATTAATTAAATATTTAAATCATTGCTATTTATTTAGACAATCATTATGATGAAAAATCTCACACAAGAAAAAAAGAAGAAGAAGAAAGCTACAGCTTAACTTTAACAATGTATTGTAATTGACCTTCCAAGTTTATTAATAAGGTAGATAGTAGATTTACTTTTCCAGTAATTTCACAGATTATGTTAACAAATTAAGATTGACTGTAACTTTCATTATTCATAACTGAATTTAATTGGGAAGAAAAAATATTTACATGCACATTTTAAATAATTCATAAGTAGAACAGCTTTACAGATGAAGTTCTTGCAATTGAATTTCAGAATTTAGGATTTGTAAACAAAGATTAAATCGTCCCTTCTGCATATCTTTATAATAAACAAAAGCCAAAAGTCTTTCTGAAGAAACAGTAATTAAGACAATAACTTAAACAGTCATGCATAAAATAAAACATTCAGGAGCCAAAACATTTCAAGCTGCATCCCAAATTATTCCTCAAACTTGATAACTTTCCTAAGTTTGTTGGTTGATTGTTCAGATTTCAGTCCTCCGTCAGCTTTTTTGCTGTCTACAGTGTCACCATCTCCATCTTCCAAAGAAAATCTCTTCGAACACTTCTTCAATGGGGTGCTTACCTCGTCTTCACTTCCAAATTCCTAAAGTGACATATATTAATCATCAAGATGTTCAACAATTCAAATAAAATTAACATTATGCAATGAAATTATCCAAAGGTATAATTTTTATCACACCTTCAACTTTTCGGTGTCATCTTCATTTAACTTTGAAGCGTCAACAGAATCCTTCAAATATGACATTCAAAAAGTTATTGAAAATTATTAAATATATACAACTCGAAGACATAATACTTATATATACACCCACCTGATTTTTTGCCATACGTTTTTCAACATATTTCGCAACCAACTTCTTATCGTCAGTTAGACGACTCACATTGAATAAGTCTGTTTTTCCCTTGATGTTATTTATCTTGACAGTTACTTTGAATAAGAAATATCGGTCGACAAATGCTTCTATCTCAGCTGGATAAGGTTGTTCATCACTTACCTGTTCATTATGAATAATCTGATCAATTATATCTTTTCCTATAAGAATTGTATAATTATTCTCACGAATTTGTGACCTTAAAACGGGCGAAAATAAAAGAATAATAATGAAAATAAACTTAAACTCAATACCTTTACAAATTCATCCATCAACTCTGAGGCACTTTTTCCTAGCAATTGAACACAGCAATTGTCCCACAACATAAATGAAGCTGTAGCAGTATCATCTATCACACGAAATTGTACATTGTACCTATCCAATTGAAAATCAATTATTAATCTATATATATATTATTCATATTTTAATTTAATCGAAGACAAAAAAAAAAAAAAATTGTAAAAAGTTTTGGTTACATACTTTGCACATCCACTTGGGTCGTCGAGATTACACTTCTCACAGTGGAACTTCTTCCCAGTAGCATTTAACTTTTTAGAACATTTCTTGCATGCAAGGTACCACCATTCACATGAATCAATTGCAAGAATCGAAGCAATCACCCAATAGCTATTTTCCTACAATTATACAAAATACTATTTTTTATGTATAAATTCCAAACAAAACATATAATTAATAACATATATCGAGTTCAAAAATAATAATTACTCAATTGATATTCATAGTCATCCAACCTCATCACAGTTCAAAATATCATCTAGTGACTTCAGCTCGACAGATCCACTACGCAGCTCATCCTCGAAAGAGTATATAGATGATCCGGAGATTTGACTAATAGCCCTGGTAGGATTTTCTCTACCAACCAATAGCCTTTTATCCAAAGAAAAAAATAGGTCAAAACTAAGCTATAATATCAATAAACATCCTATTTCAGATTATAACTACACTTAATTGAATAGCTATTCACATGAAAATGAAAGAGAAACCTGTTACGAAACTCTACAATCTCTGGGATAGACTCATTAATAATCAGCTTTGTGTAGTAGAATGTGCTGCAAACTTGAACCACACCTAACATATAAAAAAAAATCTGATTAATAAGTAAATGAAAGGATAAAGATAACAGGACCTTTAGTGGCTGCTATACTATCAACACAATTTCTAATATTTGAATAACACCATTTTAAATTAAATGTCCAAATAACATATTTAAAAATTCTGAGTAATAAGTAAAGTAAAGAATAAAGATAACAGAACTTAAAATGGATGAAATACTATTAACACAACTTCTAATATTTAAACAACACCACTTTAAATTAAATGTTTAAATAACATAATATATAATGTATAAAACACAATTGCTACTGCTAATCTTTAAAATCGCTGGATTTTGATTGGATAAAAATTTAACATATTTAAAATGTATATTTTTAAATAGATAAGAAATTATAATACTTAACTTACATAATGAAATAAAAAACAGATTTAAAATGTATATTTTTAAATAAATAAGAAATTATAACAGAACTTTTAATGAATACAGAACAGAGTTTATAATGATAATAGCACTTAAACAGGCTTGAATAACAGTTTATTTTAACTCACCTCTAAATATTTTTGCACGACACATTTGTAGTAACATAATCACGAGTTCTGGACTGTTTGTATCCAGATATGTGTTCACAATATCAACATGCTCACCCCATAAGGTTACTGGAAGTCTGTTTTTCCTAAAAAAAATTGTACAACTAAGTTTAGTTAACATAATCTTTTATTATGATACAAAAAGGCTGAAACAAATATTCGAGAGTTGAAAATTTTTAATTTTTTACTCCAAATCTTCAATAACGACATCGACCAGCTTGCTTTTTTTGCCAAAGCAAATTTGGGTTTTCACAGCATCCCTAGCTACAATCTCTCCCAGAACATCTGTTTCAGAAAAAGTGTTGTTACATACGTTCTCATATGTACAAATCAATTTAATTAAAGAATAAGGAAACACATTTAACAAATAAGAGTTACTAACCAAATAAATCATGTGGGTTGTCTACGCTAGAAGACAATATTTCTGGGAATGGTCGAAGCACATAAATGTTTGTGGGAAAACTCTTGTCTTGTACCTCTATAACCAAGCTTTTTGGCAAGAAAATCAGCTTTTATGCATGAGTAGTGGGCCTGTATTTCATGTTATTTGGCACAACTATGAAATGCCTCATCACATATAAAAATCCCTCTCGCAATTTCGGTTTGAATGTGTCTATCATTCCCTTTCTTACAATTGCTTGAATACGTGTACCCTAAAAAATGAAAAATGATAATGATGCTAACTTCTCATTTTAAATAATCCCATTATATATTTTAAAATGTAAACAATGAGATAAAAGAGAATGAATAACAATATCAACCAAGTATAAAATAATAAAATTTAAAATGCAAAAAAATATAATTACCATTTGTAAACAAATAAATTTATATTTTAAATATTTAAGCAAACATGAAGACACAATCCATAATATTTAAGTAACAAATTTTTAAATGGATGAAATACAATTAACAAAATTTACAATGGGATAAAAAAACATTTTCTAATGTTTAAACAACAGGGGGAAAAAACAGTAAACATGAATGCAAAATTACATGTCCATAAATAAAAATAAGCAAAAAAATCTACATAAATGGGGCAAAATAAGCAAACACATTCTAATATTTAAATAAAAGGACTTTGAATGTATGAAGTACTACTAAACAATTTATAATAATATTTAGACAACAAAACTTTAAATGGATAAATAACATGTTTAATGCATAAATATCTAATTTTATAATGGACAAAACACGTGTTCTAATATTCGAGGTTCAGAATTTTAAATGGATGAATTGCAACTTCTAATATTAAAATAAGGGAACTTCAACCAAATATTAAATAATAGAATTTTAAACATTTAAAATTTATATTTCTATATTTCTATAGGGATCTTGCTTTGATTTTCTTTTTGATACCTGCATGTTCTTATGTCTACACTATTCATGTTTCAGGTTAAGGATCAAAAAAATATTTCTGTACACTTGTTGATGTGCTTCTGTTATTCTTTATAGCCTTTTTCGTAGAAAATTTACAATTAATTTGCATGAATCCTTAAAACAAAGGAACTTCAACCAAATATTAAATAATAGAATTTTAAGCATTTTAAATTTATATTTCTAATATTTAAGCAAACATGAAGACACAATCTATATATTTAGACAACAAAACTTTAAATGGATAAATAACACTTTTAATGCATAAATAACAGATTTTATAATGGACAAAACACGTGCTCTAATATTTGAAGTCCAGATTGTTAAATGGATGAAATGCAAATTCTAATCTTAAAATAAAAGAACCTAATGGATATATAACATATTTTATAATGGATGAAACACATATTCTAACATTTACAACATGTATTTTTCACAATAAACGTTTTAAATATAAAAAATCCTAAAATGGGAAGAATTGTATGATTCTGAGAAAAAACAAACTGTAAACAATATGAAATTATCAAGACAGCAAAAATAGGGGGAAAAAACAGTAAACAGAAATGAAAAATTACATGTCCAGAAATAAAAATAAGCAAACAAATCTACATGAATGGGGCAAAATAGATCTAACCTGCTTGTCTACCAATATCATATCAAAACTGCAAATTTCAGGTGGGTCGGAATTACCGCTGGGAATCTCCCAAATTCGCACAATTCGAGCACTGAAACCCCACGAAGTCGACGAAGTGTCAATTTGGTTAAACATGTGGAAAACAGGTGCCATGGAATTATGAATATGAAGATAGCCGAATGAAAAAGTCAGATTGTTGTGTATGGAGAAAGATCTGAAATTGTGCAGGGTAATGGTAGCATCTGGACACTGCCCATTATATTCACGGTCAAGAGAGAGTTGCTGCAACCCTTCGATTCCCACCGCAAGCAGATTTTCAATGCCTGCTGGACATTTTTTATTGTATTTATTTATGTAGCACATTCCAAGTGCAGTAATGAAATGGGTGCTAACTGCAGTAATGAAATGGGTGCTAATTAAATGCAGTACACATTTTTTTGGATTTATGGTTTATTATGGAAAGACCAGGTAATAAATCAATGTATGAAATTGGCAACATTTCCCACCGCATGCAGATTTTCAATGCCTGCTGGACATTTTTTTATTTATTTATTTATTTATGTAGCACATTCCAAGTGCAGTAATGAAATGGGTGCTAATTAAATGAAGTACACATTTTTTTGGATTTATGGTTTATTATGGAAAGAACAGGTAATAAATCAATGTATGAAATTGGCAAGGTCTATATGGCGGGAAACTGTGTTTTTTTTTTTTTGGCTGCTATACTGTTATTATATATATAAAGATTAAGATGTGACTCATTAAAGTTAACTATTATATATTACTTAAAACAAAATAAGACATAAGAATTTATTTGCCAAAATGGTTGGGACATCACTCACCCAACTACTTGGTCAAGAGTTTGAGTCTCCAAGCCAACACTATCATCATATGAATTAAAAATAAATACTGAGGTTCGGGTCGGGTTCAAATTCGGGCCGGGTTCAAAATGGGTCGGATCGGGTCAAGTTAAATTAATAAATTATTAATAAAATATTTTTCGTTATTAGAGCGACTATGTCGTCGCTAATTGTCGTTTCAATATCCTCCGAAGAAATAGAGACGACGGTGTCGTCGCTATTGACTTTCAGCTACGGACCTAAAGCGACGACTATTAGCGACGACAATGTCGTCGCTATTGATCTATAGCGACGGTTTTTAGGCTTTCAGCGACGACTTTTGTCGTCGTTGTTGGTCCAATTTCTTGTAGTGCTTAGATTTGGATGATTTAGGCTCTGGCTCCTTTTGAACCTCCTTAACTGGTTCATGAATGACTCGCCCATCTACTGCCTATTCAGGTTGTTCCTCGATATTACCAGACCCTTTATTCTTGTCTATCTCTCTTCAATACTTCCTATTTACATGGAAAAGTCATCTAAACATAGATAGATATATCGTTTTCCACTGAGACTTTTAGCGTGAATAGGTCCAGTCCATATGTAATAGTTCTAGTACATGAGATGAATTTTTTGTGTTTATGTATAGTATGCCTAGGGATTCCAAGAACTGCATCTATCTTTTTGTCATGACCCACACATATTCTCAGTCTTTCGAGTGAACCTACGAATTCCACTAACTACACAAATCTTGGTGCCCTAATCATTTGTGCCATAGATCTATAGTGTTAGTCTTAGATGCATAAAATGTAAAACGAGAGTTGATAGTTGGTAAGTGTGTTTTATACACTTATTTATATGTTAAAATTAGAATATTATATTGTCGTTTTAAAATTAATTCTACATAATTGTTGATTATTTGTTTATATTACAGAAAATATCCAAAAATCACATGAATGAAACAATTAATGGAAAATATATGCTTTAGGGTGATATTTAGAGCTAAACTGGACAAAATGGAAGTTGATGATGTCAACTAGGAAAGTCAAGAGGAGTTAAGTGCAAGAAATCAAGGATCAAGGGGTCGATTATAGAAATTGATTGTTGAATCAAGGAAATTGAAGAGATTCTGAAGTATGAGGACCAATTGGATTAAATCAGAACTTGAAGGACTCACGAGCAAATAAAGATCGAGGATCTACTTGAACACATGTGAAAGATGAAAATCTCGCTGGAAGATTTATCCTGAGCGACCACGCCTTGTATGCTTGTGGCCGCGCGTCCAGTCGTCAAGTCAACAGAACCAGAATTCAATGACCTACGCGATTTACTAATTAGGTAGAGTTGATTTAAACTAGAGAGAAGAATTTCATATGCGTGAATTCGATCAAGGAATAAAACTAGACAAATGAAATTAAAAGTATTGACCATGTGAAATCGGGAAGTCAATTGAAATTAAAAGTATTGACTATGTGAAATCGGATATTCAGACACTTATAAACACAATTTAGAATATCTATATGTCTTTTTTTTTTTTTTTAATTCAAAAATTCCAAATTTTACCGTTCAAATAAGGTAAGGACTAACACAATTTCTGTACTTAATTATAATCTCCGTGTGACGATAACTCGGACTAAAAAAGTCCACTTTATTACTTGAAAATAATATCATACATTTGTGATTCAGCCCATTAATACTATAATAATTATCACTTGACCTAGCCTCAAGCATAGCATAATTATCATTTTTGTTTTAACACTTTGCATGAATTTTTTATTTTTATTTTTTTACATGACCATGGGCTTATTACACACAATTGACCTACACTAATCAGGTTACCTTTAAGGTCTACAACAAAAAGCAGATTAGTTTGAAGGGAAAGTCCATCAACTATAATAGTTCATTCACCTTTGATTCTGCTTTGAGCTCAATCATCAAAGGTAACAAATTTACCTGCATGAATTTTGAAGTTAGTCAGCATAGAACGATTTCCTATCATATGTCTAGAACAACCATTGTCAAAATAACAAGAGTTAGGAATTATTGTATTACTTATCCAAACTTGTTTCACTCTAGTATTCAATGTTTTTTAATCGCACCACCTACAAGATTTTTGTATGACAAACAGTAAAGAAAATTATGTCCATATTTACTACAGAAAGTACATCTTAGGTAATGTTGCACTTACCTTTTTAATTTGTGGATTGATATTAGGCCTGGGCGTCGGGTGGGTCGGTTCGTGTATTTCAATACCTGAAACCACCCATTTTAATTCAGGTATTTCTAAATTGGAAACATTCGAGTCCTTCTCGAACATTCGGTTTTGATTCAAGTTTAGTTCTACCCATAATATTTTCTTTATATAAATATTTTCATATAAGTCCTTTCGATACTATAACGAACACGTTACAACTAGACAATATTTGTGAAAGGGAGAAAATTAAGTTAAGAAACTCAATTACTTGACTAATAGTGAAGACTAATTATATTTTAAATAGAAAATAATGAACTCGAGATAACAAAAGCGGTACACTACAGTCCAAACTATGAATATATCAAATTAAATTGTAACACATTATAAAAAAAAAAATTTAAAAAAACGCTTAACTTTGTAAAAAATGTAAGAAAATAAAAGTCTGAATTATAAAAAATGAAAACTTTAATTCATCAACTTAAATTACAACCCAATCTTAAACTTTTGAACCATAGAAAGCTCAAATTGTAAATATTATTAAACTAACCCATGAAATGTAACATTCTAATGTGAGACGAGAGGTAAAATATTAGGAGCAATTCTAGATTTTTTATGTTAGTCTAGAATTTTAGAAAATTAAGTTATGTTTTTTTCTCAGTGTATGAATTGTATAAAATAAAAAATTATATAAAAATGGGTTCCATTCAGGTACCCATGGTTCTGTTTCAAGAACCAAGAACCTACCCGGACCCAATTGATTTTCGGTTTTAATTCCGGCTCTTAAAATATTTTTTTTGGAACTAGACCAGAACCTCCGGTTTCGGATCGGGAGGTTCGATTCCGATTAAAATGCCCAGGCCTAATTGAGATATGGGATATCTACCTCAAGTAATTTTAATCGATGCATAGGTTTTTGTCAGAACCTCCCTATAGGAATCTAATTTTACTTTTACTGCATCGTCTGTGATGTCTGTGGTTCTGTCTTGCATTATTTCTGCATTTTGTAATGTTATGTCTAAGTTCAGACCAATCAAGCTATTAGAACAAGTTTCTCTGACAAATTCTAATGATTTGGACAATTTTTTTCCTTTTCTTTAATATCCTAACTTGTCCTCAATATTTGGTGTTCTTTCACAACTTAGGACTTCACTTAGATGGCTCATCAATGGTTAGCTATATAACACTTTCCTTGGTGGTATTTAACTCTTTTCTTTCATAAGTTTTTTTTTCAATGTGGATTGCAGTATTTTCTTCTTCGATGAACTCTATCATTGCATGGAGGGTTACATTCTTCTTTTATTCTACCTCCAAATTTCTGTTCAGTACAAGTAGTTACTACAAACATGGCTTGAACATTCTTCCTCTTTAATCTATGAGTTTGAACCTAGGCATGATATGAAATGAGATGGAATGCTAGGTAATTTACTATAAATACTACCTCATCGACGACAGTTCCTCCTTGCCTAAATCAGATTGTTATTCATCTTCTTCACTCCAAGTGATGTCCATGGCTTCTTCATGCAAGGATTTCTCAGTGTATTAGCACAACAGATGCTATATATCCATATCTCTCACATTCGTGATGGTGAATGCAATTTTCAATTCTTTTCATGGAATTGGAAGATGATTACCTTGAATTGTTGAATACTTTCTTCTTCTGAGGTTGAGACTTCCCAATTTTTTCTTTTTAGTTATTTTTCAAAAATCTCTTAAATTATTTTGTGGCATGACTATGTGTTCATCGGGCTAGTCTATCTCACCATCAATCTATTCCACGTTTTTTCAACTTTAAAGGAAATTACGAGTCCTTTTTCTTTCTTTCTTTTGTGAAAGTGTAACTTATATGTCATCAAGGATTCCACAAATTCTTCAACCTGCATAGCTTCACTATCTTTTCTTTCTTCAATGACCATTATTTTCGAATGAAATCGTTCTAGCAAAGATCTAAGGATTTTATTTACAATTCTGCTCTCGAAATATTTCTTCCCAAAGGTGTATACTGAATTGGTGATGTCACTTAGTGTAGCATAGAAATTCTTGAATTGTTCGTCTTCTCTCATCATCGATTGTTCAAATTACAAGGTGAACATCTGGAACTTAGGCAACATAACGAAACTAGTTCCTTTATGGGCAACCTGTATAATATTTTAAGGATGGAATTAAATTAGTAGATCTTTTAGCCTCTTATCGTTGTGGGAGAAAATCTTGACTATTTGGAGGAAACAAAGTCTGCTACTCCCTACATCTCCCAATTCAAGGCCTTCAGAATCATGAAGGACATACTCTTTTAAGATACGAGTTATAAGTGTATTTTATACACTTACTTATATATCTAAATTAGAATTATTCATTGCCATTGTTGAATAAATTCTACTTAATTGCTTTCTATTTGTTTATATTTCAGAAATTATCCTAAAATCATGTGAATGAAGCAATTGATGAAAATAATGCACAATTGGGAGACATTGAGAGCTAAATTGGACAAAGCGGATGTTGATGTTGTCAACTAGAACTTTTAAGAGAAGCTAAGTGTGAGAAATTAAAGTTTGAGGGTTTAATTGAAGATGAACTGAAGTCGGGAAGAAGAGTTGAAGTGATTCGAAAGTTCAAGGACTAAATTATTGCAATTAGAAGATGAAGGACTCACGTGCAAATAAAGTTAAGGGACCTACTTAAATGCACTGGACAGATGGAAATTGCGTTGAAATAATCCTTTTGCACGGCCATAACTTCTTAACAAGGTGGCTGGGCGATCGTATATCAGTTGGGCATATCCCAACTTTGGTCTTCTGCATGGCCACCAACAATTCAACTCCGCGGCCGTGCGCAGTTGTCTGGCCCAGTGCGATGTAAGGCCCATGCGCACATTTATGTCTTTTTTTACCTAGGTTTCTTGACAACTTATATATACTACTTCTCATGCACGATTGGAGGACCTTTGCGCACATATTCAAGAGGTAAAATTCATCATTCTACCATCAAGATTGTTGAAGCTAATTGGAGGCAAAGGCATGAGAGTTGAAGATCAACACATGGAAGTTACTTCTTAGTGCAAGAGTTTTTTTACTTGTTACTTTTATAAACTCATGATATTTTTATCTAATATTATTTGTGTTTTCAATACCAAAATGAACAACTAAACACTTGTTGGGATTAACGATATAGCATAGTTTTCCACTTTTAATTGCAGTGTTCAAGTTTTACGTATACATTTCCTGTAATAGTTTTATTTTGTGATTAATACATGAATTAACTGGCTACTAATTCATTGATTTAATGGATCATTTTCATAATTCGAAAGGTGAGGTAACGACGTAAATCTAGGAATAAAACCCGGTAATTGAACGAACGATAGAGATATACGTTTGTTGTTATTGAAATATTTAATTGAGTTCTTGTGTTTCATGTACTCAATCATCATGACCTTCTGTCTAGAAACAAGGTTGACTAATTAGGTAGAGTTGATTTAAAATCGAGAGAGGAATTTCATATGCATAATTGAACTCGATCGATCACATTATTAGGATTAAAACTTGAATAGTGGAATTAAAAGTATTGACTACATGAAATCTTGAAATCCCAACTTCTCATTCATTCATTAGAAAAACGCAATTTGCTTTCTTGTTTAATTGCATTTCGTTAATCATTTAGTTTACACTAAAACTTCACTTTTTAAATTGTTCAAATAAAGCAAGGGTTAGAATAACTTCGGTAGTTCATACACTTGCGATTAGCACACATCAAGTTTTTGGGGGCCGCCGTAGGGATATTATTGATTAATATCAATATCTTTTAATTTTTTGTTTTAATTTAAATCTTACTTTTACTTCTGGCACTTTTATTTATAGTTTATTTATTTTAGTTCATGTTAAGGAGATCTAAAGGTTGTGATTTGCTTCCCTTTTATCCATAAATTGAGCGAACTTTGAGACAAAGGCACAAATAATAGTTGGAAGAAGCTCAACAACTAAATTTGAGAATGGAAGTAGACGGGGTTCCAAACAATCCCTTGAAGAATGCAGTAATTGAGCAACAGCCTCAAGTTTGAGGAGGACTACTGTTGAGTGCATTTTACATGTATATTTCATATATTTTTTGTGGTACTTTTTGAGTCATTTGGACAAATATCTATTTAATTGTGCATATTTTGTGATGAAATAGGGTCAACATTCAACTACATGGAGAAAACTCAAGAAAGGAGATAAATGGATGAATAATTGAAGAAATTGAGGTGAAAAGAGTCAAATCCTTCAAAGAGTCAAAGTTTGGGTCCAAATGGTCACTTCCGAAAAGTTGTTGATCGCATGTGCATTTGATCGAAGGACTAAATTGCAAATTTTCAAAGTTGACGGACTCAAATGCACTTTTGGAAGGGCTTAATTGAAAGAAATCGAAAACTTTGAGGACCAAATTGACCGACATCGAAAGTTGGAGGACCTCAGTTGCAATTAAAAGAAGGATCAAGCTGCAAGACATCAATCAGGTGAACCACGCGATCGCGTGGATCAACTCATGTAGCGCTCGCGACCAAGGCCAAAATTCCAATCCCAGACTCACATGGTCAACCACGCGATCGCGAGTCCTTCAGGCGCGCGATCGCGTGGTCATAATTTTGAAAAATATTTTGGGTCGACCCGGTGTGATCTGGTTTGGCCCAAAAGCAGTTGAACGCGGATCTACGCGTTTTTTAGCATTTTAGGGGCAATTTGGCTAGGTTTTCCTCATTCTTCATCCTCTTTCAAGTCAAGAAACCCTAGTTTTCTCTTTCTCTTTCATTTTTATCTCATTTTATCTTGTAATTTCTCTTGTAAGTTGTATAGTTTTGTTGATGAATATTGATTTGGGAAAAAATACAAATATTATTGTGGAAGAATAGTGATATTTTGAAACAAGAATCATTAATGAATGGAAGTGTTTTTGCTTAATCTTCATATTTCTCTATTTATTTTACTTCATAGTTGAAATGATGTATTTAATTCCTGAATTTTATTGTTATTTCACTATGGGCTAAGTTATTTAGTGTTGGGATGATTGATGAAACTTGACCTAACTTAGTTGATTTTAATGCTTGTATTAAGAATTTAGGTTATTTATTATCTTGTGCATTTATTGTTGTATTTATTGACTTTAGAGGTGTCAAGACGAACGGGTCGTCCAGACCCGTGAAAATTTGCCCGGATCTATCCGAGACCGCGGAACAACCCGTGCGGGTGGTTCACGGGTCAAGAAGGTATGAACAGCGGGTTTCGCGGGACAAACCTTCGCGGGACGCGGTTAACCCGCTGGCCCGTGAAATTAAAAAAAAAAAAAAAACTATTTTTCTTAAATATCGTAATATTGAAAATCTCAATTCTTCTACAAACTCTAGTACTAGTACAATTTCTAAAGCTAAATCTTATTTTTCTCCATAATAGTTAAAAAAACGTAATGTTCTTTGATAGTAGTAATTAGAAATGCATTTAACATTTAGTTGTTATTTGTTTATATAAATTTAAATTCTATATAAACATTTTATGGTATAAATATGAATTTATCATTTTGTTCATCTCATATTTATAAATTTAACAAAAAATATATATATTATAAATATGAAAAATTCTATATTTTTATTCATACTGGCCAAATCGAAACGAATCGCAACCCACAACCCGCATGGGCTCGACCCGGATGAGCTAGAGGATTGACACCTCTAATTGATTTGTATTTATTGTGACCACATTTATGCTTGAATTTCATGGGATGTGCAATTATTGAGAAATTATTGTGTATTCTAGATCAATACAACATTTGCTCTAGGTTCTTGTTTAGGATAGAGATATACCTAAAACCCTAGATGACCCATTGAGCTATTTTCACAAAGGTTTAATGCAATTGGTGTGTTTTTAATCGACATAGAGATATAGTAGGTTAATTCCATTAATTAGGGTTGATTTCACTCGAGATAGATAATTGGTTAAACTTGAAAAATCTGGTCTAATATGCTTAGTAAGTTGCATTTCTTTTTGCTTGTTGAGAATTCAATTAGGTAATGGTCAAATGGAATCAAGAATCTCAACACCCCTAAATCATCTATTTATCTTTATTTTCTACTTATCTATTTACTATTGTGATCTTGATTTAAATATTAAAACATTTTCAAACCAAAACTTTATTGTGTATATGTCTTGTTTAAATTGATTAGACTAAAGTGTAATCGAAATAGACAATCCTTGTGGGATCGATAAACTGGACTCAATTAGTCCACTATTACTTGTATGCGATACGTGCACTTACGGTGTGTTTCTAGTGAACAACTACCATTAAGGAAATACATGATCCCTCCTGTGGGTAACATCATGACTTGTGTGGTACCGCCATCTATACCAGCAAAAAATTATGAAATCAAAACTTCTTTGATTTCATTGATTCAACAGTAAGCGGTATTTCATGGGCTACCTTCAGAAGACCCACACACGTATCTAAAGGCTTTTCAAGAAATCTGTGACATGCAGCACATAAATGGAGTTCCAGTAGAAGTTGTAAAAATGAAACTATTTTTATTCTCTCTTACAGACAAGGCTAAAATATGGTATTACTCTCTATCAGCTAATTCAATAACTTCGTGGACAATCTTGAGTCAAACATTGGCTTTCAGTCAACAGCAAGGAGAATGAACATTGGATAAATTCTTTCCACCAGGTAGAATGTCGAAGCTTCTGAGAGAAATATTGGCTTTCAGTCAACAGCAAGGAGAATGAATATTTGAAGCTTGGGAGAGATTCAATGAACTGCTCAAGCAATGTCCTATAGATGGAATTTCGGATTGGATTTAGTTCAGCAGTTCTATAACGGTTTGACATATGAGAATAAAAGGCATGCATACTCAGCTGCTGGTAGGTCTTTAATGGACCTAACTTATGAGGAAGCATCGAAAATTTTCGAGAAAATGGCAAGTAACAGTTATCAGTGGTGCTCGGAACGAGCAATGCAAAAGACTGTGTGAGTTCTCTATGTGGATGGAATAATGAAGTTAAATGCAAAAATTGATGCCTTGGTCAAGAGATTACACAGTTTGGGAAAGCAACCAGTTCATGCAGTACAAATGTGTGATAATTGCTTGGAAAATCATAGAGTACATGATTGTCCTGCTACAATTCAAGATCAGCCAGTCATGAAGCAGGAAAACTACGTGGGATAGAAGCAGATGCAAAAAAGGACCATAATCTCAAACATATAACCCTGAGTGGAGGAAACAACCCAATTTTTCATGGTCTAGTAATCAGCATGTCCAAAATTCGCCGATTTTCAACAGCAACAACAACAGCAAAAGCAGCAACATGTTCAGCTTACATTGAAGGAGAATATGGACGTGATTGTGTATCTTGTGAAAAGTCAGGAAGATATGATGCAAACTCAACAGGCAGAAGTCAAGGAGCTAAAGAATCAAGTAGGGTAGCTAGCAAACAGAAAGACACCTGGACAGTTGTCTAGCAATTCTGAAACCAACCCAAGGGAGAATGTTTATGTAGTCACAACTCGAAGCGGTGTTCAGGTGAAGGAAATTCAGGTGGAGAAATCTAATGAAGCTTTTGAGGGGGAATAAAGAGCGAAAAGAGGAGACTCCAAAGGAAAATTATTGGAGAGAGGACGGTGAAGCAACAAGTCAAAGCTTATGTTCCTCCTATTCCATATTCTTAAAGGGCAAAGAAGAACAATAAAACACATGGATATTTAGTTTATTGTAATTTCTTGATGGATACAGAATTTCCAACCTACGTATCATCTTGTTTCATGCGGAAATCGAGTCTCGCTAACAATTAAAAGAAGGTTAAGACGATTGTGTAAGGAACAAAACCTCTCGAGATAAAGTCCCAACGAGGGTTGCTTTATTTATGAATATTACAATTTGCAAGAAGCGAAATAATTCCAAGGGGCACAAGCATACTAAAATGCAAAGTACAAGAAAACTGCAATGAAATTGAAATGAAATTGAAAATTACATAGTTCTCTATTTGAGAGTTGATTGATCGAATCTTTTCTTCTTTGTTCTCTTTGTTAGACCAAGAGTAAACTAACCAAGAGGGGGGTGAATTGGTTTATAAGACTTTTTCGATAAGCAATCTCAAACTTAAAAATCAATGGGTACAAGTATGATCACTTAGTGTTGTAAGTAACTTAACTATCAATGTAGTGTGCTATAAATGTGTAAACTTAATTGATAAAACAAGTATAACACTTGGATATAGTGTTGCACAATATAAATTGATAGAATAGAGTAAGTGCAATGTAAGTAAGTAAAAGGGATAAGAGAATGCAAACTCGATTTAAGGAGGTTCAATCAACCAACGTGATCTACGTCCCCCGTTATAGAGCTCTCCGTTACGAGCAAGGTCAAATCTACTATATTGGTAACTTACAACAAGGAGTATCAATTCCTTAGGCGACTTACAATAAGGAGTACCTACCCTTAACCAACAATCGAGTTTTCACAAGGCTCTCGAAACCACAAGATATAATGAATTGAATTTACAATTGAAATAACTCTCTTGACAAATGATATACTCAATTTAAGTACCGAGAGAGCTAGGCTAACACTTCAATAGATAGAAATGAATTAAGCTCGAGTGTTAGAGAAAAACTTTGATGCAAATGATAATGAAAAGTTTAATGCAATCAAACAAAGTTTTACAAATAATCTCTTGTTAAAATATTGAATCAAATTAAGTACCAAGAGATGCCACACTTGAATAATTAACAATGAGTTAAGCTCGAAGTGTTTAGGCAATGGAACTTTGATGAATCAAATGATAATGAAAAATGTAGCACCAATAATCAAAGTTCCTTAATTGGAGTTTCTCTCTTTTAAAAGATTAAAACAAGTTTAGAACAAAGAGAGACTTACACTTCAATTCCAATGTGGTGTGAAGATGTTGAAGAAGTTTAAACAATATAAAACCAAGAATCTTCACAAAACTTTCTTCCAAAAACTTTGATGAATTTTGATAAAACAAAGTTGGATCAATCAAAGTATTCTAATAAAGATAGATAAATATAAATCAAGTAAGAACAATGAATTTTTTTACAAGAAAGCTTCTCTAAAATCTCCTCTTTGTTGTTCAAAATGAATGCAAGAGAGAAGGCTATTTGTAGAGCAAATTTTGCACATACTGTCTTTTGCGGTCGACCTATCCTACCATGCGGTCGACCTCAATATAGCCGTTGCTAGAAAATAGCCGTTGGAGTTCAAAAATAGGCAGTGCGGTCGACCTGAAAAAATTTGCGGTCGACCTCATAAATTTGCGGTCGACCTGAAAAATCAGGATTTCAAATTTTGATTTTTCAAGGTTTTCTGATCAAAGTTGATTTTGAAAAAGATATTTTAATGTCTTTAAAAAAATTCGAGTCATTGGCGGGGCAGGTGAGTTGCCCCGCCCCTGACCCACGACTAGTCAGGTCGTGGAGCGAGGTAAGAAATTTCGGGTTAAAGGCAAGTCAATCTCGTCCTAAACCCGCCCCATTACTATTACTAATCTAACTAAAATTAATATATTCCCAAAATTGGACCGAACTAACTAGTCCAATTCCAAAAAGAGAAAAGTACATAACTATACAACTAAAACTATCAATTTTTAAACCTAACAAACTTAATGTTTTTTTTTTTTTAATCCGGTATTAATTAGTAATTAATTAACATAATATTATGTATAATATAAAAATAATTATCATTTATATATTAAACTAAAACTTATATAATATTAAATGATAAAACTCAAACAATACCAAATCAACAACTCGTCCACCCCCGCCCACTACCCCCACCCCACCCCACCCCACCCCATCCCACCTCACCCCGCCCCGCCCCACCCCAAAAGTCATAGTTGATCATACAAAGTCACAATTCGATCACATATACAACTTTAATCGCAAAATTAACCCTCAACCACCCCCACACTTAATATTTTCCGGTCACCACCCATGCCGACCCCACACCACCCCACCCATCCACCCACCCACCCATCCAACCCCACCAGTCACAATTGATCACATAAAGTAATAATTCGATTACATATACAAATTTAATCACAAATTTAATCCTCCACCCCACCCCTATCTCACCCCCACCAAGTCATAGTTGGTCACACTAAGTCACAATTCATTCACATATACAAATTTAACCCTCCATCCCATCCTCACCCCCACCCCGCCCACCTCGCAAAATCACAGTTGGTCACACAAAGTCAAAGTTTGTCACAATTAGAAATTTATCACAAATTTCACCCCAATCCCACCCCACTTGCCCCAACTCTCACACAAAATCACATTAAATTACAATTATAAATTTAATCGCAAAACCCACACCGACCCCACCCCAACTCGCAAAGTCACATATAGTCACACAAAGTCATTGTTCGGCCACGGTTACAAATTTAGTGGAAAAATTTACCTCACCCTACCCGCAAAGTCAGATTTCGTTACACAAAGTCGCAATTGAGTGGCAATTACAAATTTACTTGTAAAATTCACCACACCACACCCGCAAAGTAACAGTTGGTTACATAAAGTCATAATTCAGTCACAGATACAAATTTAATCACAAATTTCACCCCAAGCCAATTGACCCCACCCCGCCCAATCCACAAAGTCACGGTTGGTCACACAAAGTCAAAATTCGGTCTCAAATACAAATTTAATTGCAAATTTAATCCTCCACCCCCACCACGCAAAGTCACAGTTTGTCACACAGTCACAGTTCGGTCACAATTACAAATTTATCTCAAATTCCACATCCACCCTGCTCCCACTCTACCCCACCCGCAAAGTCACAGTTAGTCACACAAGGTCACATTTCAGTCACAATTACAAATTTAATATCAAATTTCACCCCAAGCCACCCGACCCCACCCCAGTCACCCCACCCCGCAATGTTACAGTTCATCACACAAAATCACAATCCAGTTACAATTACAAATTTAATTGCAAAATTTACCCTACCACATCGCACCCGCGTACTCACAGTTGGTCACACAAAGTCACAGTTTGGTCACACAAGATCACAGTTTGGTCACACAATGTCATAGCTCAGTCACACAAAGTCAAAGTTTGGTCACATGAATTCACATTTAACACAAATTGTTAGTCACAATTACAAATTTAGTCGCATATCAAGTTTTATAACTTTAGGAAGCTTAATTATGAGTTTCATAATATCATTGATCAACTTTAATTTCTTAATAAACTTTTAGGAAATGATGTACAAAAAAACAAAAATATGAAAAAATTGCACCTCAAGTCCCCAAAATAACTTGATTTACAGCCTATGATCACTATCTAACACCCACAACACCTCATCAACCAATTGCAGGTAACCACTCCACCAGCACCACCACATCACCGGAACCACCATTTGCTCCACCGAGAATCTCCAAAAAATGAGAGAGTATGCAGATCTGACCACTATCTCTTCCACCACCACTACTCATCACAATCACACATATTGGCACAAACACCAACAAAAACAACAAAATCAAAAGCAAATGCAAAGACCACGGAAGCAGAACTCAACAGGCAGCGATGTACACATATCTGATGCAGCGCCCGTCCTAGCAACGGTATTCTCGTTGCAACAATCGAACGGATGCGCTACTCACTGCTTCAAAAAATTAGTCGCCGCTAACACCACACACCGTATCCCTACCACCACTACTCACAGCAGCTAACATTTTCGTTATGCGCACACAAACACAAGGAAAAAACAAGAATTCAAGATACCTTATAAATTTTCCAAATTGATTAAAGTAACCTCAGATTCAGTTTTATAAAACTGACCGTGGAGTTGTTGCCATGTTTGGACGGAATTTGCTGGAAAATTGATGAACCATGAGAAAGCTACTCCTGTTAACGAACTGGGGAACAATCTCATTTTATGATAATCAGTTACCTCTAGGCCAGGATATGCTTAATCTATCTAATCAAGATATAACTTTGTGTAAGTCGGCCTAATAAAAGGATGCATCCCAAAAGCCATCTGATCTTGTACTATCTCCGTGATTTGATTCCTCAACAGAACATTAGAATCATAAGGAACCCCTATAAGTTGATTTATTGGTGGAATTACTTGATGCCTGATATTTGGCCCTTGGTTCATGACAAAAGAACCATTATTTAAACTGTGGTTGCCATTAGTGTGAGCATTTTCCACCATCATTAATATATGTGGCATTTTATCCATTGTTCTGGACATTATCTCTTCCATTTAGGTTACCTCCCAAGTTTAACATCCCACTACCATTACCTAAGTTAGCCCCACCACCACCACCACCCCGGCGAGTTTGAGGTAGACGGTCCAAAGGGTGGTGGTTCCATTCCCTGATTTGGACTTGCGAGTGGGAAATTATGTCCCACAATCATTCTGGCTTGAAAATGGTTTCCTATATTTTGAAAAGTTGGTTGAAAAATTTGGCTCACTAACTTGTTCATAGTTTCATTTAAAGTATTTAGTTACTTCGCCATATTATCATAGTGTTTGTTCCCATTTTGAGTAAACTTTTCCATGTTATGAACACTTTGCAAATTTACGTGTTCGATCACATTTTGTGTAAGTTCACCATGTAGTGTACGCATGGACCAATGGCTTAATTCTGCCATTGGTTCAAAATGGCTTTGACTTTGTCCTCTGTCCCTAGAGTATTTTGCTGCTACTCGTAACTTTCAATCACAGACTGGACTATTCGTTGACTTGCTGGCTCCTTATCAGAGTTTTTATGAGGCATATTGCTTCACTTTTGTATCTTCAAACACCAAAGAGGTCCCACTAGGGGTGCCAAATTGTTTCGCGCGAAAGTCGAGTTTCGCTAACAATTAAAAGAAGGCTGGGTGATTGTGCAAGGAACAACAACCTCTTGAGACAAAGTCCCAACGAATTGTGCTTTATTTATGAATATTACAATTTACAAAAAGCGAAATACCTCCAAAGGGCACAAGCATACTGAAATGCAAAGTACACAAAATTGCAAGGAAATTGAAATGAAATTGAAAATTACATAATTCTATGTTTGAGAGTTGATTGATCGGATTTTTTCTTCTTTGTTCTCTTTTCTCTTTTATATTCCTTTGACAATCTTCTTCCAAAACTACTTGAAAACGTCTGTCGTCTTGTATCTGTCCACTTTTCTCTATAATGGGTGACTTGTCATGAAATTGTCAAATCGACTGCTACCATTACACCCATGACTCAACTGTTTGCAACCGAAATGCTTAGATCATGGGGAGAGATGAGATTGCCCAATAACTGTTTGGTAACTGTCACCTTAAATGATAATGACATATTCCAGTCATCTAGATTTTGGGCGTCTTATAGGCTTGGGGCCTTGGGCGATGTTGGACCTTCGCCTAATAAATCCACATTGGGGCCTTCGCTCAACAAATCTTATTTTGGGTTTACATATGAGCTTGTTCAGGTCCATACTCTAGACTTCTTAAATGGGCATCATTCTTTGGGCTCCTTAACAGGATCATATTTTGTATGTTAAAACATCTATTGGAAATCAAAATCATAAATGGATAAAGATTGAAAGAATATAATTTATAGAAGATTTGAATTAGGAAAATTAATAAAGATTTATTATAGGGGATGGAATTAGAGCAGGATTTCAGAGCGTGAAATTGGAGGTTTTGAATGAATATAAGGAATTATGCTTCTCTGTTTGTGTTTAATAATGTTTGAAGTTAATTACACTTTTTTTTTTTAAACTTGAATTATATTAATGAGACCATTGACTTACAGAAAATTAAAAATACTATTAATTTTCAGTAGAAATAAAAATGAAGTCCTTGTCATGTAAATTTTGAATAATTTATTTTAATTTGTTGTGTGGTGTAATAACCACTTTGAATTCATCTATTATCAACTATTCAAGATTTCAGTCATTTACTAATAGACTTTGTAAGAATTAAGATGAATGAAAATCATAATATCTAACTTAGGGATGCAAAAACACCCGGAGAATCTGAAACGTCCCGCCCATCGGGTTCACGATGTGGGTTTCCCACCCCGCAGAGTATTTTGGGATAAGTTTGGGGTGGACCCGCCCCGCCTCGCCTCGCCTCACCTCGAAACCCAGGAATATTTTTTTTTTTTTTTTTTGAATTAATTGGAATGAGAAATTAAAAAATAAATTTAATGAGATCAAGAGAATTGAACCTTTGTTGGACTTAGGGGCATGAGTATACACAACCCCTATATCATTATGCTATTTGTTGATTTATTTTTCTTCAAATATATACATATTATCTTTAAAGTTCAAAATTTAATACTCTAACTAGTTCAACGTCTAAAATTTCATTACCAATTTTTACCAAAAAATGAAAAATTGAGTCATTAGCGGTGTAGGATATGAAATTTTAGGGTCAGGGCTGGGAAATCCCGCCCGAACCCGCCCCATAATCATTGCTATCTAATTGAAATTAATTATGACCAAAATCGGACCGAACTAACTAGTCCAATTCCAAAAATCAATAACCAATCAAAAAATAGGACTCGTTACCTTGACAATAATTTTCTTTCGAAAAATGGTGTAGCCCACACCTTAGGGGCCCCACCGTCCTGCCCTAGGTTTTTGTGAAGGAGATAAATCGCAAAATATGACTCTAAGGTTACAGAGTGGGAGGTTTGCCTTTTAACTCTGCTTATCATAGCCTCATCCATTTTTCAGGATTCGAACTCTCACCACGACAACTGCAAACTAGAAAAAACTTGTTGTGTTGAAATATCGCAAGTGTACGATATCGCTAACAAGTAGTAAAAGTGGACTTTTGAGTCCGAGTTGTCGATCCCACGAGGACTATTTAATTCGCTATATATTTACTTCGAATATAGAATTCCTAAACTAGAAACAAAACTAATTAAGAAAATAACTTGTTAAATAATAAAACAGAAACGACAAATAATTGAAAATGAATTAAATAAACAAATCAATTAAAATAAACAATAGAAAATTAAACTAAAAGCAATTAACGAAAGCAAGGAACAAACGTGGTGGATTTTTAGCAATTGAATGAATATCGGGACTAACGATTTCGAAATAACATTCTAGCTTAATTTCTCATCTCAAGTTGTTTTCTAAAATTGTATTTGGTCGAATTCACGCTTATATCTAATTTACCTCTCTCGAGTTCAAATTAGACCTATTTAACTAAGTCAACCATGTATCTCTACAGCGGGTCAGAGTTCTCCTTAGCTAAATGCATTAAATTTCCTAAGAATTCCTAAGTGACCACATGCAACCACAAATTCATATCTCTATCTTTTTGTTGAAATTGCCGGATTTTATTACGTGATCTAATTGTTAACTCACCTCTGGGATTATGAAAACAACCATTAAATCATGAATTGGTGATCAAGCAACTCAAGCATTAAACGTAATAATAAAATCAATACATGAAATTAAGCACCAACTTGAGAATTAAAATCAAACAAGAAACATTAAATCTACATCGTCAATCCCGATTTAAAATTTAGCTATTCATGTTTTTGGAAGAAAAAATAATAAATACTGTAAATAAAACCCGAAGTTTGAGTAGTTGAAGTCCAAACATGGTCTCCTTCCAATTCCCAATCATCAGCCTTTAATTCCCTAGCTTCTTCTTTGTCTCCTCCAACGTGTAAATATATTCTTCAATTCCAACTATGGTCGGCAGATTGGTGGAAAAGAGAAGTCCTTTTCTTGGTCCTAATTCAGCCGTGAACATCATCTGCCGAACACTACCCTTTTTTTTTCTCCAGTAGGCACCTCTAATTGATTCCACCCAAAGCCACCGTATGTATAAATGTATATATTTCTCTCCAAATCACTCCCAGCTGACTTCTTCAATTTCTTCCACCAGTTTGCTGCCAATTCCTTTTGCACAAACCACCCACCAACCTCTAAAGTGCAACCTGCCAAACTATATTTCCAACTCCTCCTCTCACCCACGGCTCTCCTTTTCTTTTTCTCTATCTCTCTCACGGCTGACCTGCGGCTCCCCTACCCCTCTAAACTCACGGCCCCCTCTTCTTATGCACAAAGAAGTGTATATATATATATATATATATATATATATATATATGTATCTCAAATCCACTCAGATGTGGCCTACATTTGGGCCCAAGGTAGTAATTTTAATCCCATAAATAAAAGCCCAATTATAAGTAGTGTGAGTTTTATTCTTGAGCCTCAATACTTTCAAGAAAATATAAGTTGGTCCCTTGTATTTTAGCATGTCTTCTATTGAGCTCCACTTTGATTCTTGAATAATTTCACCAACTTTTAAATTGTATGATTTTGCACCAATTATCATCCAATTGTTGTGTAATTGCTTCAATTCCTTGTTTTTCTTGATTTTGGGATAAAAACCTGAAATAATGTAAATAAATAACAATTACGTATAATTTGTTCAAGAAAAATATTATAATATCCTAATTTCGATAGATAAATAAGTGTATAAAATACACTTATCAAACCCTCCCAAACTAGAGTATTTGTTCGTCCTCGAACAAAAAGAAAACTAAACTATAAAAAATAAATATAAGGGTAATAAAAATGCAAACAAAAATTGTTTTTGTTTTTGTCAATTTATTTACCATACACTTCAATAATCCAAAATGACAATTCACTTTAGAAAAGAAAAATGAACAACAAAAATTAATTTCATTCATCCAATGCTCAACTTCATCATGTGTGTGTGAATAGCCAAAAATCGAATGCAAACCTATGTAAAAATAAACTTGACACTATGTGACTAGTCATGCAGAAATAAGCCCGAATCTCATGTGGTCAACAATGATTTCTTTTTATTTTCCTTACACTCTCATGGATGATCACAACCTTAATACTTTTCTCTCATATCCCGAGGTCTTTCCTATTGATGTGGTTTCTAAACATGTTTACATTGCATTTTTCCACACAAGGCAGTTAGGATTTGACAAGTATGCACGACGGATCAAGAATAATTCATCTCCAAACCCACACTCCAGTATTAGGAATTTTAATCAACAAAGCTTATACCATTTATATATCATATATATATTTTTTTATATGGACGACTTTTTCTTTCAATGTCCTGTCTTTTACTATCTTTGTGCAGAACTTTTCATACTGGCTTTCTATATGACCCCTGTAGCGAGCTTTAGGTCGGCAGCTCCCAACTCGGTTGAGTTTAGGGTACCAGGTTCAGAGAACCACTCAGACTTAATTACCCGAGTCATAAAGGCTTAAACAGAAAAGTTAAAGATGTTTTAGTGTCTTATGTGTAAGTCCACTCTCCGTACTTGCTTTCTAGTTGACCCCTGTAGCGAGCTTTAGGTCGATGACTCCCAAGCTAGACGACTTTAGGGCACCAGGTTTGAAAGACCCCTCGGACTTACTTACTCGAGTCAAAAAGGCATTTGAAGAGCAGAATAAGACCTTCAGCATTTTTCTGTTTTTATGCTGGACATGGTTTATACTCGTTGATTAAAACCCCTTACACTAAAGATGGATCATTAAAAACTTCAGACTCTCAATCTGTCAATGCCTACTTGTATTTGACCTTTCTACCCCCAAATTGCTTCCTGGGCAGTTTGGTTCTACATTTCATGTCAGGATCTAATTTCTTAAGGTTTGGAATTTTTCAGTCAATTCTATGTTCAAAGTGCACACGTTTATCCCACAAGTATCAAGCATCTCCCTACACAAGTTATTATTCGAAAGTGGCTATGTGCTCAAGTTTGATTAATGTCTTACATGGATGAATGTCAAGAAAAATTTTAGTTCACATGTTGCCCAAATTCTCTAACTAAAGCAAAAAAAGTCAATTCAAATCATGTCATAAGTAATAAATAAATCAACAAAAATTTTCAAAATTTTCACTTTTTTTTTTTATTATTATTTTTTTTATGAATCCCAAAAACAAAGTATCGAATGAGCAAAATGAAGAAATGAGATACCACCCCCCCAAACTAGAAAGTTACATTGTCCTCAATGTAAAAGAAAAGATATATCAATTGATAACAATACATAAAAAGGGAGTTAGGTACTTCCCAGGTTTAGATGAGCGATGTTATAACTTGAAGCATGGTTTTGATCTCGTTCGGACGATTTCGACCCGTTTCTTGTGTTTCCGTGCTGGTTGGAAGTGTTACAAGTGGTGTGTTCCTCGCAAGTAAAAGATAAACAATATTAGAATCATACACACCGTTGAACTAGATCAACACAAACAATCCCAACTAAAACATAGGAAAAATTTTGAATTTTCAAACACGATCAAAGTGTGCAAAATCATGCATATGATTTATTTTAATATGATAAGAGCAATGAGGTTAAAACAATGTGATGCAAAATTGTAAGCTCATGGATGATGTATAAATTTAAACTAAAAATGCACTTGAAAATCAAATCAAAGAGGTTGGTGCTAGAGATGCTAACTTCAAACTCCAAGAAAGAAAAAAATGCAAATACTACCTAAAAATTTAAATGTAAAGCTATAAATAAAGCAAAATAAATGAAAAGGAAAGAAAATTGGGTTGCCTCCCAATAAGCGCTCCGTTTATAGTCTAAAGCTCGACTTTTGAACATGACTTCAAGGCACTCGAAATAATGACTTTGATAATCTGCTATATTTGTTGAAGTTGCCTTTGCTCCAATTCATACTTTTGCTCCAAATCTTTATGCTGTCCTGTTCAAAATCATAGATAATTTTACCATTAGATTCGAATTCAACTATGTATATTTCGATCATTTCTTCGGGTCCTATCACAAAATCAATTTTATGAGAATTAATTGAGTACAAGGATTGCTTGATAGCTACACCCTTATCGACTGTTATGTTCTCAATTAAAATCAACTCTTCATTCTCAACATGCTCATCTTCCTCTTTTGATAGTGCAGATTGTTCCTTAACTTCTTCTTTATTAATTTCCACTGGTTTGTCCTCCTCTGGCCTTGTCAAATGAATCTCTGACAGTTGTGTCTTGTATTTTTCGGCCTTGTAAAATAGACATGTATCATCATTTAGAAAGTTCTTCACTTCCTCTGATGTGGCCAACAGTATACAATCTGCAGTATTATGGGTTGCTCCACAATATTCACATGTTGAACTTGTTTGAATTTCCAAAGGATCCCTAATAATGATCGATGGGGTCATTAATAGTTCAAAGCGCAAGTACTCATCATCCACATCGGCAAAAGTATTATATTTCGTCATATAGCTCATGTCCTCCTGTGTTACCTTGATTTCTTAGCTTTTCTTCTATCACTATCAACAATGTCACACAGAAAAACAAGAAGATCATATGAAAAAGAAAAAAAATAAATAAATAAAAAAAAAACAATTAAAGGCAAACTAAATCTAAAAGTCTAAGAATACCAAAATCAAAATAAATATATAACAAATTAAAATACTCCCCGGCAACGGCGCCAAAAACTTGTTGTGTTGAAATATCGCAAGTGTACGATATCGCTAACAAGTAGTAAAAGTGGACTTTTGAGTCCGAGATGTCGATCCCACGAGGACTATTTAATTCGCTATATATTTACTTCGAATATAGAATTCCTAAACTAGAAACAAAACTAATTAAGAAAATAACTTGTAAAATAATAAAACAGAAACGACAAATAATTGAAAATAAATTAAATAAACAAATCAATTAAAATAAACAATAGAAAATTAAACTAAAAGCAATTAACGAAAGCAAGGAACAAACGTGGTGGATTTTTAACAATTGAATGAATATCGGGACTAACGATTTCGAAATAACATTCTAGCTTAATTTCTCATCTCAAGTTGTTTTCTAAAATTGTATTTGGTCGAATTCACGCTTATATCTAATTTACCTCTCTCGAGTTCAAATTAGACCTATTTAACTAAGTCAACCATGTATCTCTACAGCGGGTCAGAGTTCTCCTTAGCTAAATGCATTAAATTTCCTAAGAATTCCTAAGTGACCACATGCAACCACAAATTCATATCTCTATCTTTTTGTTGAAATTGCCGGATTTTATTACGTGATCTAATTGTTAACTCACCTCTGGGATTATGAAAACAACCATTAAATCATGAATTGGTGATCAAGCAACTCAAGCATTAAACGTAATAATAAAATCAATACATGAAATTAAGCACCAACTTGAGAATTAAAATCAAACAAGAAACATTAAATCTACATCGTCAATCCCGATTTAAAATTTAGCTATTCATGTTTTTGGAAGAAAAAATAATAAATACTGTAAATAAAACCCGAAGTTTGAGTAGTTGAAGTCCAAACATGGTCTCCTTCCAATTCCCAATCATCAGCCTTTAATTCCCTAGCTTCTTCTTTGTCTCCTCCAACGTGTAAATATATTCTTCAATTCCAACTATGGTCGGCAGATTGGTGGAAAAGAGAAGTCCTTTTCTTGGTCCTAATTCAGCCGTGAACATCATCTGCCGAACACTACCCTTTTTTTTTCTCCAGTAGGCACCTCTAATTGATTCCACCCAAAGCCACCGTATGTATAAATGTATATATTTCTCTCCAAATCACTCCCAGCTGACTTCTTCAATTTCTTCCACCAGTTTGCTGCCAATTCCTTTTGCACAAACCACCCACCAACCTCTAAAGTGCAACCTGCCAAACTATATTTCCAACTCCTCCTCTCACCCACGGCTCTCCTTTTCTTTTTCTCTATCTCTCTCACGGCTGACCTGCGGCTCCCCTACCCCTCTAAACTCACGGCCCCCTCTTCTTATGCACAAAGAAGTGTATATATATATATATATATATATATATATATGTATCTCAAATCCACTCAGATGTGGCCTACATTTGGGCCCAAGGTAGTAATTTTAATCCCATAAATAAAAGCCCAATTATAAGTAGTGTGAGTTTTATTCTTGAGCCTCAATACTTTCAAGAAAATATAAGTTGGTCCCTTGTATTTTAGCATGTCTTCTATTGAGCTCCACTTTGATTCTTGAATAATTTCACCAACTTTTAAATTGTATGATTTTGCACCAATTATCATCCAATTGTTGTGTAATTGCTTCAATTCCTTGTTTTTCTTGATTTTGGGATAAAAACCTGAAATAATGTAAATAAATAACAATTACGTATAATTTGTTCAAGAAAAATATTATAATATCCTAATTTCGATAGATAAATAAGTGTATAAAATACACTTATCAAACCCTCCCAAACTAGAGTATTTGTTCGTCCTCGAACAAAAAGAAAACTAAACTATAAAAAATAAATATAAGGGTAATAAAAATGCAAACAAAAATTGTTTTTGTTTTTGTCAATTTATTTACCATACACTTCAATAATCCAAAATGACAATTCACTTTAGAAAAGAAAAATGAACAACAAAAATTAATTTCATTCATCCAATGCTCAACTTCATCATGTGTGTGTGAATAGCCAAAAATCGAATGCAAACCTATGTAAAAATAAACTTGACACTATGTGACTAGTCATGCAGAAATAAGCCCGAATCTCATGTGGTCAACAATGATTTCTTTTTATTTTCCTTACACTCTCATGGATGATCACAACCTTAATACTTTTCTCTCATATCCCGAGGTCTTTCCTATTGATGTGGTTTCTAAACATGTTTACATTGCATTTTTCCACACAAGGCAGTTAGGATTTGACAAGTATGCACGACGGATCAAGAATAATTCATCTCCAAACCCACACTCCAGTATTAGGAATTTTAATCAACAAAGCTTATACCATTTATATATCATATATATATTTTTTTATATGGACGACTTTTTCTTTCAATGTCCTGTCTTTTACCATCTTTGTACAGAACTTTTCATACTGGCTTTCTATATGACCCCTGTAGCGAGCTTTAGGTCGGCAGCTCCCAACTCGGTTGAGTTTAGGGTACCAGGTTCAGAGAACCACTCAGACTTAATTACCCGAGTCATAAAGGCTTAAACAGAAAAGTTAAAGATGTTTTAGTGTCTTATGTGTAAGTCCACTCTCCGTACTTGCTTTCTAGTTGACCCCTGTAGCGAGCTTTAGGTCGATGACTCCCAAGCTAGACGACTTTAGGGCACCAGGTTTGAAAGACCCCTCGGACTTACTTACTCGAGTCAAAAAGGCATTTGAAGAGCAGAATAAGACCTTCAGCATTTTTCTGTTTTTATGCTGGACATGGTTTATACTCGTTGATTAAAACCCCTTACACTAAAGATGGATCATTAAAAACTTCAGACTCTCAATCTGTCAATGCCTACTTGTATTTGACCTTTCTACCCCCAAATTGCTTCCTGGGCAGTTTGGTTCTACATTTCATGTCAGGATCTAATTTCTTAAGGTTTGGGATTTTTCAGTCAATTCTATGTTCAAAGTGCACACGTTTATCCCACAAGTATCAAGCATCTCCCTACACAAGTTATTATTCGAAAGTGGCTATGTGCTCAAGTTTGATTAATGTCTTACATGGATGAATGTCAAGAAAAATTTTAGTTCACATGTTGCCCAAATTCTCTAACTAAAGCAAAAAAAGTCAATTCAAATCATGTCATAAGTAATAAATAAATCAACAAAAATTTTCAAAATTTTCACTTTTTTTTTTTATTATTATTTTTTTTATGAATCCCAAAAACAAAGTATCGAATGAGCAAAATGAAGAAATGAGATACCACCCCCCCAAACTAGAAAGTTACATTGTCCTCAATGTAAAAGAAAAGATATATCAATTGATAACAATACATAAAAAGGGAGTTAGGTACTTCCCAGGTTTAGATGAGCGATGTTATAACTTGAAGCATGGTTTTGATCTCGTTCGGACGATTTCGACCCGTTTCTTGTGTTTCCGTGCTGGTTGGAAGTGTTACAAGTGGTGTGTTCCTCGCAAGTAAAAGATAAACAATATTAGAATCATACACACCGTTGAACTAGATCAACACAAACAATCCCAACTAAAACATAGGAAAAATTTTGAATTTTCAAACACGATCAAAGTGTGCAAAATCATGCATATGATTTATTTTAATATGATAAGAGCAATGAGGTTAAAACAATGTGATGCAAAATTGTAAGCTCATGGATGATGTATAAATTTAAACTAAAAATGCACTTGAAAATCAAATCAAAGAGGTTGGTGCTAGAGATGCTAACTTCAAACTCCAAGAAAGAAAAAAATGCAAATACTACCTAAAAATTTAAATGTAAAGCTATAAATAAAGCAAAATAAATGAAAAGGAAAGAAAATTGGGTTGCCTCCCAATAAGCGCTCCGTTTATAGTCTAAAGCTCGACTTTTGAACATGACTTCAAGGCACTCGAAATAATGACTTTGATAATCTGCTATATTTGTTGAAGTTGCCTTTGCTCCAATTCATACTTTTGCTCCAAATCTTTATGCTGTCCTGTTCAAAATCATAGATAATTTTACCATTAGATTCGAATTCAACTATGTATATTTCGATCATTTCTTCGGGTCCTATCACAAAATCAATTTTATGAGAATTAATTGAGTACAAGGATTGCTTGATAGCTACACCCTTATCGACTGTTATGTTCTCAATTAAAATCAACTCTTCATTCTCAACATGCTCATCTTCCTCTTTTGATAGTGCAGATTGTTCCTTAACTTCTTCTTTATTAATTTCCACTGGTTTGTCCTCCTCTGGCCTTGTCAAATGAATCTCTGACAGTTGTGTCTTGTATTTTTCGGCCTTGTAAAATAGACATGTATCATCATTTAGAAAGTTCTTCACTTCCTCTGATGTGGCCAACAGTATACAATCTGCAGTATTATGGGTTGCTCCACAATATTCACATGTTGAACTTGTTTGAATTTCCAAAGGATCCCTAATAATGATCGATGGGGTCATTAATAGTTCAAAGCGCAAGTACTCATCATCCACATCGGCAAAAGTATTATATTTCGTCATATAGCTCATGTCCTCCTGTGTTACCTTGATTTCTTAGCTTTTCTTCTATCACTATCAACAATGTCACACAGAAAAACAAGAAGATCATATGAAAAAGAAAAAAAATAAATAAATAAAAAAAAAACAATTAAAGGCAAACTAAATCTAAAAGTCTAAGAATACCAAAATCAAAATAAATATATAACAAATTAAAATACTCCCCGGCAACGGCGCCAAAAACTTGTTGTGTTGAAATATCGCAAGTGTACGATATCGCTAACAAGTAGTAAAAGTGGACTTTTGAGTCCGAGATGTCGATCCCACGAGGACTATTTAATTCGCTATATATTTACTTCGAATATAGAATTCCTAAACTAGAAACAAAACTAATTAAGAAAATAACTTGTAAAATAATAAAACAGAAACGACAAATAATTGAAAATGAATTAAATAAACAAATCAATTAAAATAAACAATAGAAAATTAAACTAAAAGCAATTAACGAAAGCAAGGAACAAACGTGGTGGATTTTTAGCAATTGAATGAATATCGGGACTAACGATTTCGAAATAACATTCTAGCTTAATTTCTCATCTCAAGTTGTTTTCTAAAATTGTATTTGGTCGAATTCACGCTTATATCTAATTTACCTCTCTCGAGTTCAAATTAGACCTATTTAACTAAGTCAACCATGTATCTCTACAGCGGGTCAGAGTTCTCCTTAGCTAAATGCATTAAATTTCCTAAGAATTCCTAAGTGACCACATGCAACCACAAATTCATATCTCTATCTTTTTGTTGAAATTGCCGGATTTTATTACGTGATCTAATTGTTAACTCACCTCTGGGATTATGAAAACAACCATTAAATCATGAATTGGTGATCAAGCAACTCAAGCATTAAACGTAATAATAAAATCAATACATGAAATTAAGCACCAACTTGAGAATTAAAATCAAACAAGAAACATTAAATCTACATCGTCAATCCCGATTTAAAATTTAGCTATTCATGTTTTTGGAAGAAAAAATAATAAATACTGTAAATAAAACCCGAAGTTTGAGTAGTTGAAGTCCAAACATGGTCTCCTTCCAATTCCCAATCATCAGCCTTTAATTCCCTAGCTTCTTCTTTGTCTCCTCCAACGTGTAAATATATTCTTCAATTCCAACTATGGTCGGCAGATTGGTGGAAAAGAGAAGTCCTTTTCTTGGTCCTAATTCAGCCGTGAACATCATCTGCCGAACACTACCCTTTTTTTTTCTCCAGTAGGCACCTCTAATTGATTCCACCCAAAGCCACCGTATGTATAAATGTATATATTTCTCTCCAAATCACTCCCAGCTGACTTCTTCAATTTCTTCCACCAGTTTGCTGCCAATTCCTTTTGCACAAACCACCCACCAACCTCTAAAGTGCAACCTGCCAAACTATATTTCCAACTCCTCCTCTCACCCACGGCTCTCCTTTTCTTTTTCTCTATCTCTCTCACGGCTGACCTGCGGCTCCCCTACCCCTCTAAACTCACGGCCCCCTCTTCTTATGCACAAAGAAGTGTATATATATATATATATATATATATATATATATATATATATATATATATATATATATCTCAAATCCACTCAGACGTGGCCTACATTTGGGCCCAAGATAGTAATTTTAATCCCATAAATAAAAGCCCAATTATAAATAGTGTGAGTTTTATTCTTGAGCCTCAATACTTTCAAGAAAATATAAGTTGGTCCCTTGTATTTTAGCATGTCTTCTATTGAGCTCCACTTTGATTCTTGAATAATTTCACCAACTTTTAAATTGTATGATTTTGCACCAATTATCATCCAATTGTTGTGTAATTGCTTCAATTCCTTGTTTTTCTTGATTTTGGGATAAAAACCTGAAATAATGTAAATAAATAACAATTACGTATAATTTGTTCAAGAAAAATATTATAATATCCTAATTTCGATAGATAAATAAGTGTATAAAATACACTTATCAACTGAAGACTTTCTCTCTTTTATCACTTGGAGATGTGCCTTGGGGCGACAATAATTTTCTTTCGATTTTTTTTTTTTTTTTTTTAGTTGAGATGAATTCTTTCGAGCATTCATGGAGGATTTAAAGCATTGATTAAAAAAATGATTTTTCAAGATTAACAAAGATTAACAAAAAAAAAAAAAAAAAGATGTCATGAAAGTAACGCATGCAGTGACGACGTATGATATGATGTATGATAATAATATTATTATACTGTAAAAAGTACAAACATGCGAAACTAGAATGAAATTGTAGTGCATTCTCCAATTCTATCATAGAAATAGAATACTCACTTTTTTGGACTCTTCAGACTTCAATTACTTCATGAAAATCTGTACTTTTAATTCCTCAAATTCTCTGATTAAATTCATATACAGATAATGGCAGGCAACTATATCTTCTCCAAGAATTCCTCAAAAAACATTAACTATCGAAGAAGAAAAGACAAGAATTCAAGATACCTTATCATTTCCGATTCTACTGTCTGATCGAATTCGACAAGCCGTGGATGAAGCCAGATTGTTCAAGTTCGATTGCTCTGAGGTTGCCAACAAAGTTGTTGTCATAAGCCAGATGCTCCGCTCTGCTATCCGGTTAGCCACCTCTAGCGGTGGTGCCGCCGCCTTCTATGACCGCCCCTTCCACCGCATAGCCGCCAATGTCACCAAGAATCTTGAAACGGCACTGACCCTTGTCAAGAAGTGTAGGAGGCGAAACTTCCTCTGCCGGGTTGTCTCCATCGTCTCTGCCGCAGATTTTCGCAAGATTCTCGCCCTCCTTGACTCCTCCGTCGCTGACATGAAATGGGTTCTTAGCATCTGCGGCAGCGACGGCGGTGGTGGAGATATTATTCTTACTTTACCTCCTATTGCGAGTATTGACCCCATTCTTTCTTGGGTTTGGTCTTTTATTGCTTCATTACACTTTGGTGAATTACAAAATAAAATTGAGGCTGCTAATGAATTGGCTTCCTTAGCAAAAGATAATGATAGAAACAAACAAATTATCGTCGAAGAAGGCGGGATTTCGCCATTGTTAAAGCTTTTGAAGGACAATTCCTCGCCAGAAGCTCGAATCGCGGCCGCCAATGCCCTATACAATTTAGCGAATTCCGAGGAAAGGGTCTGGCAAATAGTCGATGATTTGGGGATTCCGATTATTGTTCAAGGTTTAGCGGATTCTCCAATGAGGGTTCAAATAAAGGTAGCAAATTTGGTGGCTACAATGGCAAAGTATTCTCCACTTGCTCAAGATAATTTTGCATGGGAGAATGTGATTAGGCCACTTGTGACATTGTTGTCGTTTGATATATTCCCGGACGATTCGGTGATCAGAATCGGAAAACCGACTTTCCATTCGATCGTGCAGATCAATAAGGAGCTGGAGAAGAATTCGTATATGCCAGGGTCATCGGTGGTGAGTAGTAAGGTTGGAAATAATAGGAGGGAGAGGGAGAGGGAGAATGAGAAGCCGGATGTTAAGCTCGAGTTAAAAATAAGTTGTGCCGAGGCACTATGGATGCTTGCTCGAAGGAGCGTACTTAATAGTAGGCGAATCGCAGAGACAAAAGGGTTACTTTGTTTGGCTAAACTTGTTGAAACCGAGCACGGGGAATTGCAGCGTAATTGTTTGATGACGATAATGGAGATAGCGGCTGCAGGTGAATCTTATGTTGACCTTAGAAGGGTAGCTTTCAAGATGAGTTCTCCTGCTGCTAAAGCAGTTGTCGATCAGCTCCTAAGGTTGATTCAAGAGTCTGATAACTCCTGGTTGCGAATTCCGGCTGTAAGGGCAATAGGTTCGTTAGCGCGAACGTTTCCCGCACGAGAAACGAGGGTTCTTCGGCCATTAGTCGAGCAACTTGGTCACGGGAATCAGGACGTGGCTGCAGAAGCTGCTTGTTCACTAGGGAAGTTTGCTTGTCCTGATAATTATCTGTGTGTCGAGCATTGCAAGTCGATTATCGAGTTCAAAGGCGTTCCACCTCTACTAAGACTATTGAGGGGCAACGAACGGGCACAGTTGCACGGATTGATTCTTCTCTGTTACCTCGGATTGCACGTCGGAAAGAGCGAGGTTTTGGAACAATCACGGGTTTTGAACGTTCTTGAGGGGGCGGATCGTGCATTAATTGCTCAACATCCTGAATTGAAAGAGTTGATATCCCAGGCAATGTACCATCTAAATGTGTATCACTCAGGTGTGCTTCCTCAGTTTCAGTCTTAACACCCCTTAAATACGTCGGGACCTTGCTTTACCGGGCTTTAACAAACGATATATAAAGCGATAACAAGTTACCAATGCTATTGCTAGCTATATCAGATGATAACAGGTACTTATTAAGAAGCATTATCGAAGAACATAATACCGATTGATTTTTCGTAGTTTATGATATATCCTTAGGAATTTTCTATGTCTCAGCATATGAACAGTTTGATCTATTCTTGTATAGCCATTGGCTCATTGTTTAACTGTGGTGGTGGTTCACAGTATGTATATATTATCTATGTGACTGCAGATTTGATACTTTTGGTGCTGTTTGGCTTGCAAACCTTGCTATTGATGTTCATGTGGGGTTTGCACTTTTGGGTTGCCTGTCCATCAAAATTTACACATAGACCACACATTTGATACGTTAAATTGAACAGAACAACCGTAACTTTGAGTAGCTTAAAAGTTAGTTTCAAGCTTAGCCAAACAAGTCCCAAGTAGTATCATCAAAGACTTCCGTCAGATTCTAACACCACTCCTTAAAACCAAAATCCATTTTCACAAGTCTGTTATATCTGAAGTTCCAACTCAAGCAAAAATGTGGACATAAAAGCATATCTATCTGCATCACTTTTTACTGTGAAACAATGAGATGTTTTGGTAACTTACAGAAAAAGCACCAAATAGTATGTTAATTTCTTGTCATTTCGAGTTCGGCCCAGATATGAGGTCCTAGAGAGAGATGCATAGAATGTAGTTTGTACGTATTTATTAGTTTCACACTCGTGCGATAAAAGGATATTATTCTATTGATAAAAAACAATGTAGCACTGGACAGAAAAAAAAAAAAAACCATTGCCAAGTTAAAATTGGAAAATACTGATGTCATTCTTCTCCATTCCTAGCAGCAATCTATTCAACTGCTTTTGGGATTTTCTCCATGAATTATCACATTATGTTTATCAATCAAGTATCTAAAAAATCATTATTAATTCAGTGGATATATTTTCTTTTGCAATTGTGTATGGATCACTTAATGTAAATTGGTTCCTCGATCCGCATACTGGTCTTGAAGTTTTAAGCAAAAATGATTTAAATCTTACATTGTCATAGGTATTCCACCATTTTTCTTGTGAGTTTACTTGAACAGATATATCTTAAATTCAACTGTGTACACCTCAGATATTTACACATATGGATCCATTGTTTTTAAATAGTTACTAGTGGAGCGTCGTGCATTGCATGATTTCGACCTTTTTGTGTCGCATGGTTTTGGACGTCATGTGCAAATGATATGATAACTATGCTTGTGTAAGAGTGATTTTTTCTCTAAAATGAAATTATATTTACATTGAAATGTTCGAGTAAAAGTTGCTTTGTTATAATTTATGTAGTCATAACCTCTCTAACGATCCTACAAGTCCAGTCAAAATCATTCAAGAACATACGAAGATAGTTTGTGCTCAATTCAGAGTAGACGAACAACTCTAAAACGGATAACTTAAAACTCAGAGCATGTTTCTAAAAAGAAGAAGTATTTAAAACTAACTTTTAAGCCTAGACAATTTTCAAGCTTTAAAACTACTTTAACATAATTTTTCTTGGTCGGCACATTTGACAGATTAAAATTGAACTACGCTTTTACTTTTCTAAAAGCAATTCTCTATTTACTTTTCAAAAATTTCTTTAGGTCTAACATAACATCCTCATAGTAAAACCTCAAGATGCAAACTGAAAATTCAACTTATGGTTAGGTTAAGCATTTGTTTTTCGTCAATTCAAAGTCCCATTGTCTAGTAGAAGAAGCTCATTTTTAATCTCATGACATGAATCCTAAAAGAGGGTAGAGTACCGAGAACATAGCCAACCCTATTAATGGGGACCAATACCTAGTTTTTTATTGTGAAAATAGAGCAAGATACGATTTTGAAACAAGTAATGTGATAATTTTGAATTGCAAGTCTGTAATATCGCGCTCAAGTAATAAAGTGAACAAAAGAGTCTGAGTTATCATCCCATAAAGATTGTAATTAAGTACCGAAATTGTGTTAATTCTCCATTTATTTGAATAATTAAAAAATGAGATTTTTTTTTTTTTTTTTTTTTTTTATCTAAACTGAATAATCTAACTAAAGGCAAGTAAACAACAATGCAAATTTTATTTGTAAAAGTCATGAATAAAAAGTTGGGATTCACGATTTCATATAATCAATACTTATAAAATTGCACTCTTCAAGTTTTAATCCTAATAATGTGTTCAATCGAGTTCACTTATGCATATAAATTTTCCCTCTCGAGTTTAAACTCTACCGAATTCAGTCAACCTTGTATCTCTATAGTAAATCATAATAATTAGGTACACGAAATACAAGAACTCATATAAGATCGAAATAATAACAAAAGTATATCTTTATCGTTTATTCAATTACTGGGTTTTATTCTTAGATCTAGATTGTTAGCTCACCTCTCGAATTATGAAAACACCCATGATATCGATGAATTAATGACCAGTTAATTCATGCGTTAAATATAAAATAAAAACAATACATGCAACATGTACGTAAAACTTGAATTATGAAATTAAAAGCTTAAAACAATTCTACATCGCTAATCCCAACAAAAAGGTTTAGTTGTTCATCATTGAATCTACATCTACATCTATCTACATTTACATTTATAATATATAAAAAGAGTGAATGGGAGAGAAACTTTTGAATTCCTATTTTATCCTCATATATTTATTTATATAGCAATTTTATCATTACCCCTTTATTTAATAACATTAAATAAATCATTATATTTATTGTATAGCAATAATAATAATAATAATAATAATAATAATAATTTGTAGATGAGTGGAAAACCTTTGATTCCTCATTTTACCCTTAAATTTTTATGTTTTAGGTCAATATTACATTTAAAATTTAATTTATTTTCATTAAATATTATTAGTTATTATATTAATCTACAATACATTTACATATTTTTATCTTTTGTCAATAACACTCTTAAATTTTTATTAAAATCATTAATTAATTCATAAAAAGTTAATCATATTCTAATTAAGAATATAAATAAATAATTTCAAAACTAAAATTTTGATTTAAACTTACATTTTTTATTAAAAAAATGCTCCTATATATAGACACCTGATTATTTTTTATTAATTTTGCATGTTATACGTTTTTTAATATATATATCGATTCCTCGATGGAATTTTTTATAAATTGTAGATAACTTAAAATTCAATTTGTCTTTTAACAATATCAATTATCTCAACTACTTTTGAAAACGATAGTAATTCTTCAAAAAATTCACGCGTGTCATTCATCATTGACAAAAGACGTGCGAAGCACGTGCTTACAATTAGTAAAATAAAAAGCAGTAAAGAATATAATTAAACATCGTGAATATATCAATTTAACAAAGAAAAGAACTGTTGCACCAAGAAGTTGCTCCCCGTTGATAATCTTTGATGCTCACTCTTTTGCTTCAATTTGCTTTCAAGATCTTGATGATAGAACGTTGAATATAGCCTCTTAGATATGTGTGCAAAGGTCCCAATCTCGTGCAAAACAAGACCCTAAATAGTTGCATCCAATAACCTAGGCGAATAATGATACAAGCCTAAAAATATCGTGTTTTGGGGCCCAATTGTGGCCCAGTCGGATAACTCCGCAGTTGCACAGAAGGAATCCTGGTGGTTCACTCGAATTCGAATCTGCTTATTTGATATGGTGTCACGTGACCACTCAATTGAGTAGGCGTGGCCGAGCAGACCAATGCTCTCAGCGTAGTTTCCAGATTTCAGATGTATTTAAGTAGGTTCCTTGCCTTTATTTGCATGTCCAATCCTTCGACTTTTGATTGCAACAATTTAGTCCCCAGACTTTGAAATCTCTTATATTCCTCTTCCAACTTCAATTTATCTTCAATTTAATCCCTTGAACTTTGATTTCTTGCACTTAGCTGCTATTGTAAGTCCCGACTAACATAATCAACATTCACTTCTGCACTTTAACTCCAATACTCATCCAATTTCGCACTATTTTCTATAATTCCTTCATTCTCACGATATTTGGGATATTTTTTGAAACATGAAATAACAAACAACTATGTAAAGCTTATATTCTAGAATGACAATAGAATGTCCTAATTTAGACATATAAATAAGTATATAAAATACACTTATCAGCAAGCAATCCTAAAGCATAGTATTTGTTTTTGCAGCAAGGTGATGTATTTTCATGTTAAAGAATTAGAATGTAGTGGTTGAGATGAAATCAATGAAAAATCCTTAAAATATCTAAATGTCTTTCCTGCTTCAACTAAGAATGATAAATCTATGTAGTTTTGTTTGATTGATTGTATCTAACAGCGTTAAAATTACCTACAGTTCAAACATCCACCTAGGCATGTACATCTATTAAAAAAAATTACCTTGCTTTCTTTCTTTTGGCTTCACACCGAAACCCACGGAAGTCTAAACCCCTTAATACAAGCTTGTCTTCCTTCAGGTCTATGACTACATCTATTAAGAATATAAGCCAAGTAGAAGGTTGTGAAAATCTATTACACACAGAGATGATGAAGATAACATATGACACCTTCTTAGTATGCATTATCATTTTTTCTAAGTTGACGTTAATGCATTTTTTTAATCAAACTTTTAAGAAATTTTGGGAGTTGGTGGTAAAAAATAAGTTTTATACCAACAAAGACTAAAATAATATATTTGCTCCAGTCATAAATAGTACAATCATAACATTAGATCAATCATCAAAATGAAACAAAGGAACTGACTTTAGAAGAAAAAAAATGGAAAACTGGGGATAAGCCACTTAACTTAAAAGAAACGCAGTGTCCTAGGACAATTCAGGGGGAGATTTAGGGATTCTTAATCTATACCTCTAAATGAAAAGTAAGAAAATATTTTCCATTTTCCCATCCAAATGTAGGCTATCAAACATAGCCTAATTTCTACCAAGAACGCATACCAGGAAATTCCATCAAATGAGATACAAGGAACAAATCAAATTATTAATTATTCACAACAATCGGCCAAATCACCAAGCATCCAAAAGAAGTTCCAGTCTCTTTTTGATTTTCTTTAAAACAAAATCATAGTTTCTCTCTCTTCTTTTTAACCATACATTTATCAATAAAATAATATTACACAAAAATTAGGAATGGCAAAACGAACTGTGAAAACCTTGATCCGCGGAGCCCCGCCCCATTAAGAGCAGAACCGGCCCGTATAAATGGATCAGTGGGGCGAATATGGGACAAAAAAGCTCCGCGGGGACGGTTTTTCCCTGCCCCACCCCGTTCTCCAGTTTAAAAAAACGAGGTATGCTTGACTAATTAAAAAATCAATGTCGTGTGGAAATTAACGAATCCTTCACTATTTTTATTCTCAATCTTTATTTTATTCTGCATTTCCTCCATTTTTAGTAAATGGTAAGACAAAATTGTTCATTCAATGGAATGACTTTGAACATAAAAATGAATTATGAAAACATAAGGCAGACAAAAAAGATCAAAGAAAATAAGTCAATCTCCTAAAAAAATAATTCAGTCTTCTCTAATGTAGTGTAGTTTACTATATATCTCTCCAATTCACCATTGTTAGCTGCAGCAAGAAAAACTATAATGTAGATGGTTAATTACTTTCTTCAAGCAATTTTTATTGATACAGTGTATAATGACAACAACCAATTTTACCACTAAGTAGGGGCCCTTTTGTGTGTGTGTGTGAAGCTCATGATTTGTTTTTGATTCAAAATAGTTTAGTTTTATGAAATTTGCCCCGTCCCGCTAATATAAATGGTTCACTAAATTGGGCAATTTTTCGACCTGACCCGCCCCGCCCCGCTTTGACCCATCCATCCTTTAAGTTGGGCACGGGGCGATTGCGGAGCAAATTATCCCAGACGAGGCATGCCGACCCCCCCCCCCCCCCGGGGTTTCCATCCCTAACAAAAATCCAAAAAAGATTTCTCACTTTTTAACGATTAATGAAAAAAATCATCATAAAAGGTTATTCCAAGAAATCAAATTATTATCCCAAAATCGCCAATCGAATCAGGGAAGAATTTCATTTGGATAAATAGAAAAAAAAAAAAATGTAAAGGAAAATATATAAAGATGATTGCTGTAAACCTTCCTCAATCTCTTTCCACCCTTGTTCTTCTTCTAGTCATCTTTGCCTTTTGGAATTGGATAGAAATATATCACCAAACTATATATGCTTTGAAATTTTCATTGCGATTTGTCCCCAGGTTAAATGATCTATCCATCTTCCGTATAAGACTTCTCATGTGGTACAAGGAACAATGTCTATAAGGTTGCTCTCCCTCATTTAGGATGACAGTTAAGGCATGTCACAATACTGTATCAAAGTTGAAATCGATTGCACAAGCATGTCGTTCCCCTCATATCCACGAGATGCAGAGGGGAAAGTCAATTTGGTACACCTCTAGAAGCATTCTTTATACTTTTCCCACGTTGGGATTGAAAACCCTCATATTATGGATATTTGACTTACTTCTGCCATCGTCTTCGACATATCAAATTTGTAAAGGGCTTTCCAAACCTGTCTTGATGAGAGGAGGTGGTTGCGTTGACTTAAAATTGTTGGATAAATGGCTATTTCTAGTAAAAGGTGAAAAATGGATAAATTATATGCATCAGCCTCAGCCTTTGGAAGTTCATCTCTAGGAAGTATGTCTATGACTAACTCACAACTTTCCCTGCATTCCTTACCAGAGTACCCCTTTGCATCTCGCAGAGTACCACTCTATTGTGTAGATTCCTCAAAATCAAGACTATTCCTTACATCAGATCTAGCAAAGTATCGCCGATCAGTGCTGGATGTTGTGGATTTATCTACTAGTTGCAAGGGAGATGAGGAATGTCTAATTTCACATGCCTTTCAGGTGACAACTCCCCCAACTGGCTGTCTTCTTTAGCACCAAGTTTCTCGATCGAGCTAGATGGAGTTGCCCTTAAAACTCCTAAAGCAGCACCAAAATAATCTTTTTGCTAGAAGTTAGGGTTTACCGAACCTTCTCTTCATAAGCATAATACATGAAAAAATAATGCAAAATTTCCAAGGAGAATTTCATTGTTTACTGTTGGAATAATATGTCCAAGTCCAATTGGTTGGGTCGGACTTGGGTTGGCCCAAGTCCACAATCTTTAACCTAATTAGGTTTAGGTTATTCCTATAAGTACTTCTCTATTGTAGAGAAAAAGAATAGATTGGTTTTTCTTGATTGTTAGCACAATAATCCAGATTGTGACTTGCTGTGTGGATCACCATTAGAGGCTGGACAATTGGACGACTATGGTAAAGATCTATACTACAACAACATCAGATTCTTGCGATTCATCAAAGGTATTATTCTAATCACAAATTCTATCTAAGTGCAAGGTTGATCCGGGCTATGGTTTCGTGTTTGTTTAATTTCCGTTGTGCATGTATGTATCGAAACCTTACATTTACAAGCATATTATCCGAGCTCGTAAAGAGATAGAACTTTTAGATCACGAACTTCATAATCCAACGACAATAAGAAAGTGGAAAGACTGCACTGTCAATGTATGATCAAAGGTTTTTGCAGCATTGAAGGATACAAACCATTACCCCGCTGCAAAAACTTTGTTTTTCTTTTTTCCCATTTTGGGACTCCGAAAATTATACTGTCTCTCCATTATCACTTAGAAATCTAAATTAATTTTTCAATAATTTATTTATTTATTTTTTGCCATTATCAGATGCAACTGATGATAAAAACCTTACAGACCATCTACAACTTCTGTTGGATCGAAAATGAACAATAACGAAAAATAACATGAAAGTAACGCAAGAACACAAAGAATTTTCGGTCCGAAGACCCCGGAGGTTCGGTAATTCAAAGAATTTCCTACTCCCCCGTTGAGCAATCCACTAAATTTGGATTCACGCTCAAATCCACTAGGCACAAAGCAATGTTCAAAGCAATTACAATCAATCCCAAAAACACAAAGATAATCCCTTAAATTCGGACTACCCTAGCTAAAAAATTTGCCAAAGATTCACCAAGAATCTAATCCCTAAACAAAGACCAAAAACGCCCAAAATACAACCCCAAATCAGAGCCTATACGATCGAACCCTAAAAATCACCAAGAATAAAACTCTCCTTTATACAAGATTACACATATTGTAATCAATCTAATCACCAAGAAAAGATTAAGGAAGAGTAAAGGATTGATCTCACCAAGAGAAGAATCATTCGAATCAAGCCCTGATTTTCGCGTAGAGAGTGCAGCTGCGATTTTTCCCTTTTGCGTTCTGTCTATGCCTTTTTAGTTTCAGCCGAGGAGTTCTGTCTTTTGAATTGATCAGCCAATGAGTCCATTTTGAATATATAAAGACCAGCAATGATATTTGGGCTTTTACCCATATAAGCCCAAAAATAATAAAAACGTGTTTGGCTAAATGAGTGAAGTAGCAACTTCTACATTCTCCACCTTGCTATGAACTTGAGTGCACCATTTTTGGATTTGAGCAACCAATTCAATATCATCTTGCTCATAAATACCTGTAAAAGGAAAAACAAAGTATTAGTTTTTTTAAAAAAAATTAAACAAGGACCGAATATTGATTCTTAAGAATCAATGTTCAGCATTTTCATGCAATCCTTAAATCTATTAATGGGTAACACCTTTGTTCCCATATCTGAAGGATTTAAAAGTGTTGGTATCTTTTCAATTTTAACCATTCCATTTTCAACCATGTCCCTTATGAAATGATATTTAATATCTACATGCTTAGTCCTATCATGAAACATGGGATTCTTACTAAGATGAATGGCACTCTGATTATCAGAAAATAGAAGTACATTATTATCAATAAAGTTCAATTCATGCAATAAACCCCTCACCCAAAGCCCCTCCTTTAATGCTTCACATGCAGCAATATATTCAGCCTCAGTGGATGATAGTGCAACTACCCTTTGCAACTGGGATTTCCAACTAATGCATGAATTACATAAAGTAAAAACATATGATGATGTACTTCTTCTTTTATCTAAATCACCCGCAAAATCAGAGTCACAATACCCTTTTAAGATTATACCTTCTTTGCATTTGGAATAATGCAAACCAACAGTTTCAGTACCTTTTAGGTATCTAAGCATACCTTTTAATGCTTCCCAATGAAGTTCACCAGGATTGGACATAAACCTGCTAAGAGTACTCACATAATATGCTAAATCGGGTCTAGTGCATACCATTAAAAACATAACAGAACCAATCACATTTGCATAAGGTACTTTATTCATCCTAATGATTTCTTTATCTGTTTTAGGAGATTGATCAGATGAAAGTTTCAAATGGTTTGACAAAGGTAATGAACAGGATTTAGCATGCATCATAGAAAATTTTTCAATCACTTTAGAAATGTAGGCAGATTGATTTAAAAACAAAGTACTATTAGTCCTATCCCTTTTTATGTTCATACCCAAAATTCTCTTGGCAGGGCCAAGATCCTTCATTTCAAATTCAGAATTTAATTTCTGTTTAACTTAGTTTATTTTATTAATATCATGACAAGCTAAAAGCATATCATCCACATATAATAGCAGATAAACAGAATCAGGTCCTCCATTTACATCATAGAACAAGCATGAATCATAATTACTTTTCTTGAAACCTAATACCTTCATGTAAGATTCAAATCTCCTATACCATTGCCTAGGAGCTTGTTTTAAACCATATAGAGACCTCTTTAAGAGACAAACAGTTTCAGTCTTACCCTTTTGCTCAAATCCTTTAGGTTGTTGCATATATATAGTTTCATCTAATTCACCATAAAGGAAAGCAGTTTTGACATCAAGCTGTTCTAACTCCCAGTCAAAATGAGCAACTAAGGCCAAAAGGATCCTAATAGATGTGTACTTGACGACAGGTGAGAAAATTTCATTATAGTCTATACCTTCCTTTTGGGAAAAGCCCTTAGCTACTAGTCTGGCTTTGTACTTAACGCCATGTTTGTTGGAGTCACCTTCCTTAATCTTAAAAATCCACTTACAATCTATGACTTTATGATCTTTAGGCCTTTTAACCAATATCCAAGTTTTATTCTTATGTAAAGAATTCATTTCATCATTCATAGCTGCAAGCCAATTTTTAGATTCAGGACAAGATATAGCTTCTTCATAAGAAGCTGGTTCAGGACACAAATTATCACAATCAGTAAAGAGAGACATAAAATCATCATTGTTATACCTAGTGGAAGGTCTTATTTCCCTTCTCACCCTATCTCTAATTAACTGATAGTTGGATAGATCATGTGTTTGAGTAAGTTCACCTTCAGTATTAGAATCAGTATCCTCTTGATCCATGTTTTCATTTTGGTCGTTCTGATTCAAGTGCTCCACCTCAAGAGGAGCTTGTGTAGTTGTGTTATCAAGACTGAGATCATTCAAGTCCCATATGACAGTTTTCATCCTTTTAAGATTATCACCTTTAGATTCAATTTTGATAAGGCAAGGCATTAAATCTTCCTTAAACACAACATTCCTGCTTATTATTATTTTAAAACCCTGATCTTCTTTTACCCACAACCTGTAACCTTTTACACCTTCTCCATAACCTAAGAAAACACATCTTTTAGACTTGGGGTCGAGTTTTCCTTGATTTTGGTGTGCATATGCAGCACATCCAAAAACCTTTAAGGAGGAATAGTTGGGGTGTTTACCAGACCAAATAAATTCAGGAGTTTTAAAACCTGTAGCCCTTGAAGGGCTCAAGTTAACAAAATAAGTGGCAGTCTTTACTGCCTCTCCCCAAAAACATTTTGGGAGACCAGAGCTCAACAACATGCACCTCACTTTATTTAATAAGGTCCTATTCATTCTCTCAGCTGTCCCATTTTGTTGTGGTGTGTAGGTGACAGTCCTATGCCTTAAAATTTCATTTTGTTTACAAAACTCATCAAATATGGTATTACAAAACTCCAATCCATTATCAGTTTTCAAAACCTTTATTTTCTTGTTGGTTTGGTTTTCAATTAAGATTTTCCAATCCTTAAAATTTTGAAAAGTCTCATCTTTTGATTTTAGTAAAAAAGTCCAAACCTTTCTTGAAAACTCATCAATAATCAACAAGTAATATTTGAAACCAGAAACAGTTTGAGTGGATGCTGGACCCCATAGGTCAGCATGAAGATATTCAAGAATGGATGTGGATTTATGAATACCAGATTTGAAAGGTAGTTTTGTTTGTTTTCCCAAAATACATTCTTCACAGAAATCTTCCTTGTCTAAATTGACATTTCCTATAATCCCATCATTGCTTAGTGACTTAAGAGATTTATCTCCTATATGGCCAAGTCTTCGATGCCATAAGGAAGAGTTTCTGTTTTGAGAATGTAAGACGGATAGACATTCTTCTTTCTGAGGAGTAGCATAAATTTTGTAAAGACCATTTGTTTTTGAGACATTTATGATTTCAGAAGAATCCTTTTGAATTTTGCAAAACCCATTCTTAAAGCAAATCTCAAAATTATTAGAATCCAAGATTCCTAAAGAAATGAGGTTCTTGTCAACCTCGGGAACATACCTAGTTTGTTCCAATTTGAGAAATTTTTCATTTTCAAGTTTTAAGACAATGTCACCAACACCACGTATCTTACAAGGAAAATTGTTTCCCATGTAAACACTCCCTTTATCTGTAGGTGTGAAATTATTGAACCATTCTCTTTCGGGACACACATGATATGTGCACCCAGAATCCAATACCCAAGATTGATGAGTGTCTTGAGTATTCACCGTGTAAAAGGCACCATTATTATCATCACACTCATTATTGTGTCTTGGTTTGTTCTTAAGATCATTTAATCTCTTGAGACAATCTTTAATGTAATGTCCAGGTTTCTCACAATAATAGCATTTCTTAATTGATCTATCCCGGAATTTGGAGAAATCTGGTTTCTTATTTGTAGGAGATTTTCCTTTTCTTTGGGTATTATTGTTATAGGTATTTTGATGTAGCTTGAATGGTCTTTTAGATTTAGCAATTAAAACTTCTCCTTGATGACTTCTTCTAATTTCAGATTTTAATTCCAAATCTCTATTTCTTAAGGCAGAGGTAATAATATCAAGGCTAAGTGTATCTCTACCATATTCAAGAGCATATTTCACATCTTTATACCTATCACCCACAGCATTTAATAAAGCAATACACAATTGATCTTCAGATATCTTTTCATCACAATTAGACAAGTCTTGTGTAAGCTTATTAAATCTATCAAGATTAGACTCGAGATCCTGAGATGGTTCAAACCTAAAGGCAAAAAATTGTTTTAATAGAAAACACTTATCGGGAATGGATTTAGATAGATATAAATCTTCTAACTTTTGCCATAATTCAACAGTCGTTTGTGTTTCACCTACTTTTCTAAGGACAACATCGGAGAGATGAAGAAAAATAGTGCTCCATGCTTGTTCATCTAGTTCTTGCCTTCTAAAAGGACTAAATTCAGTAGGCCAATTTTCAGTAATAGCATATGCACATTTTTGTTGAAGTAAAAGAGCCCTTATCTTTTGTCTCCATAGACTAAAATCACCTTTTCCAGTCCACACCTCTATTTCAAATTTAGTAGGAGACATTTTGAGAAAGAGAAATGCCAAGTTTCACAAAGCAAGTCACCAAAATTTGAAATCACAAAATCTAACTTATATATCAAGAAATAAAGCAACAAAGTCCAAGTATATAAAAATATTTAAAAATAGTGCAGATTATTAAAACATGCAATATTTCAACAAAATTATATAAATGAAACAATTATGCAAGAATTCAAGAATATATCAGATTATTGTAATTTCCCTAAAATTAACTTCACTTGATTCACTTATCAAAAAACGGATGTGGATACCAAGATATATATATCAATATATATATAATATTCCAAAAAACCGAAGTAAGATAAGGATTGAAGTTACCAATGATTCAAAATTGTTCAATCACATGGAATTCCCAAGGCTGCCAAAGAAAAAACCAATTGCAGACAAGAGGGAAAGTGCAGGCAGCCAAAAATTAGAACCTGCAGCCACCAGATTATGAACCTGCAGAGTCAAGAAATTGGATTTCAGCGAGTACACAAGCTCTGATACCACTTGTTGGATCGAAAATGAACAATAACGAAAAATAACATGAAAGTAACGCAAGAACACAAAGAATTTTCGGTCCGAAGACCCCGGAGGTTCGGTAATTCAAAGAATTTCCTACTCCCCCGTTGAGCAATCCACTAAATTTGGATTCACGCTCAAATCCACTAGGCACAAAGCAATGTTCAAAGCAATTACAATCAATCCCAAAAACACAAAGATAATCCCTTAAATTCGGACTACCCTAGCTGAAAAATTTGCCAAAGATTCACCAAGAATCTAATCCCTAAACAAAGACCAAAAACGCCCAAAATACAACCCCAAATCAAAGCCTATACGATCGAACCCTAAAAATCACCAAGAATAAAACTCTCCTTTATATAAGATTACACATATTGTAATCAATCTAATCACCAAGAAAAGATTAAGGAAGAGTAAAGGATTGATCTCACCAAGAGAAGAATCATTCGAATCAAGCCCTGATTTTCGCGTAGAGAGTGCAGCTGCGATTTTACCCTTTTGCGTTCTGTCTGTGCCTTTTTAATTTCAGCCGAGGAGTTCTGTCTTTTGAATTGATCAGCCAATGAGTCCATTTTGAATATATAAAGACCAGCAATGATATTTGGGCTTTTACCCATATAAGCCCAAAAATAATAAAAACGTGTTTGGCTAAATGAGTGAAGTAGCAACTTCTACAACTTCAAAGGAATTAATGATAAAAACCTTACAGACCATCTACAACTCCAAAGGAAATTTACCTAATACACAGATAAAAAATCCCCTGGAGTTATTGATTGAGACTCAAGTTCTTGTTATAAACTTGACAAAATCTAAGGAAATAAATTACCTGGAGTTCTTGTGTTGGTAGAAAGGTAAAACTTGAACTTCAATAATCACTCTAAATAGATATTGCCTTAATTAAGAACCATGAAGACTAAATGATAAGTGTATTTATACACTTATTTATAAGTCTAAATTAGGATAATATATTATTGTTTTAGAATAAATTCTATTTATTTGTTTACATTGTAGAAAATATCCCAAAATCAAGTCAACATAAGAATTCAAGCAAATAAAGGCCAAATGGATGATTATTGGAGTTACTAGTACACATTGGAGAGGTGCACGAAGACAATTGAGGACAGGATAAAGTTAAATCAATAAATCAAGAAATTGGGGATCAGATTGTCACAATTGGAAGTTGGAGGACTTGGAAGCAAATAAAGAATGAGGGCCAACTTAAACAAGATTAAAAATGAAATTGCACATTACTCGGTGAACCACGAGATCACGGTCTCTATAGCTGTGCAGTCGCACAAAGAAAGTGAAATTAACAGAACCTGTAATTGATCAACTGCGAGGCCACCAAACTTTACCATACGTTGCCCCGCAATTATCCGACCTAGCAGCAAAGTCAGGTCCATGCGCGGATTTTATTCTTGTTTTCCTAGGTTTCTTCTACAACCTATACAAGCAACCTCCCATGCACAAAAAAGGGAGCCCTAGGGAGACTTTTTCACAACCTCTCAAGTTCATATTTCATTGTTTTATCATTCAAATCTTGAAGACAAAAATCAAGACAAAGGTAGGAGAATTGAAAATTTTCAATAGGGAGCAAAATCTTGGTGCCAGTACAACACAAACAGTCTTTTGCAACGTTTAAAAAATGTTTCCAAAAGGCTTTTGTAGCGTTTGACAAGTGTTTCCGTAGAGGAAAAACTTTTTGCAGCATTTTTTTTAAAGTTGCAAAAGACTAAAATAAATGTTGCAATAGACCTTTTGCAACGTTTATTAAGTGTTGTCGTAAACCCTTTTGCAACGTTGTTTAATTGTTTCTGTAAACCCTTTTGCAACGTTTTTTAGGTGTTGCAATAACTTCTAACCCAATTTTTTGCAACGTTTATTGAGTGTTGTCGAAAACCCCTTTTTTGTAACGTTTTTTAAGTGTTGCAAAAATTTTTAACCCAACCTTTTGTAACATTTATTCAGTGTTTCCGAAGATCCTTATGCAACTTTTTTTAAGTGTAACAAAAACTTTTAACCTAATCTTTTGCAACGCTTATTGAGTGTTGTGGTAGAGTATTTTACAATTTTTTTGAATGCTGCTATATGTTTTTTCTTTACCTTTTTTAATATTATTGAAGAAGTTATCTATAAAACCTAAATTTTTCTAATTAATTCATTAAAATGGTAATTTACACAAAAAACAAAAGTAAATATATTATGAATTTTCTAATTCATACAAAATAAAGTCTTGATAATGTTTAACAAATCTACAAACCATACAGAATAACAAATCCGCAAAAGAAAGTGTTGATAATGTTTAACAAATCTGCAAAAGAACATCATCATTATATCACAAAAAAATATATTATACTATAGGAGCATCAACTTCACCCCGCAATATAACTGTACCTTTAGATCGCAAAATCCGGTCCATCTCCAAAAGAATATCTTCAAAGTTGCACCTATAATGAATTTGAGCAAAGTTATAAGTGAATATCACGCTTTACTTAATAAAAAACAGAGTTAAAAACCTTAAATTTATATCTTTCAAATATGATTTCATAGAAATTAATATGACTCGTCCTAAATCAATCTACTAGACCCGAGGCGTGAAGTGCATCGATGACAGATGTCAGCTAGATCCTAGATCTTCCACCAAGGAAAATGACCTTTCACCCCAAGTGTAAAAACCTAAACTTAGACGTGTTAACTTCCATTTCCTTTCCTTCTATTGTAAAAAATTCTATAGAAATTTCGACAGAACCTCCCCTATAAATTGGACTTAACCAACCTGTTAAGAGACATCACAACCAACATAATAATTTAAAAATCAAACCAACACTTCAAACAATATCCAACATCAATCCCCAACTCCTCAACATCACAAATTCAACAATGAACTCCATCTAACTAAATAGGACACTAATAAACTACTAAATAGTAGAAGTTGTTGCTTTCTTCTTTGGCACTATTTGAGTATCTAAACCTAAACTTAAATCAAATTTAAAACTAATTTATATTATCAAACAAAAGCATAAAAAAATTTTGAATTCAAATTAAGCTTATTTTCAAATGGACTTATCTGAAGTTAGTCTTAAATAAGAATTACACAAGATCATTAAATAAATAAACGTTTCTTACCACAAGTAGCTCTTCCACCAGCATTTCTAATGCTCTTGCTCAGTTCATGACCACCTGAAACAAGAGGGAGAGAAAATATGAGTTTTTCAATAATCAACTCTATCTATGATAATGCAGATGCACGCTATATAAGGTACTTCCCAAGGCTTTCTTAAGAAATCTTTGGAATGTGAGAAACATACATTTGTCAAACTAATTTAATGCAACTCTTTGGCCAAGCAACGGTACTTCCCAAGGCTTCCTTTAGAACTCGAAATTCATCGGTAGGTCTAAATAAGGTCAACTGATCCATATACACTTCTTCAATCCAAACCTTCCAACAATCTCGGTCAAGTAGCATGTGATGCACCTGCGCGCTTGGGTCTATTGATGCAATCCTTCCTTCTGCTACAACTTCTTCATCTTCAACGTACCAATGCAATAGTTGGCACCTTGCATTTTCCTTGTTTGCGATATCTCTATGTATACCACTCTCTTGTTGTGCAAATTCACATTAAAATTAAAACATTTCCTTATTAAATAAATATGGTATAGTAAAAAAAATTAAATAAACAATATGTAAAGCGAGATTAAAAATCCTGAGAAGTAAAAGCACGTGAACTTCTGCACTCCACATTCTTACTGTTACTCTATAAAGAGACAAAAATTACTGGATGTTATTCTACATATTAACTTACTTAGAACTAGTACTAAAAAACTATAACCTGTTGAGTCATCTTGACAAATACTTCAAAATTTTCCTCTAGCACCCTAACTCTTTTCGACTGATTTTGTATTTGACTTTCTAGTTCTTTCATTCTCCTGGTACTATGAATTTGACCATCAACTCTTAATGGTGCAACTCCAAACCCAAGTCCTCTCACTCTCCCATGATGTTCTGGACCTAAAACTCAAGCAATATCATCATCGCGGATAGAATCTTCTATTGGTGTATTGGAAATTGATTGGACACACTCTTCTATCCTTTCCTACACATACGAAACTCAAATTATATACTAGAAAACAATATATAAGTTAAATCAGATTATTACAAGACTACAAATACCAAAGTCTCGGAAACTCCTTCATTAATAGGTTTTCCATCCTTTAGAAGATGTCCATGAGTCCATAATGTAGCTCTTAGCCCTTTTATATCTGGATTCTTTTTCTTCTGCAATGCAAATTCAATAATTACATTTATCTAGATTTTTTTCTCTACAATACAAGATAGGATTGTAATGTACCAATTCATGAGTCATACGAGGATAACCCTTTCGACCCATTGTATGGAGAAATTTTTTGATTACTTCTGATTTCACTAAACTTGGAACTTTGTTCCTATTAGGAAAACAAAATAAAATTATTAAAATCTAGCAAATAATCAAATAAAAAGCAAGAGTTTCATTTGTAAACATTACTTACATGAAATCCAGAAGAAAGGGTATCTTCGACAAATTTCTTCCATACTTCTTCAGAGTCGAAATTTCTTGGTCTAAGGAGGCCAATAGTACGTGTTCTATTCACACTTGATGTTACTTGAGCCTTGATTTGTTTTCTTGAGCTTTGATTTGTTTTCTCAACCTTGATTTGTATGTCCTCCAATATTTTCCCATGTATTGAAATGTCATTTTCTTATTAAAATCACTCACACTAACTCTTTGCTGCATATGTTAACAAAGACATATTAAAAACTTAAAAATAATTTTATTATTATCAGGATTAACGATTTCGAAGTAATATTATAGCTTAATTTCGCAGAAAAAAATTAAGAAAAAATAGTTCTCTATCTTATTTATTAAAGAAGCAACATAATTCAACAATAATCATAAAGAACCACCTTAGAACATTTTAGTAAATGGTGCATCAAGTTAAACTCCATGTAGAACCAAATAATGTGTGTGTTTGGCTAAACCAATTAATTTGAAAAAGACATAAAATTTAATTTACACAATTTCTCATACCACTTTTTAACCACACACATTTTTCTTTCCAATTTTTAATCACACATCTGACCTAGAAAATATAAAAAAATCAACCAAATAATTTCAATTCCCTTGTACAAGCTGCCGAACAGGCCTTCAGTAGACATTCTGATGAAAAAAAAAATTGATTGTGTTTTAAAAGTACAACCTAATAAATCTATCATTTTCTTTTCGAGTAAAAATCATCACTTGTCAATACTAAGTGTGTATTTGATAAAGCTTTTGAAATGTGTAAAAATACTTTTATAAGACCCAAAGTAATTTTATTGTACATTTAACCTTTGTTGCGCCCTCTCTCTCTCTCTCTCTCTCAAAAATTTACTTTTACCATACATTCTTTCATAAAATATTTTAAAATATAAATTCAAAGTTCTTCCTATTCGTTAATCACACATTCTCCTCAAAATCATTATTATAAAATTCATCTTCACCACAGAGAGAGAGAGAGAAACTTATGTAGCGTTCTATCTATCAGGAAATTTATGGTGCCCCCAAAGGGTAGCATAAAGTTTGTCCATCCGCCACTTGGCTAGTGGGCATTAGTTGTCAAGTCCCCCAATGGGCACTAACTTTCTATCTATTTGTATTTCATTTTCTATTTTCATTTTTCAAAATGCTTTCCATTTTGTGTTTTCAAATTTGCTGAAAATACAATTTGTTTGTAATTTTTGAAAATAAAAATTTGAAAAAGACGTTATGTTTGAAATTTTGTAGAATACTAATTTTAGGTAATTAATTTGCTTTTTGGATTAAATTATAGAATTTCTCATGTTTTGAAGATTTACAAAAAAAAAAAAAAAAAAGATAAAAAAATTATGAACTAATTTATAATTTAATTTGTTAATTGTGTTTTGATAATTCAAATTCTAGAAATTACCTTTTCTAATTTTTTATTGTGTGATTTAATAGTGGAAAGAAAAAAAAGTTACAAAAATAGATAAAGTTATTAATATTTAAGGCCCAAAAATATTATAAAAAATTAGCCGGTTGAAATATTATAATAAATCTTTATATATATATTATAAAGTAATTTTTTTTTTTTTTTTTTTGTCGTTTTCGAAAATGTATTTTTGAAAATAAAGAAGAGAACTCGTTTCACTGTTTTGAAAAATAAAAATAAAAAATTACATGAAAACAATAAAGATAATATCACCTCACATTAGAAATGACCATGTTACATGTACTAGATTGCTGGACATTTTCAAACTCGACTATTCCTATATCATGTGTTGTCTCCAATAATTGCAAGTTGCAACATCATCAAACTTATCCAAAATGAGACACGTGACATGTAAAATTGCACTTACAAAGGACAAACGTGTTTGAATATAATTCCCTTTTTCAATGGCTCCAATCACAAGGCTACTTATATACGTTTATTAAACAATGGAATCATTTGGTGAACTTGCCCTTATCATTTACTCACTAGTTGAAGTAAACACTCGACTTGTTATTATACGTGGGGTTTGGGTTGAAAATCTGTTGGATCGAGAAAGATAAATATTTTTCTTTTTTTTTTTTTTTTTTTTGCAACCGACGTCAAACCATTGAGGTTTTTCGGCGCACAATTATTTTAGATTTAGGATCGCGTTACACATTTCTTAAAGATTTATCAAATTCGATGCAAAATCTCCCTTTTAATTAATTAAAGATTAAAAACCCATTTTGCCATTCATAAAGTTGGTCAAAAACAGATTTCAATCAACTAACGGATTTTAGGTGCTAGATGCTACTATTTAAAGATTTTAGTGTAGTCTGCACTGGTTTGAAAGCTTAAGAACCTGCATTGCAAATTTCCCTTAAACAATGAAGCATTTGGAATGTATAATATGTATTAGGTGAACTTACCCTTATCACTATACTAGTTGGAGTTTTCATCTTTTTGAAATTGATATATCTGTGTTTTTAAATAATCTGTCTCCTATTTTTTGGGTAAAGAAGAAGGATTGCAATAATTGATAGAGCCCGGACACAAAATGCCATGAATTCTATTACATGTACGTATATAATCCAGTTAGAAATTATATAGTGGTGCTCACTTGAGATATTTATAGCATTTACAGTGCTATACTTTTCATGAGTTAAAAATGTTGTTTGGTAATGGAAAAAATTTTAAAACAATTTTTCAAACTCAATCTCAATTATTCATCCTTAGTCAAGTCCACAATTTTTGACTTTTCAAATATTTTTCAACCACACATCCATCAAAAAACCAAAAAAAATTACAAAAACCAAAATTTTTTACATTACCAAACAAGCTCTAAATCTCTCAAATGTCACTGTACTTTAGCAAAATGTATTTGAAATGCCACTGTACTTTAAATTGTCTTTCGAATGTCATTACACTTTCAAATATATATATCGAATGTCACTATACTTTAAATTGTCTCTCGAATATCATTACACTTTCAAATGTATATACCGGATGCAACTCAATTTACTCTGTTTGAAATATGTTGCACATACAGGGGATTGTGCCACCGTTGAAAATTTCGGTAAGTATTCTAACAGAGTAAATTGAGTGACATCCAGTATATACATTTGAACGTGTAATGGCATTCGAGAGATAATTTAAAGTATAGTGGCATCCGGTATATACATTTCTAAGTGTAATTGTATTCGAAAGACAATTTAAAGTACATAGGCATTTCAGATACATTTGTCGAAGTACAGTGGCATTTGAGAAGTTTAACTCGTACTTTTCATATTGAAAAATGTTTGTCACATCATTAAGAAAGACATTGTACCAATATTTTTATTTTGGAGTCATCATGATGACATAGAAACAATAAATGAAGAAAGTTTCAAGCCCACTTTCTACCACTTGAAAGAGTATTTAACATGATGACTAAGCAATTTTGGTTAAATGCTATTTTTTTAATTATTTTTTTTAAATAAAAGAAATACCACATGAGTAAGATTATAATATTAGAAATAATGTATTGGAGATAACATTTGACGTTCTTTTTCTTTTCATTAAACATTTATCTTATATGGAAAGAAATTTCATACATTAATTCTCATATGACAAAATTTATTCAATGTGAAAAGTTTAGCAATGTAGTTGCTTTTATAGTACCCACCGAACCCACTTGACATTCAATGCCCACCCGTCAAGTGGAGGGTGAGCATTTTTTTATGGTGCCCTTTGGCCCATCATAAATGCTCTGATAATCCAGTTTAATCAATGTCATAGTTAAAGATTTGCAAACAACGCTATGAACCTTTTACACTATGATTCTTGACTGACTTGAAGGGATCGATGTGAGTTTTATTATTAATATATGTTGAAAATATACATTTTACTTAAAGTTTACCTAATATACACATATATTGAAAATGTATAGTTCATTTTCGTTGATAAAAATGCATATTAAATAAGTGTATATTAAAAAATTAAGATGTTAATATTCTCTCAACAAAAAATATGACTTATAATTTAGGATAAACAAAAAAGGAAAATGAACATATCTTTATGGGGCGAAGAGAGTATCATATTAACAATCTAAGCTTGTTTGTTCTGTACACCCCTCCCACGCTCAGGTAGCCACCCATAGCTCCAAAAAAGCACCCAAAAAAAAAAAAAAAAAGGAACTAAGGGTTCAATGTATATACATGTATAATCTAGTAGTAGCAGCATTCAAATAGCATAGGATTCTAATCTTTTTATCCATGACCTCAAGTGTGTGAATTTTGCCTTTTGCCTTTTTCTTATCACAAAAGTACCTTAGGTGGGGTCGAGAGCCAATTGTCTAGTAGGACATATGCACAGACTAATATATTGTTTCTTAAAGGAAAAAAAACTCTATCACAATTTTTTAACCTTAATCTCAATCATTCATTCTTAATTAAGTCAATCATTTTTTACCTATCAAACATTTTAAAATTGCATATTCATAAAAATAATAATAAAAATAAAAAAAATCAAAATTTTTCACGTTATTAAATTGGCTCTAAATATGAGATGATGATAGAGATCGAGAATATAAAGAGGCTGCTTGGTAGGGGTGGACGTGGTTCGATTTGGTTCTGGTTCTAGAAGAACCAAACCAAATCGTAAATCGATGATTTTTTACTAATGGAACCAATTGGTTTTTTCAAAGATATGGAACCAAATCGGAACCAAACCGCTCGGTTCTGATTTGGTCTGGTTTGGTTCTGAGACCATTACTTGAATTTTTAAATAATAAATGTAAATTAAAACCTGTTTATATCCGCTTCTTCATTATAATCCATTTACATCATTACTAAATAGAAAATGAAATTTTTAGTTAACAAAAAAAAAAAGATTTAGAAAAAGTAACATGTTATTCTAAGTCAAAGAAGAAGAAACTAGTTTGAAGGAAGCTCGTCGACCTGTTGAAATTTAGAGAATCGAACATAAAGGCAGTTTAGACTTATAGTTACAGATTACGATGAAGTTCTGAATCCCATTCTACCGTGGATGTGCATGTGACCTTCGGTTACGCATGATCATTTTTCTTTCTTTAGTCAATGAATGACAAAATAATCAAGTTCAAGTTCATGTTTTATAAAGTCTTTTTTAAGATTTTAGGTTCGTCGGATTTTATTTTTTAATCACACAATTCATTGGACCAAAATTTTATTCAATTTTTATATCTCACACATTTCATTGAACTCACCAACTTATTTTTTCGATAAAAAATGTAAAAATTTATAGATCAACGTGGGTTACAAAATCTCTAGACATACCCAAGAAATGACAATGACAACATGCTCAAATTAGCCTATCAAATTATACAAGACTTGACCAAACCCAAGTGAAATACATACATCACGGTCAAAGCCTGTAAACAAAATGAATCAATCCTTTAGCAATTCATTAGTACAAATACTCCGAGCATACCCGGACAAATAACGACATAACTACAACTCGATCAAAAAAATCATACATCAACCATAAAAGATTCATAAAGAGCTTTGTTAAACAAGGGCTAGTTTTCACATAATAGTAAACGATGGATATTAGGTTGCACGTTTATGAATCAGTGGAGTTTGCTTCTTTCGTGGTTAGTTGATACACAAAGAACATAGTCTAAATTCTTCGTAAACGATGAATTCTATAATGCGTGCACATCAACAAATGCAATTAACTCATTTTTCTCGTCAACTGACAATGGATTACGTCTTTTAATCACATATTTCGTAGAATCCATAACTACTACTCATTCAAAAATTATTGACATGTATAGTTTTGTAGGTAACACAACTTTTAATTGTGGCCTAGGTGACCTAATTGGTAATTGAATTATTCGTAGTCGACGTCTACAATTATTTGTAATTATTTTATCATTGATTAACATGGAAACCAATTTGATCTTTTTTCTTTTTTAATTATTAAATTCACGATACATAGGCTATCATGTAGGATGACTACCGTAACCACTCACCAAGAATATCATTACTCTTGGTCATTTTGTCTCTCAAACACGAAAAAACATTTTCTACATGCAACTCATGGCAATCGCAATTTTCCCATTCGATGCACCAATGGAATATAGAGGTGTCAAGACGGATAGGTTAATCAGACATGTGAAAATCGACCCGAATCGACTCGGGACTACGGGTCGACCCGTGACTAGTGGGAGCGGTTCACAGGTCAAAAAATTGTGAACCGCGAATTTTGCGAGTAAAATCTACGCGGATCGTGGTTAACCAGCTGGCCTTTAAAAAAAATTATTAAATATGATAATATTGAAAATTTCACTTCTTCTACAAACTCTAATACAACTTTTAAAGCAAAATCTTATTTTTTTTCCTTGATAGTTAAAAAACGTAATGTTCTTTGATAATAGTAATTAGAAATATATTTAGCATTTAATTATTATTTGTTTATATTTTATTTAAATTTACAAATTTAGAAGTAATTGATATAACATAAAATTTAAATTTAAATTTAAATTATATATATGTAAATATTTTATGATATAAATATGAATGTATCATTTTAACCATTTTGTATTTAGAAATTTAACAAAAAAAATTGATATAAATATGAAAAATCTATGTTTTTATTCATACGAATCAAATCATTTTGATTGTAATTCGAAATTTATGGGCTGACTCGGAATTGCCTAGAACTAGCAGCGGCGGGCTTTTTTAGAAGCACAAGGATGAACCCTCAAAAGAAAGAAAATAAATGAAACTGCTTATAAGTTAAAACTGCCAGCTTATTTATGTATAATTAAGAGCCATGTGCATGAGACTTCTGGCCCCAGTTATTGATAGAAAAACAACATAAACTAAAATTAGAAAAGAATAAGGTTAAACCTTACCTAGGAAGAAAACGAAGTTAGAATCTTGTTCATCGTACTGTTTACCGTTCATGCTCTTTCAACCCGAGTAATGAAAACTGTTTCTAGGTCTGGTGGATTGAAGAACTCCATAACACCAGAAAAATGACATCTTGAAGAAGCTTTTCGCTTTTTTGGGGGCGGTGGACATATCAATCTGCTTGGAATTCTTGAATCTGCAGATTTTGGTGTTGTTGAAAATTCTTCATCTTCTTCTCTCTCTTTTTGCAGCACTAATTTCTTTACTGGATTTGTAGATATTGGCTTTAGGGGATTTCTCAGTGCAACTCCATCCATTTGATGATGAATCTTTTCTGTAAAAACCATTTTTGTAAGATGGAGATTTTGAAACTCAACAAATGCTAAACAACTTGAAGCAAAAATGTGGGAGTTCGTGTGTAAAGGGTGAAGAGACTAGATTCTCAAGAAACCATTGTATAGGATTGAAAAGAGTCTTTGGCTACGGAAACTTTATCTGAAGAGAGAGACAATATAAACAGGCCCCGCGCCGGTGGATGGGTCGAGACTCGAGACATTTATTTCATTTAAATTTTATCTTTAACATGTTTATATTTAGGATTATGCTACACACAAAATGGATTACACACTGGATGACACATCCCTCACATGAAAAGGGGGTCCGCACGCTGTGGGTGATGTTACATGTGAGTAATGTGTCATCCAATTTGTCAAATATTTTGTATGTTTAACATTATTCTTATATTTTTCATAATTGGACGAGCAAAATAAGTGAATAGGACAACTTGATTCAACTACATGCAAACACGCCTGATAATTTTGTATATTTAAAAACATAAACAAATGGAGGGTTCGTAGAAGAGGATAATGATTGCCTTGCTATATCTGAAATGGGCTCTACAAAAATTTTATATGACCATATATTCGTATAGATTTTGAATGGAAGAAAATAGGGAAATATTAATGGTGAATATTGTTTGTCATTTTGAAAAAGACGAGGAAATCGTGACCTAAGCAAAAGTAGCTCAAAGCTAGGGAAGAAACAAGGGACATGCCCGTGAATATTTCTGACCGCAGGCGCAGTAGGGTAAATAGTGATGACATTGACGTTAGATTCTTGGCACTATTTGTTTGCTTTCAGCCGTCAAAAATATTTCATTTTCATCTTTTCAAAGTTTGATTTGTTGTTGGTAATAAATTTTGTCAACGGTAAATAAAAAATTATCAAATATTCAACGTTTTAAATATTAAACACTTGACAATTTATTAACACTAGTACATTAAGAGTCAAAGGCGTCGATTGTAAAGCAGAAAAGACGTCGATTGTACAGAAAACGCCTTTAGTACAGACGCTAAAAGTGCATACTTAAGGCGTCGGTTGTAAACCGACGCCTTAAGTTAATTAAAGGCGTCGGATGTTAAAGAACAATCGACGCCTTTCCTCAACTAAAGGCGTCGGTTGTTAGGTAAAAACCGACGCCTTTAGTTTATAAAAGGCGTCGGTTGTTCTTTAACAACCGACGCCTTTAACTAACTTAAGGCGTCGGTTGTTGTTTAACAACCGACGCCTTTTACAATTATTTTTTTTTTCATTTATTTTTATTTGCCTTATATACACCTATATAAACTATAACAATCAGGTACACATCAAAAAATTATCTTCAACAAATATATATAATCGAGGAATGCAGAACAAAACTTAATAAATAACTCAATAAACAGAATTTCGAATTAATTAATCTTGTATTCACAATATTGTTAAAAAATTTGTACATGTTAAACATAAAATGGGCCAACTTTACATACACTCTTCGACGAAGTATTTGGCCCATAAATTTCGAACCTCGTCAATTCCCTCTGTTAAGTAAATCTCTTGAAATGCCTAAAAGTAATTAATAAGAATTAATAATTATTATGTTAATTACATATAAATCGTAATTAAACAATTATCTTCAATAACTTATACCTCGTGTAGAGAAGTAAGTTGAGAATAGGCTGTGACTATCTGGAACATGTTTCTCATAACATAATAGCCGCACTCATCTCCTCCAGGTTGCTGAGGACACTGAAACTTGAATATTTAAAATTAAAACTATTATTAATAATCGAATGAAAGTGAATATATATTAAACTACTATGAGAATTTGTAGCAATTTATAAAATTCTAGTTTTCATACCGAGATCTTTTTCCAATTTACATTGGATGTTGCTCTCTTGCCTCCTAATGACCAAAAAGCTCAAAATGCCCTAAAGTTTCAGTAAATATGAATAAGTCATAAAAATAATAATAAAACTCAAAATTCTTACGTAAATTTTGCCAGAGTCTCCCCTATAAATTGAACGTATCCAACCTGTATAGAGACCTATTTATTGAAAATTATCCTAACAACTATCATAATCACAACACAAACACATCAATTTCACCTCAAACTTTCTACGATTATTCCATGAAAGTAACCCAACTTATCTATATGAATGCACTAAACACAAAAAATTGAACATTGCAATAATTACTTACACATTCAATGACGGCTTGATTTCTATGTTACGCCTACATGATTGTGCTGAATCTATGAAGTACACAGTATTGGCTTCACAACATATTGCAAGCAACATCCAATGATTCCTACGTATTATAAACGTGTAAGTATTCTTTAAATAAATAAAGAAATACAAAAAAAATAATAATAGTCTTACTCCTGATAGTACGGCGCTAAAATGAATTGCTTGGATCTCAGCGTATTCATTGTTTCAGCCATGTAACTCACAACACTTTCTACATGTGTTTTAACTCTGATCGACGCAATCTGTGATGGACACATAAATCCAATTGACTGAATACCAAATTGCTCACACAACCCATGAAGGAACCTAAAAATAACAACCAATGAATAAAAAATAAAAATGAAAATTTAAATGAAAGACATAAATGCGTGTTCAGCAATCTTACATTATGAATACTTGCAAGATAGATACATTCAGCCATTTCATTGAGAGCAAGTCGGTGATGTCGTCAATCGTAACATAAAAACTTTCACCTTCCGTGTGATGAAACACAGTCGCGTCTAGAGGCACTTGGATGTAGTCTGTACCAGCAGGAAGTGTAAGCACCAGAGAGTGTAACATCTTACAATCAATACCCAGACGTTGTAATGTTGCATCATCAATTAGTGGTGATCGTCTGGTAGATGACATATCAAAACTCTGGGATTTTTTATTTTTTCCAATTTGTTTTGCTTGTTTTGTCAACTCTTCCTGTAATTACATGTTTTTTGTCATCATAACATTTCTAATATAATTTTAAAAGTAATTAAAACTCGAAATAAGTTTTTTATAAATATAAAAATTATTACCTCTCCAAAAATTACCAAATCTTTGGGCCATTGACAGAAACTTCCAATAGCTTCCCCCACCACGGTGTAGTATGGAGATGGTACTGGAAGAAGTGACGCTTCGGCACCTTGTATAACATCATCAACCGACACTTTCACATGATCGGTCAAAAGTTGTTGATGGTGCACAATAGTCTCAGGTCCGGATGGAAAAACCATTCCTCTAGCCACTATTTGGGGCTCACCATTACAACTTATAGCGAGACAACAAGGAATCGGTTTCTGTTGTTCAATAATATTCAATGTTATAGCCCTTACAATTGAAATATAATCAATAATATTGAAAAACAAAATATTTTAAGAGTAAATACCTGAAGGCCATCAAATGGATCAGGATTAACTGAGTAGCAACTACAGCGAGTTGGTGGTCGGGGTTGTGGAGTTATGTCCACTTCGGCATCAACATTTAAGCCCATGCGCTGAAGGATAGCTTCGTATTTCTGCTGCATACTATCAATCTTACTCTGTACCTCTGCTGCATACTCTTTCCTGACACGTTCGGTGATACCAACCTCCAAATCCTTCATGATAATATCTTTAATATCATCTACCGACACAACCCCTCTCGATCGTCTGCTGGACGAATCAGGTCTGCCATATACATCCCTCACCGTGACGTATACACCATATCCCCTAACCCGACCAGGATGATCCTCCTTACCAAGAGCTTCCGATAAGATGTCGTGGTGTCTCCTTGGGACAAACGTCCCTTGAGTTGCTTCCTCAAATTTTTCAATCTGTTTTCAAAAAAAAAAAATGAAAACTAAATATTAGTGTTTAAGCGAAATTTCATCATATTATGAAAAAATGATAGCCTATGCTTACAATTTTTCCATTCGCCCTCCTCGTTTTCTCGTTGGGGATGTAATAAGATCCGTCTTCTTTCTTCTTTGATCTAGCTCGAATCCAATCAAAGCTGCGATCATCACTTAACATGGACGAGCTAAGTGACGCACATGAAGATACAGAAGACAGTAGTGGGTCTGACAAAAGCCACTGTGGCCTCATCCCAGCATAACCCGTGGAGCCCAAAAAATGTGGATGCTCGTTGTGCAACTGGCTGTCCCTGGCCTTCTTGCTTTTTTCCTTGAAAAATAAAACATCACATTCATTAGTTTTCAACTCAATAATAAAAAATAATTAAGAATCATCACACAGGAGAGTAGGAGTTATAATGTCATATACCTTGAAAATCTCAGTCTCACGCTCTTTCTTGAATTGCTCCCATTTTTCTTCGGTCAGGTAATTATATAGCATAGTAGGTGATGCGTATATTGGGTGCTTATTGTTAATGAACTTATGCACCAACTTATTCTTGAAATCTTTCCATCGGGACCCAGCAACTCTTAAAATAATTCGTTTCCTTTCGTCGTTGGGTATGCTGAACTGCTTCTGAAATACAACAATAATATGCGATATTTATACCCATAACAAAAAAATATATAATGAATTATTAAGTTACTATGTATGAAGTGATGTAATACCTTTATATCTTCCCAAATCATGTCTTTAAGGCCTTTAGGGACTTTATGCCAATCACTAATATTTATATCCACATGAATACGGACCAAAGATCCTATATAAGAATTAAAGTTCTTCTTATGGGGTCCGATTGGCCTATTGTGTTCATCAAATTCAATCGCACTTACTTCATCCCCCTTCCTCTTCATGTTTTTGCAACTAGTTGGTCCACTAGTCTTTTTTTTTTTTACTGATACACTGATCATCAGATGAACTAGAAGAATCAGCCATGACTTTCACGGGATGTGCACGTATCTGCGTATATAACAAAACAAAAATATATAAACAAATTAGTAAGCGAATAGTAACAATGAATAAAGCATATATGAACAATATTAAAAAGTTCTAAGTAATAAAGTAAACGATCTTACAAAATTATATTGCCTCATGAACGACGGTCAATCAACAATCCTTCTTCATGATCCTCACGCATGTAATTTATTTCAAGATTATCTTCCCTTGTAATTGCATCTGGTTGTATACCAATAGAAAATGGACGAGTTTCGTCGAAATGATCATACTCTTCTTCATCCACCACATCATCAATGCCAACAATATGCCTTTTGCCCTGAAGTACAACTGACCACTTAGTATTTGCTGGGTCAAGAACATAAAATATCTGTTTCGCTTGTGATGCCAGTATGAATGGCTCATCAAAATAACCCAACCGATCAAAATCCACCAAAGTGAAGCCTAATTCATCCACCCGAACACCCCTTCTATTATCAACCCATTTACATCGAAATAGAGGAAACTTGAACTCCCTGTAATCAAGTTCCCAAATATCTTCAATTACTCCATAGTAAGACATTACGGAAAAATCTCTTGACATTGCTACTTGAGTCACTCCACTATTTTGCATCATGCTCTTATCATCTTGACGTTTTGTATAAAATGTATACCCATTAATGTCATATGCTTCATAAGACCTCACAAGCATGCCAGGGCCGTAAGCTAACCACTTTACAATTTCAGAAATGTTATTCGACATTTGTGATAATTCTTGCAGCACTTTATCTTTGAACCATTCTGCAAATGAGCGATTATGTTCATTAGTCACCCACCTCTCACCTTTTAAAGGATTCTGCTGCCTTAAAATGGACATGTGCTCGTCCAAATATGAATGAACCTCGGTAAGGTGTTGCAAGACAAGGAGGTGTACTTTGTCTCGCAATTCAACACCAGGCACAATTGTCTTGCATCCAATCGTACCTTTACCTTTCAGTCTTCCCTCGTGACGAGATTTAGGAATACCAATAACATCAATATCATCTAGGTAATCAGTACAAAATTCAATAACCTCCTCGGCAGCATAACCTTCAATGATACTGCCTTCAGGTCGAAATCGATTTCTCACATATCCTTTTAATATACCCATGTATCTCTCAAATGGATACATATACCTCAAGAACACCGGACCACAAATCTTAATTTATCTCACCAAGTGAACAAGTAAGTGCACCATAATGTCAAAAAATGATGGAGGAAAATACATTTCAAATTGACATAGAGTGATAACAATATCGGCCTGCAAATCATCCAGCGCATCCGGATCAACAATTTTACTGCAAATTGCATTAAAAAAGAAGCAAAGTTTTATAATGACATTTCTAACATGTTTTGGGAGTATGCCACGAACTGAAACTGGTAACAAGTGTTGCATTAAGACATGACAGTCATGAGACTTCATACCAACCAATTTCAAGTCCTTCATCGACACAAGACTTTTGATGTTCGATGAGTATCCAGATGGAACCTTAACAGAATTTAGGCACTCACAAAAACTTGTTTTCTCCTTTCTAGACAAAGTGTAGCAAGCTGGGGGTAAATAGGTACGATTTTCCAACTCTTGCGGTGCTAACTTATCTCGTATCCCCATTTCTACCATGTCTTTTCTGACTTTGATACCATCTTTTGTCTTTCCTTGAATGTTCAATAATGTCCCGATGACACTATCACATACATTTTTCTCCACATGCATTACATCAAGACAATGCCTTACCTGTAAGTGTTCCCAGTAGGGTAGATCCCAAAATATGGATCTCTTCTTCCAAAGACTCTTCTGAGGAGGTTTAAAAGGTTTTCCAAACATAACATCAATATTTTTAACTCGTTCATAATCCTCATTTCCTGTTAATGGTAAGCGAGAAACTCGAGTCTCGACTTTTCCATTGAAGAGATTTTTCTTCTTTCGATAAGGGTGGTGAATAGGGAGAAATATACGATGACTCATAAACACATTTTCTTACAGTTTTTCAACCAAAGATCAACCGTATCTTCTTCACAAACGGGACATGCTTTAGCTCCTTTATTAGTATACCCCGACAAGTTACCATAAGCTGGAAAATCATTTATGGTGCAAAATATCATAGCACGTAACGTGAAATTCATTTGACTATGTGCATCAAATGCTAACACACCTTCATTCCACAACAGTTTTAAATCTTCAATTAGTGGCGCTAGGTAAACATCTATGTCATTTCCCGGTTGTTTAGGCCCTGATATTAGCAACGACAACATGATGTACTTGCGCTTCATACATAACCAAGGAGGAAGATTGTAATTCACCAAGAGAACCGGCCAAGTGCTATGTCGACTACTCATATTACCATGCGGGTTCATCCCATCTGTACATAGTCCAAGCCTAAGATTCCTATCTTCTCCACCAAAATCGGGGAACATCCTATTAATGGTCCTCCATTGAGGAGAATCAGCCGGGTGTCTTAGCTTTCCATCTTCTTTCCTCCCATCGGCATGCCAACGCATGTTCTTCGCATCCTTTGCATTGGCAAATAAGCGTTTAAATCTTGGTATTACAGGTAGGTACCATAACACCTTTGCCGGAGAGCCTTTCTTATCATCCCAATTAACATGGCCTTCCTTTCGCTTATACCTCGATGCTCCACACTTTGGACACAGGTTCAAGTCCTTATACTCTTTTCGATACAATACACAATCATTTGGACGTGCATGTATCCTCTCGATCTCCATATCCATCGGGCACAACATTTTCTTTGTCTCGTAAATTGAACTAGGAAGTTCGTTATCCTCCGGAATCATATCTCGTAAAAGTTCCAATAAATTCGTGAAACTCCTATCACTCCACCTATTCTTCGCTTTCAAGTTATACAACTTAAGCACAGCAGACAATTTTGTGAATTTCTTACAACCAGAAAATAAAGGCTGTTCAGAATCATTAAACAGGCTATCGAAAATATGAGACGGTTCGATGAAATCCTCTTGTATGTCACGCATCATTTCATATATCCGATCACTATCCACATCATTCTGATCATTGTCCACATTATTCTCCTCTTGATCACCCCTATCATCACCGGTACTCGTCCTAGGAAGTATACTCTCACCATGCCATATCCACCGTGCATAACCTTCCTTAAACCCACGACGAATCAAATGACTCTTGACTTGCTCAGAGCTACGAAACTTTCTCAGATTCTTACAATCACAACAAGGACACAAAAGCATTTCTTCACCTTCTTTTTTTTTTTGTTTTCCTCGGCACATTTCATAAACTCTTCAACTCCTTTCACATATTCATGTGTATTACGTCTCCCATACATCCAACTCCGATCCATATCTAGTAACACATATATCAAGATATTCACCACGTGTTAAAACGAATGAAATCACCTTAACTTATTATTTACATTTTTATTTATAAATCTTACGAAAATTTTGACAGAATCTCCCCTATAAATTGGACTTAACCAACCTGTAGGGGGAATCAAAATGCCACAATAAAACTAAAATATTTAACTTCAACATATTCAAAACTCAAACAAAACTCCAGTCAAATTTAAACATTATCATCCAGTCTAAAATATTCATCCTCAACATGTAAAAAACACAAATATTTTTAGCCTCTTAATTATTCACTATATACGCTCATATCTCCAAATCATCACAACATAATCATCTCAACTCATCAAAACATCCAAAAAGTACAAAACATCTCAAATAATTCACTTATAAATACCTCACAATCATTACTTATCCGTAACTAATTCAAAACTCAAATAAAATTAACATTCTACAATTTCAATAAAACTTCAATTTTTAAAAATTGAATGTATACTAGATACTAACACAAAATCAATAATCTAAAATTGAAATTCAAACTAAACTAATAAGTTCATTTAAATAAACCAACATAATAAATAAAAATGATAACTTCAATTATAATCTAACAAAATGAACAAAATAGTTTAACTTAAAATATGAAAAATTACCGTTTAGTAGTGGACCTTGTGGGGTGGGTGGTGGTGGCTAGAGTGGGATGGAGCGCGGATTTTGATGGGTGGTGGCGCGGGTGTGGCTGTGGGGAGCGGGTTTTGGGTGGGTTTTGGTGCGGGTGGCTGTGGGGAGCCGATTTTTGGGTGGGTGTTGGTGCGGGTGGCTGTGGGGAGCGGGTTTTGGGTGGGTGGTGGCGCGGGTGGGGTGTTGTGGCGGCGGGCAAAGGCGGTGGCGCCGGGAACTCAGATTCTGTGGCGGGCGGGGGAGAAGTCGACGGGCGCTGGTGGTGCGCGCAGTGGCTGTGGAACCAAGGGTTGGTGGCGCGAGGCTGAGGTGGATGGTGGCGGTGGGGTGCTACAGCGTCGGTTGGAGGGTTGCAAGGTCGCGACGGCATGAGAATGTATTACGGTGAGGTTGAACTGAATGGAGTTGGAGATGTAACCGGGGAAATGTGTGAAATTTGACTGAAGGCGCGAAAGTATAGGCTAAGTAAAGGCGTCGGTTCTTTATAAGAACCGACGCCTATTATTTAAAGGCGTCGGTTCATTTTAAAAACCGACGCCTATTAGGCGGTTTAAGGCGTCGGTTCTTATGTAAGAACCGACGCCCTAAAGTGGCCGGGTTATTGGCGTCGGTTGTTTCCTAACAACCGACGCCTTTAATCAACTTTTATTTACGACTTTGCCACCGCATTTTTTCAGGCGTCGTTTTCGTTGAAAAACGACGCTAATTTGTTATTTTTTTTGATGTTTTTGTACTAGTGTAATGAACAATTCATATGTTACTTACCGTAGACGATTGATCAAAATTTTTCATCTTTACCCTCACTATATACAATTATCTAGTGAGTCACGAATCTAATGTCAATGTCATCTTTACCCTCAAATATATTTTATTTTCATAAAATAATGTGATATTTTTAAGATAAAATATGTGGTTGAAAAGTGATTTAAAAAAATGAGTGTAACTAAAAATTGGTTTGAAAAATGTACTGTTCATAAGGCTCCGTTTGTTAAAAGTTTGGGATCATTTGCACAAATACCCAACTTTTTGTATCATAATTGAAATTTATGTCATTTTAAAAAATCACAGAAAATACTGAGCCTCTATTTGGATGTGCAATGATTAAGGCTTATAAATTAATTTATAATCTACACAATTTTTCAAACCACTTTTTAATTTCACATCTTTTCTCTCTCCAATTTTTAATCTTTGATCTTACCTCGAAATTGCAAAAAAACTGAATTATAAACTGTTGAAGTTATCCGAACAGAGGTCAATATTTTTTTTACTGAAAAAATACTTTCTTTATCAAAAGTATAATACTACAAAAATTATGATACTTTTAAAATATCACAACATTATACTTATGATACTTTCAAATTTTTTGTATAATAACCTGAACATTTTTTCAAATGTTAAATGACACATATATATGTTAAAATTAACCATTAATTTTTGCTACATTTGATATGTTCATTTCTAACTAAGTTCAAGAATACAATAGATATTTACTTTTCAAATAGCAAAATTTATATAATAATATGGTGCTCATTTTGAAGATTACATTAAATTAAAATCAACAAAAAATTTATTTTATTTATCGACATTAAAAAATTTAAAGAAGAAAAAAAGAATTAGATTTTAGGGGAATTTTTTTAACAGTAGTTAGTAGTGCGTGCATTACACGTGACTTTCTAATGATATTATGAACTATATTTGAATGTCTTAAATTAAATATCTTCTTAATGCACATCCACTATTTTTAATATATATTTTTTCTAAAATTTGTATAAATTAGCACAAATTTACATGTTGATTATCTATTAGATTAATATTGAATCAATATTTTTGTCAAGACAACAACTAAAAAAGAGACCAAACTTGCTAACAAATTGAAGTTGATTGACCCCAGCTCAAAAATAAAATAAAATAAAATCGAAGTTAATTTACTTAATTTCACTAAATTGAAGATGATTTTGTTTAGAGCTCGGACTTGTATTAAGGTGAAACAAGATATATGTCAAGTAAATAACTTCAACATATTTATTTTTTCAAAATTATTGTCAATTAAATGATGCTTTTAATATATTACTTTCTCAAATACTTATTGCGTTCAATTTTTATAAATAATAGAATTCGAAGCTTAAATCCAAAAAAATAACATTTCTGAAAAAAAAAATTGAACCACTTAAAAGAATGCATGTCAGTACTCTTAACTGCTAAAACAATAAGTCATATATAATAATAAAAAAATATCATGAGTCCCAATGTCTCTTAAAAATCACTAAACGTGAATATGTAGATTATGACATTTTACCTTAAAATATAGAGGAATTTGGAATAAATTAATAATAAATAACAAAAATGATATCAGATTTATACAGTGACATATTAGTAAAATATTTAGTTGTTATTATTTATTAGTAATGTCATTTTCTTTATAAAACAGGACCATTACATGCGTAAATGAATATGAAATTTATTTTAAATTATAAAATGATATAATTAAAATAAAATTAATTGAAGGATAAATAAGAAATTATAAATTATTTTCGCAAGTATTTTGATCAAAAATATTTCTCCATTCAAGTTATTTTAGAAGTAGTATAAATATAAATATAGATCAATAAAATTTGAAGAGACAACGATCACAATTAAATTAAAAATTTTATTTTTAATTATAAAATGCCATAATTAAAACAAAATGAATTGAAGGATAAATAAGAAATTATAAATTATTTTCAAAAATATTATGATCCCAAAATACTTCTCCATTCAAGTCTGTATATCTTTATAATATATAAAAGTTGGGTAGTTTCTAAAAATAATTTTTCGCTCATTTTCTGTTTCTATAAATAGTAAGTTCCCATAAAATTAAATAGTGTGAATGCAAAGTGAATTAGTATTAATGCAAAGTGGATGTATGTCAAATGTGAATGCAAAATTTGGATAAATGTGAACACATTTATTGACTTATTATTAACATTAATTAATGCTGAATGAGTTCAATTAATATTTTTAGTTATATGTATTAAAATTTTCATTTAATTATTATTTTTTTATATATTTGTTGTTCTTAATATTATAAATTCAATGTGTATCCGTCAATATAAAAATCGTATTTTAATTATTAATGGTCAAATCATTTGTTATCTTTAATATTAAAAATCATATTTTTTATACTCGGTTGTCGTATCATGATAATTGAGAGATTTTAAAATTATTATTTTGACTATTTGACTTTGATTTTTTTGTGAATTGTTTTTGTGAAAAAATGATTTTTTAGAATGTATATTTAGAAAGTAGTATGAAAAATTATAAAAAATATAGTTATAAAGAATGTATAATTGAGGATAAATGTTCATAAATTTTATTCTTGAAAAATCAATTATGTATGGGTAAGTGTGTAACGCCCCAAATTCCGTGAAGCTCGGGACGTCACTTCTCCTTTAAATCCAATTTTATTGCGGAAAATAATTGAATTCTAAACATCATATTTATGTGAAAAATTTCAACGGTAAATAAATTAAATTTGATAAATGCATAAAAACGTTGAAATCTTAACTTTCAAATAAAGTAACGACAAATAATTAAATTGACGATGTTCATGACTTTAAATATCATATTTAAAATAACGACATGTAAATAAATTGACAATATTCATGAATCGTGACTTTAAAAAATATAGTTTCATTATTATTTGCCACCACTGCCCTTTCATTCGCCACCATCTCCGAAATCTGCAATTTGTAAGTTTAAAAATAGGGGTGAGCATTTCATAGAAATACTCAGTAGGTTCAGCGCAAATTAAATAAACTGTACAGTAAATAATACATATAATCATGCAACTTAATTCATAAATTCTCATTCTCATGCAATAAGCAGGTGGATCTCATACATCATAAATTTTCATGCCCGAAGACATGTGGATCTGGGCCCGAAGGCAACTGGTTCATGCCAGGAGACATGTGGATCTAGGCCCGAAGGCAATTGGTCCATGCCCGAAGACATGTGGATCTGGCCCGAAGGCAATTAATTCTCATAAATTACGTAATCACATGCATATATTTACAATACGGGTTTACTTAATATTGCGCATATAAGATAAAAGGTTTTTTTTTTTTTTGAAGTAATGAACCTACCTTAAGATATTTCTGAGCTTGCTTAAAAATGATTCTAGCTTTCTTGAAAATCCCGCGCCTCGTCTAGCCCTAAAATAAATAATTTTCTATTAGAAACTTTAAGTTAAAGCTTTGTAAATGAAAGTAAACTTGAGGGTTGAATTGAAAGAATTTAAAAGTGTAAAGCTCGGACTAAAATGATAACGTGTAAAGATTTGGGACTTTGTGTAAATAATTGAAATTAGGGACTAAGTCGATAAACCCGAAAAGTTCCTGACCAAATTATATTTTAGTCAAAACTCATGGTCATATTATACTCAAATGAATATTTGGGGACTAATTTGTGAAATTAATTGAAATTAGGAGCTGAATTGACCAACTCAAAAAGCTTATGACCAAATTAGATTTAAGCATAAATTTGGGTAAAAATAGACTCAATTGAAAATTTGGGACTAAATATAAATATTTTAAAACTAAATAGCTTAATTTAAGAATAGGGGCTGAAACAAGACATTTTAAACATTATAAGGACTGAATTAAAAGGCTTTATAAAGGCTGGGGACTGAAACGAAATTTTAATAAAATCAAGTCAAAACATTTTAAACACTGTGAGGACTGAAATAAAAGACTTTTAAAACACTGGGGACTAAAATGCAAGATCTCAAAAAAATCAAAATATAACATCAAAACCATTCTCTCTCTCTCTCCATTTTCGTTAACAGAGAGAGAGAGAGGCATGAGAGGGGACGAGGAGCCAAACGGCCCATCTCCGCTGTGGGCTGTCGGCGTTCAACCGGCGATGGCGCCGCCGAAGCATGGCGGCGGTGGGTGTGGTGGGAGTGTGAGGAAAAAGAAAGGGAGAAGATATTTTGGGCGATTTTGGAGCGATTTGGGGCTGGAACCGAGGCTCGATTTCGAGCTTGGGGTGATACTTTCCGGCGATATTCCGGTCCATACGAGGCAGCAGTCGAAGGTAAGGTATTTGGTGGGTTTATTCTTGGGTTTTGCTTGGTGTTTGGGTGTTGATTGTGGGAGTTCTCAAGGTTGGGCAGTGGAGGGTGGTCACGGTTCAGTGGTGGCTGGGTGGCGGCTGCAGGTTTTGGATTGTTTTTTGTATTGTATTGGCTAGGTCCTTGTGGTGGTTGTGGGAAATTGGTGGTTATAGGTTCGGGTTTGGCGAATTTTTGAGTTGGTCACTTGGCAGGCAGTGTGATGGCCCGGTTTGGGCGATGGAGGTATGGCAGCATGGTGATGGTGATGGTGATGGTGAAGGTGTTTAGATTTTTGGAAGGGGCTTTTGGCCGTGGAGTTGGTTATGGGACTGGGTTGTATTTTGGTTTGATTGGTTAGCTTCCGGAAATGGTGATGACAACAGTTTGGTTGTGAAAATTAAATTGCAGATTGGAGCTGCAATATGTTGATTAAGGTTGATGGTGGGATCTTGGTGTGATTTGGTGATGGTGAAGAGGCTTGAGAGCGAAAGAGACAGAGAGAGGAAAAACATACCCAGAAGTCTCGTGATGTTTGGTGTGTTGAGGGGAAAGAGGTGAGGCATCTATTTAATAGTTGATTTAGGTGTTAAACATGGTAGTTTAGGTTAAATCTTGATTCATGGAAAATTTTGAGAATTTGGAAGTGAATATGGTTGTGTAAGGAAATACTTGGAAAATAAGTTGTTGATTTAGTTGGGCCAAGAATTTATTGATTGGGTTGTTAAAAGGACTTGAATGATCGGTAAAACATTTGGGCTCGAGATGTTGGATTGGATTAAAACAGTTGAAATTTGGACTTAATATAATTAAAGCTTGGGCTTTTGAAAATAAACTGTGAGATTGAAATATTTTTGATCAAAATTGAAATTTGACTAAGTTTTTAAATAAATTTAATTTTCCACTTAACTGGCTAGACGAGCACTCGTTTAAAAATAAATAACTAAATGATGGGCAAAGTCGAAGCGACACGCTTTTAAAAATATTTATTTGAATAAAATCACGAAAATTCTCGGTCGCTACAAAGTGAATCAGTGATAAAGTATCATGTCTTGTGGGTTAAACAACTGCGCCGTTTTTATGAATCGAGATGTTTAGATGATTTCTTAGTATATAAAGTTAAATGTATTTGCAATATACATTCGTTAAAATTTAATCAAAACTAACATTTCATGTTACTTAATTTGCTACATTCATTTAAATATATGACCAAGTGTATTTAATTTGTAATGTTAAAGTAAATATGAAATGAAATATTTGTTTAATAATTTAAATATCGAATATTATAATAAGATAGTTAGTATCAATTCTAATAATATTATTCGGATAGTTATAAATTATTTGTGATAATCTAGAAATTATATTTTTAAAAGATTAATTACATCAATAAACATTAAAATTGAATAGTTATGTAAATAAGTTATGCAAATGGTCATTGAAGTTTTTTTTTTCTTCATTTTTTTAAGTAGTAAGTTATTTAAGTTCCTAACTATTACAATTGTGACAATTTAGTAAAAAAAAAAAAAAAAAAAGACCCCTATTAAGTACACTTCATTCAAACACATTTCCTAAAATGGTAATTAGTAATATTAATTCACTATTTATTATTCATTTTGGATAAAATTTAGATTTAAAATAATCCAATTGAATGCAGATTTTTAAATAGTTGCATTTTTCAGGTTCCGAAATTTCTTGGTCCGTCTTCCCCTCTTGGAGATCAATTACATTTTTTTTTAAATTCGTAAAAATAAAAATAAAAACTAATAAAAAAAACTTTGTCAATATCACATAAATATCTTTATCTAAAAATAGAAAATGAAAAAGGATGAAATAAGAACGTTTATCAATCTATTTTTCTTTTTCTTTTCGTTTTATATATATATATATATATATATATATATTATTTATTACAAACTCTATTTAAATGTAATTTTTCTTTTCCATTTTAAGTTTTAAATTAATTCAAATTACAATATTTAAATAAATTCCTGGAACAATAAACGTTTGAACAGTAAAAAAAAATTAAGATATGTGTAATGTACCTTTGTAATAATTGTCTTCCTTCTTTTCTCATTTTTAATTAAATATTCATTTCATATGTTAACATATGAATTCAATATATGTGAGTAACAAATGATCGTGTATCATATGAGTGTAACACTAGTAATATATAAAGTTTGGATAGTTTCTAAAAATAATTTACCGCCCATTTTCCATTTCTATAAATAGTACGTTCCCATAAAATTAAATAGTGTTAATGTAAAGTGGATTCGTGTGAATAGCAAAATGGATGTATGTATGTATTATTTATTTATTTATTGTTCTTAATATTATAAATTCTATGTGTAGCCTTCAATATAAAAATTGTGTTTTAATTATTAATGGTCAAATAATTTATTTTCTTTAATATTAAAAATCATATTTTCTGAAATCACATCAAAGATTCAATGTAAAAGACGTATTTTGTACATTTTGATTTTTCCACATGTCACACTGTTTCAAAATTGTTTTATTTAAGTAATGATATTTATAATTTCATAACTAAATTTAATTTGGTCATAAATAATTAATTTCAATTCGAATTGACACCCATATTACTCATTTTGTTCATTTATTAATTTATTTACTCATTTTGTTTATTTATTTATATAATTATTTTATTTATTTATTTTGTTTGTTTATTTATGTTTAATACTATAGGTTTATATAATAAAAATATGCAAAATACATATTACTAATTTTATCAATTAGTTTAACTAATTTTTATCAAAATAAAAATAAAGATATGTTAGCAAACTCATAATGTTTCAAAATAGGGTGTGGTTAAATATATATATTTAAAACGTATAAAAAAAAAAATCGGTAACATAACACTTTGACTGCTTGGTAGGAAATGAAAAGTCACATTATATTGGAAATTATTGAATAAGTTTTGAATATTTTGATAGTTAGTATCTATAATTTTTTAATTTTTTAAAATTTTGTCGTTGTAGTGGTTTACATTGTATACCGTTTTTTATGAAATTTAACTAATTGATTTTGATCTTTTTATTTTTGTTTTAATAAAATTTTGAGTGTATATCACAGATATATCGATTTTTTTATTTATTACAAATTCTATTGAAGTGTAATTTTTCTTTTCTATTTTAAGTTATATCAATTAAAATTACAATATTTAAAGAAATTTCTGGAACAATAAAAATACAAACCATAAAAAATAAAATAAAAAAAAAAAAAATTAAGTTATGTGTAATGTACCTTTTGTGATTAATTGTCTTCCTTTGTTCTCATTTTTAATTAAATATTAATTTCATATGTTAACATATAAATTTAATATATGTGAGTAATAAATAAGGGAATTAGTGTGAATGCAAAACGAATATATATCAAATGTGAATGCAAAATCTGCATAAATGTGAACGCATTTATTTCTTGTTCTTAATATTATAAATTGTATGTATAGCCATCAATAAAAAATTATGTTTTAATTATTAATGGTCAAATCATTTGTTATCTTTCATATTAAAAATCATATTTTCTAAAATATATATGTGGTTGAAAAATGTGCTACTTATAAATAATTTATAGAAAAAGTTATTGAACGAAGATTAATATTGAATAATTAATCATTTGATTTCTTTTTAATTAATAATATCAATAGAATGATATAGAATGATTAATATTATTTAATCATTCTTAATTTTAATAAATTTTTGAAGATTATAGGGTATAAGATTTTCGGTATAATTTCATAATATCAAACTTTACTTGGTTGTCGTATCATGATAATTGCGAGATTTTCTAATTATTATTTTGACTATTTATTTTACTATATAAACTTTATTTGTTAAATTCAAGTATTTTATTTACTTATTTTTTAATTATTGTAATTGACGTTTTTGAATGAAATTGAAAAGTATAAAGAGTCAAATGTACAAGTTATGAGAAATATATTAATATATTTCACATATATCAATATTTGTACACATAATTTTACATCAAACATGATATACCATTAAAAAACTACTAAATTTGCATTTTTAATAAAGTTAATAATAATGCATAAAGATTATTGAAATCAATAGTCATTTATTATCTAAACATATAAATTGAAGTTTATTATTCAAAGAAGTTTTTAATAATTTGAATTAATTATGTTATTTTTTAAATTCTAATAATTATTGTAATAGAATTTTTTTTATACATTTATACATATGTTGATTATGTATAAGTATTAAAATTTTACGAATACTTATTGAAATTGATATTGTGGATAACAACTTTCGTGCATCGCATGGGTGAAATACTAACTATATGTAAAGGGAGAGTACTTTCCAAAAACATGTGTTTGAACTTTTCCCGCCTAAACCATCTTTCCTAAAATGAAAGTATTTCAATGAACCAGAATACTTTTGATAATTGTACTATTATTTTGAAATAAAAAAATATGCAATGTGGGTATCAAATCGAAGATCTCAATGAGAACTTTAATAAGAACTTACGAGTGAGAGTCAATTATAAACATGTCTTCCCTAAAATCATATCAAAGATTAAATGTAAAAATTTTATTTTGTACATTTTACTTTTTCCATATATCAAACTATTTCAAAATTGTTTTATTTAAACAATGATATTTATGATTTCTTAATTAAATTTAATTTGGTCATAAATAATTAATTTCAATTCGAGTTCAAAGGCATCTTAGCAAACTCATAATATTTCAAAATAGGGTGTGTTAAATACATTTATTTAAAATGTATAAAAATAGTTTTTTTCAGTAACATAATACTTTGACTGCTAAGTGGCAAATAAAAAGTCACGTTATATTGGAGATTGTTGGATAAATTTTGAATATTTTGATAGTTCGTATCTATAATTTTTTACTTTTTAAAATTCTGTCATTCATGGTAGTTTCATGTTGTAGACCGGTTTACACGGAACTTAACTATTTGATTTTGATTTTGAATTTTATTTTTTTCTTTTTATTTTCCCTTTCATTTTAATAAAATCTTGAGCATATATATCACAGACGTATCTATTTTTTTTTTTTTACTTTTTACAAATTCTATTTATGGCTATGTTTGACAAATCAAGCTGATAGCTGATAACGGATAATTGAAACTGATAAATTAGTCAATTGAAATATAAGTGTTTGACAAAAATAGCTGAAAGCTAGCTCAGAAATACAAAATAACATAAAAGGAAAATATATTTTAAATACCATAATGACAGGGGGTGTAATTTTACAAAAATAAAGAAGTTGAAAATGGAATAAAAAATGAAAAGCTCATGGAGCTTATTTGAAAAGCTTGTAAAAGAAGCTTTTGAGATAAACTCTAACTTCTCAAATAAGCTCATCAACCAAACGAAGCGTATTTTAGTAGATGAAACTTATAAGTTCTCCAATCTCGCTTATTTGGCTTACCAAATATACTCTAAATGTAATTTTTATTTTTCATTTTAAGTTTTAAATCAATTCAAATTACAATATTTAAAGAAATTCTTGGAATGATAAACATACGAACCGTAAAAAAAATTAAAAAAATTAAGATATGTGTAATGTATTTTTCATTTTTAATTAAATATTTATTTCATATGTTAACATATAATTCAATATATGTGAGTAACAAATAATCATGCATCATACGGGTGTATCACTAGTTATTTTAAAAGTAGTATATATATAAATATAGATCAATGAAATATGAAGAGACAACGACCATCATTAAATTAGAAAACATTACATTACATTAACTATAATATATATAATAATTAAAATAAAATTAATTAAAATGACAAATAAGAAACTGTAAATTATTGTTGAGATTATTATCGTCCAAAGAAGTTTCTCTCTTTAATGGACTTTTAGAAGTAGTATAGTAAACTGCCATGTCATCTAGGGATGATAATAGGGTGGAGAATCACTGAATACGACGAGGACCCGCCCTGAACGGGGCGGAGAATCCCCGACAATGATGGGGATGGGCGTGAGAATGAGGATGAAAAAGTATCCCCAACCGGGATGGGGTAGGTTTTGGGATTTTTTGGTCCCAAACAAACCTCAGGGGTGATGATGAAACATCATGTAGGAAATTTAGCTTCGTAGGCCCACGGCCCATGATCGAAGAATTATTTGCCCTAACTGACCACAATATGTGTAACCCAAGAATGACAAGTTAGAGACTTTACCATCTTATCTTGAGGTTTTAATTGAGTCATTGGCTCCGTTGCTCGGTAGGTGGATCCGATTGGCGGCCCAGGTTTTAATTACGCTCTCGACATATTCCCTAATAAAACCTAAACACCTATTTATTCTAATTAACCCCCTTCTCTCTCTCTCTCTCTCTCTCTCTCTCTCTCTCTCTCTCTCTCTCTCTCTCTCTCTCTCTCTCTCTCTCTCTCTCTCTCTCTCTCTCTCTCTCTCTCTCTCTCTCTCTCTCTCTCGACATAGCTGCGACCCCCTTTTCTCTTTGTGAGGAACCCGATCTTTTCTCTGTGAAAAGCCATTACCTTACCTCTCGCCCTCTTGCTTGCTTGTTGCCTTCCTCTTCGTGAGTTTGGCCCCTTGCTTCCGTTCTTTATTGTGGTGTAAACCGCGATCTCTTTGACTTCTTGTTTGGGCAGACTGGTTCGGTCCTTTCTTCTTCGTGAAATAAGTGGGTTGTGGGTTGCCTCGGAGTGTCTCGTGCTGTCTACGTGCTGTGTTGCCTATTGTGGTTATTGGGGCAAATTTCTAAGCCCTCAATTTGTACTACACGGCTCAGTTTCGAAGCAAAAGGGAGTTCTTCCTTTTTTTATGCTTTGATTATTGTTTATTTATCATTCCTAACATATTGTCAATCATATATTCTAAGTGATTAACTTGACTACTTTGTGTTGTTGAAGGCTAAAATTACTACAAACTGGTATCAGAGCCAGGGCTTGATTGATTGGTGAATTTCTATGGAATCGGTATTTTTATTTTTGAACTTTGTGTTCATTGCCTTATTGCTGAAATTATTTCTAAATTTTTTCATAATCTGCGTATTGAAAAATTCTTGACTGATTGTTCCATTTTACTGTTTTTACAATCACAGTTAACTTTAAAGGTTGATTCTTACTTGGTGCTGTATCTGCCTATATATCGAAGGATCGCTAATTGCAAATTTGCAAAAATAAACAAATAATTTCGAATCACTCACAATTACGGACACAGAAAAGTCCGCTCTGGAAAATTGGCTGATCACTTTTAAATTTCTGTAATAGCAGGTCATCATGTGGGGTGACCATTATGCTTGCGATTGCCTGTTGCTAGTTAGAGAATTTAATTTCTATTACCTGTGATTTAGATATTGCTGTGTTATACCTGTTTTTGATATATCTTAGTGATTATCTATTTCCTGTTGCTTTTGAAATTAGAATTGTTCCTTAGACCTGACCCGTGTCAAAAATTCTCTTGACCTAAGATCCTTTGAGTCTCACGGAATCCTGAGAATCTAGAACGGAGTATATATATTGTGGCTCTTAAGGTTTTTGTGTGAAATTCTTTGTGAGCTGCATATTCTTCCATTGTGTTGTGTTGCTTATTTTTTTTAATATGTCTGCACATCATTTTGACTTGAGTGACTTTAATGGAAAATGTGATTTTTCTATTTGGTAACAGAAAATGAAAGATATTTTGGTTCAACAAAAAGTTTATAAAGCAATTGATAATTCTTTTCCTGCTACTGTGACTGACGAACAGAAAAAGGAATTTGATGAACTTGCTTATACTTCTATTATCTTGCATTTATCTGATAGTGTTTTACGAAAAGTTGGTAAACACGATACTACTGAAACTCTTTGGAAAAAGTTACAAGAACTTTACTTAACACAATCCACCCCGATCAAACTTTTCTTACCTGGAAATTTTTTCAGTTTCAAAATCGATCCTTCAAAAGAATTAGATGACAATCTTGATATTTTCAATAAACTTGTTCAAGTTATCACAAACTGTGGTGATAAAGTGCCTGAAGAATACAAGGCCATAATTTTATTGAACGTCATTCCTAAAATATATAAGGATGTTAAGAATGCTATCAAGTATGGGAGGGAGACCCTTACCCCGGAGGTAGTCATTGATTTTCTTAAAAGTAAGGATAGGGAGATAAGAGCTGAGAAAGATGGGTGAAAATAAGGGGAGGTCCACTTTATGAGAGGTAGGACTCAAACAAAGGGTGATGGAAATAGTGGGAGCGGACAAAGTAGTGGTGGCAAGAAGAAGGGTAGAAGTAGATCCAAATCACGAGGGAAAGTTGCAGGTAAAAAGTGTTATGGTTGTGATCAGTTAGGACACTTTATTAGTGATTGCTATAGGGAGAAAAATAAACTAAAGGGGAGTGAACAAGGTGAGGCAAACATTATGACACCAAAACATAGTGAACCTGGTGAGGTTTACGTCCTTTTAGATTCCAAGCCTAGTGAAATTAACCTGTCTATGAACTCCCATACTGATGAATGGATTCTTGACTCTGGTGCATCTTTCCATGTCACTTCCCATAAGCATTGGTTTGATCATTTGCATGAGTCTGATCGTGGTCATGTTGTTGCATGGAGTGGAGTCGCATATAATATTATAGGTGTTGGTGATGTTACTATCAAATTTGAAAATGGCTTCGTACATACCTTGAAGAATGTTAGGTACATTCCATATATGGGTAGAAATTTGATATATGTGGGAGAATTGGAAAGGTTTCACTGGGGGCTTGGTGACGGGATAATTAAAATGTTTAAGGGTGCACTTAGGGCCTTTAAGGCCATTAGGAAAAATGGCATTTACATAACTCATGCTGAGGTAGTAGGTGGTCAAAACCATACTATTGCATCCATTGACACCGATCACACACAAAAATGACACAATAGACTAGCACATGTGAGTGTTAAAGGTCTAAAATATTTAAATGATAAGGGTGTGTTTGGAAAGGATAAGGTGTCTGATATGCCATTTTGTGATCATTGTGTGCTTGATAAACATCACAGATGTCTTATGCATCCAGCACACACCGGACAACTAGAATGCTTGAATACATTCACTCTGATTTATGGGGTCCAGGGAGCAATCCCACTTTTGGTGGTAACAAATATTTTCTGTCTATTATTGATGATTTCTCTAGATGTGTGTGGATTTATTTGTTGAAAGATAAATCTGAAACTTTTGAAAAGTTTAAAACTTGGAAATTACAGGTGGAGAACCAGACAGGTAAAAGTATAAAATATTTGAGAACTGATAATGGTCTTGAATTCTGCAGTTCTGATTTTGATAATATGTGTAAAGATAATGGTATTACTAGATATAGAACTGTACCTTACACTCCCCAGCAAAATGGGGTTGCTGAAAGGATGAATCGTACATTACTTGATAACGTTAGATGTATGATGTTAAACTCTGATGTGCCTAAATCTTTTTGGATTGAAGCTGTTATGACTGCGTGCTATCTGATTAATATGACTCCTTCCACTGCTTTGAATGGTGATACTCCATATGAAAAATGGTATGGAAAATGTGCTGATTATTCTATGCTTAGAACTTTTGGTTGTACTGCGTTTTCTCATCAAAGTGAGGGAAAGTTAGAACCTAGAGCTAGAAAGTGTATTTTTCTAGGATATCCTGAAGGTGTTAAAGGGTATAGGTTGTGGGACAGAAGCCAAAAGGGTGTGAGAATAATTATCAGCAGAGATGTCACCTTTAATGAGTCTGAGATGCCGTGTCTAGGAAATGAGGAACAACTAGAGATAGGTGGAGATGAACCCTCTCTTGAGGTGAAGAGTGTTAGAGTCCCTATCCCCATTACCCCGAGTGAGGTGGAGAGTAACCTCCAACAAGATTACGAGAATGTAGAATTTGAAGAAGATGACCCTATAGATTATCCTGTTGACCATAACCCTTTGGATGACTATCAGTTAGCTAGAGATAGGGAAAGAAGACCACATAGAAAATCCCAAAGAATGTCCGACTACGTTATAGCCTATGCTAGTTACCAAGACCTAGCTGATAGGGAGCCCAATACCTATGAGGAGGCTATGAGAAGTGAAAATAGTAAATTTTAGGTTAGTGCCATGAAAGAGGAAATAGAGTCACTCCTTAAGAATCAAACTTGGGTTTTAGTGGACAGACCAAAAGATAAATCTATTGTAGGCTGCAAGTGGGTCTACAAGGTTAAGGAGGGTATGACTGAGAGTGAGCCTGTGAGATATACGGCTAGGTTAGTAGCCAAGGGATACACACAAAAGGAAGGGGTAAATTATAATAAGATTTCCTCTCCCGTTGTTAAGTATACCACCATTAGAGTCATGCTTGCTTTTGTTGCTTATTATGACTGGGAACTTGAACAACTTAATGTGAAAACTACTTTTTTACATGGGGATCTTGAAGAAAAAAAATTTATTTTTCAACCCAAAGAATTTGAAGGTAAAGAAAAATCGGATCATGTGTGTTTTCTTAAAAAATCATTATATGGTTTAAAATAATCACCTTGGCAGTGGTACAAGAAATTTGATTCTTATGTGCTATCTATTGGTTTCAAGAGGAGTGAGTTTGATCATTGTCTATACTATACGCACCACATCACTGATGAGTATGTGTATTTGTTACTTTATGTGGATGACATGTTATTGATTGGTTCTAACATGATTTTAGTAGACAAAGTGAAAAGTGAGTTAAACTAAGAATTTGATACGAAGGACCTAGGCCATGCTAAACGTATTTTAGGTATGGAAATTGAAAGAAATAGATCTAATTCTTGTTTATTCTTGCATCAAACTCCCTATGTGCAAAAAGTGTTAAAGAAGTTTGGTATGACTAATTGTAAGCCTGCTTCTTTGCCTCTTGGAAACCATTTTGTTTTAACAAAAGATCAATCACCTGCAAATGAAGAAGAAATATCTTATATGAGTAATATACCTTATTCTTATGTGATTGGTTCTGTTACGACCACGACTAATTTTACATGACACGTCATTCACATCGGTCCAACAGGGAATCCACAAAACATTCATTCACCTAATCATGACCTACAGGCCAAACTGTGAATACCAAACTTGCTGGACTCTCACATGTCGAGGTACCCCTATGCCGGGGTGATGCTATGCCTAGGTACCCCTATGCCGAGGTGATCCTATGCCAAGATACCCCTATGTCGGGGTGATGTTATGTCGAGGTACTCTTATGCCGAGATACTCCTAAGCCGAAGTGAGTACCCTGTAAAGGTGACAAGATAGCTTGATGTGACAAAATCTTTAAAGGGATTTGATGGTTACTTTATCCCTATGATGTGTAGTAATGATTATAGCCAAAGAAATGATTTACCTCATGAATAGTTAGGATCTTGCTATGTGTAAAACATAACACATGTCACAATCTAAGAGAATTACTCATTCTATAAATAGAGCACACTTGCCTCCAAGGAAAAGGTTGGTAATTCAATACACTAACAAAATATTTCAAGTCTCACTCCCTTTTCTCTCTTTTACACATTTTACATTTCCCGCACCCAATATATATTCATTTGAAATGAGTACTGACTTTGGCATCGGAGTGCAAAAGGGAGCCACATCGGCCCCCTTTGCAAACTGATTGTTTGTCATAGTGTGCAGGAGATCCACGTGTTCAAGAGGGAGGAGCTGAGACGTGTTGGTCCAAGATCCAACTAAATTTTTTGGTCAACAAGTTCTGTGATGTATCTGATGGTTTGTACTCGGCCAGATTTGGCTTTTGCTGTTAGTATTTTGAGCAGGTACATGTCTAATCCAGGCCCCACTCATTGAGAAGCCTTGAAGTCGTTACTTAGGTATCTTAATGATACTTACAATGTGGGTTTAATCTAAGTGCAAATCTAATAATGTGAAATTGAAGGGTTTTAGTGATACTGATTATGGTGGAGATAGAGATAATAGGAAATCTACTTCATCTTCCGTATTTACTTTGTGTGACTCATGTGTTAGTTGGAAATCTCAACTCCAACATATTGTTGCTCTCTCTACTACTGAATCTAAATATATTGCTATTACAGAGACATTTAAAGAAGCTTTGTGGTTTAAAAGATTACTTAAGGAACTAGGTACCTTAAATGAAAGTGTAACTGTATATTCTAATAGTCAATCAGCTATTCATTTATGTAAGAACCCTGTTTTTCATGAACGCACTAAACATATCGATGTTAGGTTGCATTTTATTAGAAATATTGTTTCTCAAGATGAAATCAAACTTGAGAAAGTGCATACAGATTATAACCTGCAGATGTGGGCAAAAAGGTGCTCACACTGGTAAAATTTAGAAGTTGTCTATTGCTTCTAAATATCGGTACATGTATGAAAAGTTTTGATTAGTTTAGGACTTTACTTCTGCATTTACTAAACATGTGCTGTTTTGTTTTGCAAGTTTGTTCGGTACCAAGGTGGAGGTTTGTTGAGATTTTTTAGTCCCAAACAAACCTCGGGGGAGATGATGAAACATCGTGTCGGAAATTTAGCTTCGTAGGCCCTCGGCCCATGATCGAAGAATTATTTTCCCCAACTAACCACAATATGTGTAACCCAAGAGTAACAGGTTAGAGACTTTACCATCCTATCTTGAGGTGTTAATTTGGTCATTGGCCCTGTTGCTCGGTAGGTGGATCCGATTGGCGGCCCGGGTTTTAATTAGGTTCTCGACCTATTCCCTAATTAAAACCTAAACCTACCTATTTATTCTAATTAACTCTCACTCTCGGTTAAGACAACTCACGCACACTCACACACACTCTCTCTCTCTCTCTCTCTCGGCATAGCTGCGACCACCTTTTCTCTTTGTGAGGAACCCGATCTTTTCTCTGTGAAAATCCATTACCTTACCTCTCGCCCTCTTGCTTGTTCGCTGCCTTCCTCTTCATGAGTTTGGCCCCTTGCTTCCGTTCTTTATTGTGGTGTAAACTGCGATCTCTTTGACTTTGTGTTTGGGCAGACTGGTTCGGTCCTTTCTTCTTCGTGAAATAAGTGGGTTGTAGGTTTCCTCGGAGTGTCTCGTTTTGTCTACGTGTGGTGTTTCCTATTGTGGTTATTGGGGCAAATTTCTGAGCCCTCGATTTGTACCACATGGCTCAGTTTCGAAGCAAAAGGGAGTTCTTCCTTTTTTTATGCTTTGATTATTGTTTATTTATCATTCCTAACATATTGTCAATCATATATTCTAAGTGATTAACTTGACTACTTTGTGTTGTTGAAGGCTAAAATCACTACAGCAGGGATGAGGATTACCGTCAAATTCCTGTCCTCACAACAGACCCGCCACGAAATTATCCCCGATTAATAAATTCAATTAAAACAATCCAAACAAATTAAAAGTTTCCTAAGCCACTCGACGCTCAAATATATAATTTTAAAATCAAGCCTTACATTTCAACTCTATACTGCTCTCACTCTCAAGACTCATCTCACTCTCTCCAAACATACTTCTTAACATAATTAAACTTATACTATTATATAAAGGATAATGTTAATCATTCTTTAGAGCTATTAAATGGGGATTTTTTTTTTAAAATAATCATACTTTAAGAAAAGAATTTGTATAACTAAGTATTTTTCAAAAATATCAATGTTCACAGAAAATGAAATAATAACTTTTATATCATTTTCTTTAAGTCGTGAACAAATATTAAATTGAAAAATTAGTTGTTCTCTTAGACATTGTCATCATTTGATAAACATAAATATCATTACTAATTTATTTGGTCATACTTTTTTGATGTACTTGCAAACTTTTTGATCTAGTCAAGGAGTAATGTGCAGTATTATATGTTAAAGAGGAATTTCATTAGATAACCATTATAAAAAAAAAATTAATGAACAAATATAAATATATATATATAATAAACGAGGATGTAAACGGGGATTATGAGCATCCTCGTCCCGTTACCATCCATAATGTCATCAATTAAGTTGTAAGTCAAATTTAACAAAGAAGTGAACATATGGATAAAATGATTCCCTTAAAATATAAGTTAACGTATCCATTGTAGACTAATATTCAACCCCTAACTAATTTATTTCACTAACGTGTAGTTTAAACTATTCATTGTGGATGTTCTTAGAGCGGAACTTTGGTAACACACCTTGAGACTTTCAAATTTTATATGACACTTTTATTATATTTGATCAAGTATTTCATCAAATACGTTGTAGAATTGGTGAGAATTTATTGAAAACTAAATGGTAATGTCTTTCAAACAACACACTGAGCCTCGTCGAGGAAAATGGAGGTGACACAGCGATGGTAGCACTGTTTGTGAGAATATTGTAAGTTTTTTAAGAGGAAAAAGAAAAGTAAGTGAAAATAAATTAAAATAATAATGTAAGTAAAATCTCAATAAGGGATCAAAATGCAGTATGTAGTACAATTATTCCTAAAAGTTGTGTTTAAAAACTTTTTTTTTAATGTTTTCGAGGTAAAATACGTGGTTGAAAAATAGAAAGAAAAAATGTGTATGATTAAAAAGTGGTATGAGGAATATGTTGTTTAAAAATATATTTTTAAACCATTTTCTAAACAGAGGCTAAATTAATTTATAAATAATTAATTAATTTATAAATAATTTACCAAACGAAGGCTTAAGTTACCAAACTAAGGATATGTGTTTCAACCGACAAGACCTCTAAAGTGAATTGATCTTTTGAAGCTACAGGTCTTAAGTTGATTGTGCTTGTACGATAATCAATTCTCTTATTTATATAGACGAGCATGATTTGACAAAAATGGTTGATTGTATCAACATATCCCTACATCCACAATTCATGTCGACCTAGCATGGCTCAACAAGGTGGCTTGGCTCATCATTTGCCTACACATTTTATGTTTCTATGGTTCAAAGTCGAAAGAAAAATAACTGTGATTTTATGCTAAGACGACAAAAACCTGGTTCACCTATGGCTTAATTTGGGTAGCTTGATTCACCCGATCTAGTTTGGCAAGGTCTAACCTAACCTTTTTTTTTTTTGTTGCTTGAATCGGGCATTTCTCATTACTTGAAGGTATTGACTTCTGTGACTAGTTTATTATCATATAGGAAAATGATTTACACTGAAATTAGTTCCGGGATTCCTTGTTGAGTACAAAAGCAGTGAGTACAAACTCCGATCCTCAGTGATTACACATACACTCTGGCACAGGATATGCTAACACATCTCTTTCTATCCTCTTAGTTCTCTGCTCAGGTTTCCCCTTGGAGTTTCTATGCAGCCTCTGTATAATGCTGCTAAATTCTTCCTCCGAGATGGACACGTCCTCGAAGAAAGGAATCATCATTCTCTTGTTAGGCTTTACGTGTTTCTTGTGTCCAACGTACACACGATGGCCCTGCAGAGCGCGGCCCGTGTTACCTCCATGGGAAGGCATAAAGACATCGCTGTTGAGAGAGACAATATAGTCGACGGCTGCTAAAACAGAAGGTTTGTTCGTGTACGGACTAAGCTCACCCCCTCGTGACAACATCCGCTTTGTCACTATATTAGGAAACTCTTCTACAAGGGGCTGCAACGCGTAGGTTCCGCCGAGTGGATCCCCTCCTGCCACATATATGCGAGCATTGCTCGGCGCTCCTAAAGCCTGTAGAAGCCTTGCAACTTCTAGAGCATTAAGAGGACAGAGTCCTACGAGGCGTCTTTATGGGGAGATTCTAATCAAGCTAAGCATATACACTGGAAGTCGTGGGAGAAATTGTGTTATCCTTATGAAGAAGGTGGTCTAGGCTGCAGATTAAGGGTAATGATTCTCCTCTTTGGAAAAGAATGCTACAGGTTAGAAAATATGTTGAACCGCATTTGTTCTGGAAAATTGGCAAAAGGCAGAGTCAATTTTGAATTTGATCAGTGGCTCATATCTGGTTCATTGAATGGTAGAATACAACCTAATATTGGTAGACATAAATATGTGATGGAGTACAAATTGGCTAATGGTAATGAATGGGACATGAATCAGCTGAAGAGCACTCTCCCTGATAACATCATTCAGGATATCCTTGCTATCCCTCTTAATCAAGCTGAAGATCAACTATATTGGAAACTCAACTCCACAGGAGAATTTACAAGTAAAAGCAGTATGGAGCAATTTAGAGAAAAGGGAAATTTACAAATACCTGATAAATATGTTTGGAACAAATGGCTTCCACCTAAAATTGGGTTCTTTATCTGGAGATTATGGGATAACAATATCTCAGTGGACAAAATTGTTCAAAGCAGATTCAAGATTCAAATGGCGTCTAAATGTTTATGCTGCAGGGGAGAAGAAACTATAACTCACCTCTTTGTGGATGGCAGAATTGCTAAGGCTGTGTGGAGGAGTATATTCGAGAAGGCTGGTATTAACAATATTTTAAGTAAGTCTCCTAAGGATCTGATTGCTAAGTGGATACAACAGACTAAATCCAAAATGGGTAATCTGTTACCCTTAATTCCCTTTTTTGTCTTATGGTACATTTGGATTGATCGTAATGGTGCTAAACATAATCGATTGCGAATGAGTTCTAATAGAATAATAGCTAGAACTATGCACACTATATCATACCTTGTCAAGGCTGGCATTAGTTGGAAATATGAGATGAAGTTGAATAGAAATGAGGTGGTAAGATGGAAGAAACCGGATGTGGGTTGAATAAAGATTAATAGTGATGGGGCTGTGAAGAAGGACGGGCAAGCTTCAGGGGGTGGAATTGCGCGTAATCACCTTGGGGAGGTTCTATGGGGTTATTGTGACTTCTACGGGAAGGTTAATATCATAGAAGCTAAAATAAGAGCTTTGGACAAGGGTCTGAAAATTTGTGGAGAGGCGGGATATCAAAATATTTGGATTGAAGTGGACTCTATGGCAATCGTTTCTCTGTGTAATGCTACGGTGAAGGGTGCATGGAACATTCAATATTATCTGGAAGCTATTAAAGACAGAATGAAACGGCATAAGGTGACCTTATCTCATATATGGAGGGAGGGAAATGTAGTTGCAGATTGGATGCCGGTTTGGGACATAAAGAAAGAAGATTCAAAATGGTGCAGGAATACGAATTGGTTGGAATTGTTAAAGGTATGATCATGCTAGAAAATACTGGTATGCCATACATTAGAATCAGAAAGTAAGGCTTGTGGTTTCAGGAGTTGGTGCTCGCTGGTAGGTTATTAGTAGTGTAGGGAGTTTTTTTTACCTTTTTTCTTATTGTTTAGGTTGTCTGCATTTTGTAAGGTATTAATAGGGAGTAGTACTCTTTATTAATATCATTGCATCATTCTAGTTGGTTTAGGTTCCTGCATGTAATAGGCATTCCTTTGGAGGTACGGCGTTCATCCCCCTCTTTTAGGTGTAATTTCTCTTTTTTTCAATAAAATGGTATGGACATCCTAACTCCCCCCCCCCCCCCCTCCCCAATAGAGTAGAGGTGGAGGCATAAAAACCATACCAAAGCTCCTTTGGGATTTTATCCAAAAAAAAAAAAAAAAGGTCTAACCTAACCTTCCTTCAGTAGAGACATGAGTCGGCCTAGCATAGCTCAACATGGTGGCTTGGTCCATCATTTCTCTATACCTTTTTTGGTGCTGACATCTAAATTCAAGAAGAAAACAACTCACGGTGCGTTTGATGGCCCTTAGCCGCCATTTTTTTTGTTTATTTTGGTGTTTTCTAGGTAAATATGTGGTAGAAAATTGGAGAGAGAAAACGTGTGTGATTAAAAAATTGTTTGAAAAATTGTATTGTTTATAAATTGATTTATAAATTGTAATCGTTGCGTAAAAGAACGATGTATCAATTTGTTTGCTAAAACGATCAAAACCTAGTTGACCTATGGCCTAAGTTGGGCAGCTTGACTCCCCAATCTAGCTTCACATGGTCTAACCTACCTTCAGCATTGACATCAGACATGAATCTCAAAATCCCATTTTAATCTTGGGATCATTGGATATTTTCACTATCTTTATATGTTCATGAATAACATTATGAACAATGCTACTTGTACATTATCGTTCACATATAGATGTGATGTCAAACAAAAAGTGAAGTTTTTTATTTTTTATTTGATTGAAGAAATTTTGATGCAACTGTTGGAAAAATAGTGTTTAAAGAAATATTGAAGATTGGATTGAAGTAAAAATGAAATGGAATTAAAATTTGAAAAATGCATAAATATTTAGAACCAAACGATCGCTTGGACTAAAGGTTGAGTGATAGCTTGAGACAATTTAGAGGTGCAGAATATTCTCAAGATAGCCAAGCGATTGCTGATGTATAACCAAGCCAAGCAATCGCTTAGTTGAGTTTTGGGGGGAAAAAATTGTGCCATGCGATCACATGGTGGTCCAAAAAGTGAACGTAGAAAAAGTGGTGTCTTTTGATGGAAAAGCTAGACTTTTTATGTTGTAATTTACACCATTTAGTGGAGGTGTTTGGAAAACTATAAATAGGAGATAAATTTCCAACAAAAAATATACAACAAACCAGTATCAATTTAAAGTTTTGTCCAAAGCATACAAAATACTTTCCAAATGTCTCGTGTTCTTTAATTCTTAGAAGAAACTCTATATTTGGCTTTATTTAAACTACAAATTCTTTGTCAAATTGTTCTTTAAGCACTCAAATTATCAAAAGAAAGCAAATATTTCTTAAGAATAACAATTTACATGATCGAACCAACTTCTTTCATTTTGGTTATACTTATCTTTTTGCTTTCTTCTTTTGCTTCATTCTTTTCTTTCTCCATCCTATTACGCCACTTTTTGGTGTAGAGTTTTTTTGAAGTTTTTGTGATTTTATTGAAAAATGTGTAGCTTAAAATTGTTTGAATGAATGGTTAGATTGAGTGTTTATAATAGTTGTTTTTAAAAAACAAGGGCTACGTATTCAACATCAACCATATCTCATCACATAACGTGTATGTAAATCATTATGTAAACCATTATATATATGTAGCAAAAATGGTAAAATTATTGTCTTTGTTACCAGAAAAAAAAAAGTGATCAAATAACTAATAAGGGCATATATATATGTGCTCATATATTGTGTTGTCAAACATAACTGTAGTAATTACTTTGAACAAGAATGTAAAGATAAATGATGTACTGACTATAGAGGAAATTATTTAGGTTCTTAACAGCGAAGCCGATATACAGTAGAAGTTCGATCACAAGTTTACATCCTCGAATAGCCTCTGTGGTCTTCATATTGTTCCATGAACTCGTCGTTAAATTTCTTGAAACTAGCCATAATGGCTGGCATTTCTTCCTCAGCAGGCAAGATGGTTGTCCTCAGGTGGAAAACCCTAAATATACAGTTACCATCAGCCTAGACTAGATCCAGGTAAAAAAACTGGTGGTCACTGAACTAACAACGAAATTCATTTCGTTTCAAGTTGGTCACTGAACTCGGAACATTTTTTACAATTTAGTCATTCGGTCCATATCCGTTCTTTTAAGTTATTAAACTAACGAATATGGACGCAAATCAAAAAATGAAGTTTTAAAAATTGTAGAGAAATTTGCAACATAATAGCAGCATGGACTATATTATCTTCCCAATACGCGATTTTGAGCATTACTTCCCAACAACAAACTAAGGTGGCATGTAATGTAAGCAATCTTCCAAGAAAACTAACCACAACAAATAAATTAATTTAGACGTACCCTTCCTTTTGACCAAATCCCGAACCTGGGACAGTGGAAATGCCTGTGGCTTCTAGAAGCTTGAGACAATAGAAAACATCGGGAACTTTTCCAGCCTTTTTTGCAGCCTCTGTTGCTTTAGGAGGTAAGCGTATTTGTGGGAAGGAATACATCGCACCTGTAACATTTTATTCTTACAATGAATAACTCCGTCCAATGCAGGAAATTGTGGATGTCTAATATGAAGGTGTTTTCGGGTGTTCTTGGAGTAGAAAAAACTGCGCATCCTAAGGCAATGATTTACCTTCAGTAAAATTGCAGACCACATTTCTACAGCTATTGAATCCATCTGTCATTATTTGTGCCCTCCTCCTCAGGGACTCAAGGATTCCTTTGCTGCAAGTGAATGTAGAAAGAATGCAGCAATTTATTATTATTCAAAATAACCAAGACCACACACTAAGCAATAGTTAGCCAGAAAACGAAAACAAAAAACTTGCGTGTCCTCAACTTGGAACGTGGGAAAAGAAAGTAGACTGTAAAGGATTGGATCAGTCATACCTCTCTCTAACAAATCTTTCATACGAAATGTCTCCAGGTTTCGGAGGATTGACCATAAGCCCTAGCTGTAAAAGGAAAAGAATTATAATTTAGCTCAAGGACAACGGCTGGAATTGGCAGAAATGGGCGAAACCAGTTCAATCAACATAATACCAAAATGCATGAGCATTAGAAACTGAAAACAGAAAGCCCGTGTATAAAGCATAAATTATTAGATAACTGACTTACGAAGATCTGCCCAGGGACATTTGGACTGAGTGAAATGGAAGCAACCTTGTATATCTCTTCAACTGTCTGCAACCACAGTCGACATTTTCTTTGGTGATAGGATTCAGAATTGAAAAATAAATAATATATATATATATATAATTCCCATGGGATCTAAATCTAAATCCTTATAATTAAACCAACATGGGGTACACATTTCAGTGAGTTCAGCCATCATTTTGCCTGTAAGAATTAGTGATGTAAATTTTCTAACCTTTACAAATAAAAACAGCACTAACACTTGTGTTTCCTCAGCACTTTTATCCTACTTAATGTTTAGAACTTAGAGTACCTCACATTGGTAGAAGGATTTCCAGTCTGTTGTTGGGCTCTGGAGAGTAACAAAATTTTAAACTTTTTCCCTGGACCGTTATATTTATAGGGGTCTATCAGGAATTTATACATGTCACCATACATTCCTGTTATAAATAAATGATTTTTTGAGGGGACAAGTGTTTGGATAGTCAAGACAGAGAGGCGTGTGGGTAAAAACCGCTGCATCTCTTTCTTCATTATATTAACATATAATGTGTATGTTAGCTTTGCTCGTTCTTGATTCACTTTTGCTTACTATATTGCTCTTGGAGTTAAAGTGTTCAATGCTTAACAAACATAATTTGGAATTATAGAAGGCAAACCTTTGGAGAAATATTGGTCATCTCGAAGTATCCGCCCCGTTGCCCACATTCACCCCAATAACCTTTGGAGACTGTGTGAAAGGAAACAAGCTGAAGCTCCTTGCTTATGGGTCCTCCCATGTCCATCAGAACCTTCATGGAAAGATTAGTAAGGGATATTAGTGTGTAGTTTGACAGTATTAAGAAACTAAAATATTGTCCACTCTACTGCCCATTACGATCAAATATAGCATACCAAACACGTACTCAGATTTTAAGTATGTTAAGCCATTGTCTGTAAGATACAAGAGAACTGATAGACATTTAGAACATAACATACAGTGTATGTATTACCTTCCGTGCACTTAAGAAGGGACGCTCATCTTGGTAAATATTTTGCTGATAAACTTCATCTCCAAGCAATACCAAATTATTCTGATAACAGAATTGTAATACTTCTTTCAGATTTGATTCACTGAGACACTGTCCAGTAGGGTTCCCCGGGTTTATAATCACCATCGCCCGTACCTTATCACGAACAAATAAAAAACAAAAAAGATAAGCTGGAGAAACTTTAAGAGGCAGGTACAAACTGTAACTAATAAGCAAGTATTAAGATAAGAAGAACACAACTTTCCTTAAATAAGATGGTTCTTTGTTATTGGACAAGATGCTTTTTAGATATGATTTCCAAAATTAGTTTTTGTACAAAAAAACTTACCTGTCAAGGAAGCAAGTCAGCTTATTTTCTAGAAAAGTAAGTTTTAAGCACGCTGAAGCATGCTCATAGAATATATATGTACAGGACACTTACAGTTATTCCTTGAGAACGAGCCTGGGCAACTGACTGGCGAAGGTTAACAATATCAAGACCCCAATTGGCAGTTTCTTCAAGGTAATATGGAACAAGAGAGCCACCTAATAAGGATATTGTAGCTGAATAAAGGGGATATTGTGGGACAGGGACTAGTATCTGGAAACAAATAAGAACAGTGTTAATAATATTATGGAAAACACAAAGAAACAGCAAGGCTGGAAGAGGCTTAAAGGATTATTACCCCATCACGATCACCACGAATGATAGAATTTAAGATTTGCATCACTCCTTTGCTGGCACCATCTGTTAGAAATATGAGTTCTGGATCACTGTAATCAGTTCAAGAATTAGTATAATATCATAAAACTTATTAACGTTGAATTCAAACACTACTATCATGTTTAGTAAAGTGAATTGACAGCACAGGTCATTGAAAACAAAATGAAGCTAAAATTATTTATTTTAGGTAGTGTTTGATATGATTTATTTGCCATAGAATTGGAATTGATTTCCCACTTTTGGTCTTTTATTGCTGTTTAACTTGTTAAATTTGCCTTGCAATTTCAATTCTTACTTTCCTCACATGTTGTACGATTCCATCGAATGTTGGAAAATCAATTCTTAATGGATAGGTGATAATTGGTTTCCATGGCAAATCATAAATGCCGCGTTAGATTATTTTTTTGTTGTTAATTGACTTTTTTTTTTTTTTTAAAAGAAATTAACATTATTATTATCAAGTACAAATGTGTTAAATAATAATAATAATAATAATAATAATAATAATAATAATAATAATAATAATAATAATAATTTGATTAAAATAGCTAAATTTTACTTTATTTGCCATTTGAAAATAATGTTAAATAACATAACTTAAAAAATTCTCTACTTTTTCCACCTAAAAAATTAAACCAATCAAACACATTAAATTTCAAATTCCAAGGAAATCAATTCTCACAAATTCAATTCCCTGGAATTCGTGATCTTTCCACCCGTATTTCACCCTCACAATCAAACGCACCCTTACTGTTTAATAAGGTCTAATACTTTTGTACAAAACATGAAAATTACGAATTAATCATCGTCACCTTGGATATCCATCACGTCTCTCAATGAACTCTGCCACTTCTTTCCTTACTCCAGGAACGCCACGTGAGTCACTGTAGGCACCTGATTAAGTATAAAGCACGTGTTAATCAGTCTTTACTCCATATTGATGCTCATACTCAAATAAAAAATTGAGGAGAAAGCTTCATCGTCAACAGTTAATTTGGCTGTCTGATGCAATGAAATGCTAAGAACCAAAATCAATAAGGACGAATGAAAACTTGACAGCAGTAGTTGAAAACATATATCCAAGATTAAAACATCTGCAAATGCCTACAATAGATATTGAGTTGACTTTAGGAAGAATGGATACAGATACAACAAAGTATCGATAACTTTTTCCCTTTTCTATACATAAAAACAGTGTATAACCAAACTCCATGGCTCTGCCTATGTTTTTTTTATAGCCTATTCCAAGCCCAGATAAAGGAGGAGGCTTGTGGAGGCTGACAGCCAGTGTAAAACTCCAAAAAATTGTATCACAAACTCTGTCTAACCCAGCATAGATTGATCAAAATAAAAAGTTCAAAGCAGGTAATGCAGTCATAAATAAAATGGACTTCTTCGGATGAGGTTCCTAAGTAGTCGTTGAACGTAACCACCGACAAGTTTTAAATTATTTGAAGCTAGCAAATTAATGCACTTAAAAGAGTCTGTGTACTACAGAATAAAAGTCTGGTTCACCAAATAGTAGCAGTCCTCATTGAGAGAGAATAAGATTGTGGCAGAGTCTAGCAACTGTAAATTTTATCTACGAAATGTAATTTTTGTATTTAAATTGTATTTAAACAGTGACCAAAGTAAAGTAAAGATATCTGACGAGAAAATGGAAAACCAGTCACCAAAACAAGTTAGCATTCTTGCTTTTGCCTGGAGACTTTTTTGAAGGAATGGAGAAAATGAGGGACGGAAATGAATAATGAGATCTTTCATCTTTGTGGCAAGAAAATAATGAAAAATGGAATCATGAAAAATCCCTCCATTTCTCGATTCTCACAGTACTACTGTATCGGTGTTCTATATCTCTCAAAGAACAGAATGAGAAAACTGTAAATTACGATACCTAGACCCCCTGATGTCAATGAGAGATAATGTTTAGCTCTTGCTATAGTATCCGCGGGAAACACAAGTCCCACATTGGGATCATCCAGCAGAAAAGGAGCTTGGCAGAGAGCAATCACCTGCAACATCATTTTGTTTACAGTGAATACAAACTACGCCATCAAAAATGATATAAAGATACATGCAAAATAAATAAATATTAAAAAAATATATATATTATAAAAACCTGGCGAGGAAAAGTCAGAGGCTTCTGCCCGAGGGCATGAGGGTTGCCAACATTTGTGAAGATGATCTGCAGTAGAATCATTGATGATCACATGGCAAACAGAAAGCAGTCAATGACACGGTGGTATAAATCGTAAATTTTAGTGACTTTCACGGAGATAAATAAACCAAGACAGCCAATATGAAACAGAATGTTCCATGAAACTCGTGACTAGATAAGCATTCCATTCTAAACATTCGCAAGTTAAAAGTAAGACGCAAGAAATCTCGTCCCTGTATTAGAGAGATATGACTGCTTAACGAAACGTACCTTCTTGCCCTCCTTCTGAAGCTCGGAGGCCCGAAGATACAGTTCACCTCGAACAGCATACTGACATTTCTTAACATTTTCATTCAAGTTCTCGTAATCCAGTGGCTTCGACATGTTAAAGTATATATTTCGTATTAAATCTGGATGTGATGCAAAAACTACTCAAGTGACTAGCAAGATGAAGGCAAAAACCAATTAACTCGCCCCCCACCTGAGAATAACAAAAGAAACTTCATGCTGTTAACTGGAATTTATTGAAAGGCTGGATAACAAAAAGGAACAAAATCTGGAAAAAGAACTCCAAATTTAACTGATAGCAATTGGTTGATAATCGGTTCAGGAATAAGTAAATATGAAATAAAAAATGAGGTGACAAATACATCAAATTTAATTTGAAACTAATATATTTGATGCATTTTCCGTTTATCGCTAATGTAAAGAATGGCACATGTGGTGCTGAAATTAATGGTAAAATAAATAGTTTTAATAAAATAATAACCAAAAAGGAAAAATAAGAAACCTTGTTCATTTCATTTGGTATGAAATTTGAAGTTTTGGGTTGAAGGATAGTACAAAAGAATCTGTATTTTAGGGTAAAGTAGACTGTATTTTAGAGTGTTGGGTTGAAGATGGTCTAGGATGGAGAACAAATGCAACAAAGCAAGCACGTGCACCAAAGCAAAGTTTGCACCAGAATTCCATCAATGACACTTATCAACCAAGAAACTTCATATAGATTAATTCCATGAATGATTGAAATAATAGAGAATATATTAAATATAGCCACTGATAATTTAAAATAACGCAAAACCCAGTATTGACATGAAATTCTTTCTGAACAAGACCCAAAACAATAAGCAGAATCTTAACCCATTTAACTAAAAGAATCATCAATCCCTCTATGCATCACTGTTTAATTTCCCAAAACAATTTATCTGAACATGTAATTTTCTTGAGAATATTTACCTTTGAAATGCAGTCATAATTCTCCTGACCTAAGCAGCCTCTGCTAAGGAGTGGACTCTCTTTGAGTTCTATGACTATCAGTGATTTCAATCAAGATTTCACATAAATAAATGGGATATTATAATATTATGTTGGCAACGCAAAAATACAAAAAATTGAAGAAAATTCACAGCCACTTGAGCGGTGGATGGATTTAATTTTATTGGAATTTTTTGTAGTTTTGGATAAAGAGGATCTAGAGAGGAGTGGTTCTGATTCAAACTGTCTTTTGTGGTTTTCAAATGACAGTATGAATTGTGTGCAAATATTCATTCACAAATCTATCACGAGACAAGACTAGAAAAACTTGAGTTCTCATAGGAAATGACAAAGATAAACATTTGTTTGAGTATTGTTACGGGTAATGGGTAATAAGTACAAACGGTCTCTAACCTTTAAGTTTCTTGCGAAAATAGTTTTTAACGTTTAAATTTTTGCATTTATATTCTCAGAATCACTAAACGTTGCGAAAATGGTCCCTACCGTTAGATTCCGTTAGTTTTTTCCGTTAAAAACGTGTAAATAGCACAAATGATTCCTAACCTTTTAGTTTTTTACGATAATAGTCCCTAACATATTAAGGTCACGTTTGGCATTTTTATTTCGTAACCTCCAAACGTTTGGCGTATTTAATCCCTAACATATTAAACATCTATACGTTTAGCATATTTAGTCCCTAACATATTAAGCCCCTATTTGAAATCAATTATTTCAAATAATATGGTTTGTAATTGTAATTTTTTGAAGAATTTATTGTTAAAAAAAATTGAATTTATTTGTAAATTATTTTATTGATAGAATATGTGGTTAAAAACGAGTTTTAAAAAATAAAATTTATTCTGAATTTCTAAAATGCACAATAAAATATTTAAGAAAAAATCACCGCTTCAACATATTGAAAAAAAAAATAATGAATTCATGGAACATAAACAAACAAATACATTGGACATTATTTCAGAAATTGAATAAAAAATATGTTTTTATCAATTCTATTTTCGATTTTGAGAACTGATCAATTCGATTTTCGAAATTTCATATTTTTTTCAAAACTCATTTTCTACCACACGTTCTATTAATATATATTTTTTTGTTAAATATTTTATTGTGCATTTTAGAAATTCAAAATAAATTTTATTTTTTTTAACTACACATTCTATGAATAAAATAATTTACAAATAAATTCAATTTTTTTAACAACAAATTCTTCAAAAAATTACAATTACAAATTATATTATTTGAAATAATTATTTTCAAATATGGGCTTAATATGTTAGGGACTAAATATTCCAAACGTATATGTGCTTAATATGTTAGGGACTAAATACGCCAAACGTTTGGAGGTTACAAACTAAAAATGTCAAACGTGATCTTAATATGTTAGGGACTATTATCGTAAAAAACTCAAAGTTTATGGACCATTTGTGCTATTTACACTTTTTAACGGAAAAAACTAACGGAATCTAACGGTAGGGACCATTTTCGCAACGTTTGGTGATTCTGAGGGTATAAATGCAAAAATCTAAACGTTGGGGACCATTTTCGCAAGAAACCTAAAGGTTGGGGACTATTTGTGCTTATTACCCAAATTTTATCCAATGAATTGCTACTGATAAATACGTTTGTCGTACTTAACTGACTTTAAATTTAAACAATTATAAGTATTTTAGGATATGATATTACTAATTATGTATTTATTTTGTTTATTTTAGGAAAAACTTGAATTTGGACGTTTTTGGATGCTAAACGGAGAAAATAAGACTAAAGTCGTGCAAAAATGATTTAATTACACAAGGACCAAATTATCATATTTGAAAGAATTGTGAACTTAAATGAATGGGACCTTAAATCCAATGGGAAGAAGGATTAAAAAGGGCTCTATTTTTGCAAACCATAAGTCGGCAGGTATTGTATCGGGGAATTAATATAGCAGTCGAGTCGGGAGGCTTGGCAGAATTAAAAAGGAGAAGAGAACGGTGGTGGAGAGAAACATCTACATACATACATTGGTGGTAGGTGGAGTTGTGGGGTTGGAATTAAATTTTAGGGCTGATTAGGGGATGCAAAAAGTGGTGGGCTGCTAGTTTTAATTGGAGAAAAACATATATTTATATACATTGGCGGCTGGTGATTGAATTAGGGGAATAATGGCTGAATTAAGGAGATTTTGAGAGAAAAGAGATACATATACATTAGTCCGTCGGCGGCTGGAATTAGGAAAAAAAGAAGTTGGCAGATTGGAGGATATATACACAACCGGCTTGAAGAGAATTAGAGCAGCTGACTTGGAGAAAACCGGATATACATTGAAGAAGAAAAGAATTCATCCGCTTATACTCAAATTTGAGGCATTAATAATTCGGGTAATGACTTTCTTTTATTTTTCATGTATCTCATACAATAATATGTTAGGCTAATTTCCTTTATGTATTTGGATGAGATGAACCTTAGTTTTTATTTTTTTTAAATCATGATTCTATAATTTAGTAAATTCTTGCGTTTCTTGATTTATTCTTGCATTCCCATTGAATTATTTAATTGCTTGATTACCAATTGGATAATTAGTTACTTGTTATAGTCTTGAAAAAGTCACAATTGATTTAGAATGCGGCAAGATAAACACACGAACACTATATGTTAGGTATAACAATATGACGCGTGCAATCTATTTGATAAATTATTGATTAATGCATGATGAACATTTGCATTCGGACTAGAAATAGATTCGGGTCGTGTTTGTGGTAGGTTTAGTTTGTCTTGGAAAAGAAAATCAAATAAATTAGCTTTATCGATTGGCAAGAATGCATAAATGAGCTAAATTAGAAAATCGAAAATTGATATAGATATAATTAGGTGTATTCGAATTCCAATACATTCACTCCATATATTTAAAATCCTCATTTTTCATATTTGTAATTTTAGTTTTATTCAAACAAAACAAAATCATTTCTTTTGTATTTCTTAATTATTTTTCCGTTCGATTAGGGTTAGTAATCTAAAATACAATTTATCTCAATACTCGTGGGAACGATACAAGGACTCATCATCCATTTTATTACTTGTACTACCCGTGCGCTTGCGGGATTCAGACGAACAAGTTTTTGACGTCGTTGTTGGGGATTGTAGTTTAAACTTATTTTTAGATTGCTTTTACTAATTCGGACTTTAATTTTATTATATTATTATTTTTAGTTTATTTCAGTTCTTTCACTATTTTTATTTGTTTTTAGGTTTAAGAGATGTTCGAGATGGCTGGAGTTGACTTCGATAAAATGTCTGTACGTGATTTCTTCATAAGGGAATACTTTTTGAAAGTTCTAGGAAATGAAGATAGACATATGCTGCTGAGAGATTATATCATAGGACAGCGACTAAGAGAAATAAAAGCTGAATATGAAATTGATGAAGCTGCCCTGGTTGACTAACCATCTGCATTGTTTTTCTCACCTGAATTTGATGTGCATAACGTACCCGTGAATATAATTCTTCCATCGAAAGTAAATGGGCATGAAGTAAGGGAATCACCTCAGTTGGGCTTTTACAACAAATACAACACGAGGAAAATATTTTCCAAGAAGGGTCATGATCTCAATGTCATCTAATCAAGATTTGGACATCGAGCTCGATGAAACTTCAATTAAAGAAGATGATCAAGTGGAGAAGGAGGAGTTGATCACAATAGAGCAAACAAAAAAGGTGACAGTGAGTGATGTTGACCTTACCAAGCAATCCTCTGACTTCATTGACTGCATAATAATTGATTTCGTCATTAACACCGATGAGATGATTGAAATTTATATATTGAAGTTCGAATCGAGTGGAGAAGTCATGATATACTTTTAGGACAGAGGCAATGTAAACTGTTGGGAGAAAAAATGAAGTTTGGAAAAAATTCAACCGACACAAGCAAAGCAAGTCATCAAAAACTTTCTTTAAAGTTCCTTGAACGATCCCATCATAAATCGAGCTTTAGACTATAAACGGAGTGCTTATTGGGAAGCAACCCAATTTTCTTTCCCTTTCATTTATTTACTTAAGTTTTATTGCTTTTAGTTATGTTGCTTTCTAGAATATAGGGCTTAGTGATTTTATTGATTTGATTTTATAGGGTATCCTCATCTAATTATGTTTCTCCCTTTGGCCATTGAAGTTATTGTTGGTTATTTTGATTGTTTGAACTAAGTAACACATGTTCTAGGTTGAGTGATATTTAATGTTATTATATGCAGGAACATAACGTTGTGGAACATTCAAACCATCATCAATCAAGAGAAGAGCATGAAAAAAAAGAGGTTATCTAGCTATCACCCACGGTGCCTCACACATTTCACAGGAAAAATCGGAGAGTACCTTCTTCCTTTTCTTCCCCATCCCCTTATATTCTTACTTTCGCTTTAAAACATTGAGGACAAAGTCAATTTTAAGTTTGGGGGTGTGCGCAAAATTCGAGTAGTTCATTATTTTTTTTTCTTTTCTTTTTGCTTTAAAAAAAAAAAAAATCTTTCAAGTCTTTTGCATGTTTGTGTGTTTGGTTAAATAACATTGTCGGTTCTTGATTGTTACTATTCGAAACTGCATGATTTATTAATCGTGGACAGTGATGTTATGCTTTTATTAATTTTATCCATGCTAGATTATTTATTGAGCACATGGTCAACTTGATTATTGCACATATAGGTGGCACATGAATAGAAAAATAGGTTGTTATTATGGAACTAAGTATACACACCCCAACAAAAATACTACTCGATCACTTGACCTATTAGATAGATAAGTTTAGGGGGGTGGAACCAGTAGTAGTCATTATTTGAGGATGTGTTGATTCCATATGTGCAAAAACTATGTGTGGAGTGATCTTGATTGACAGGTGGAAATTAGGTAATGACCAAATGTTGGTAATCTAATCCTCATTTTTTAAATTATTGCATAAGTAGGAACATGTATGCATACTTTACCTCTCTTTGTAACTTTTTTTACTCGAGTGAGTAAGCTCGTAGGGGTATTTCTATACCTGGTGCCCTAAAGTCAACTGACTTGGGAGCCACTGGCTTAAAGCTCTTTATAGGGGTCATCTAGAAAGCTTAAGAGAGAGAGAGGTAATTCATTTAGATTTATTTTATTTTAAAAAAAAAAAGGAAGAAAAAAAAAAGAAAGAAAAAAAAAAGAGAAAGAAAATGTTGTTAGGATATTGCATACATTTGACACATTTCTTCGAAGTCTAGTTGACTCGAGTTATAAGCCCGTAGGGGTATTTCAAAATCTGGTGCCCTAAAATCAACTGATTTGGGAGCCACTGGCCTAAAACTCGTTACAGGGGTCTTCTAAAGACGTAATGGAGAAAGGTGCTGCATAATTTAGAATTTATTTGATAGGTTGCATAAGGGAATTGAGATGACTAGTGGGTTTGAATTACCTAGTAGATACTTGAAGGTTAGAGCACTCAAAATAAAGGAGAATTGTCACGGATCCCGATAGTGGTTGTTATTGGTTTAATTTACCCAAAATTGAGCGGGAAATGAGTAGTGATATAGAAAACAACCTTAGAAATTATACCCCAAGTTAGAAAGAAAATAACAAATTTTGGGGGATGTGCATCCCACGAGAGGGAAAGCGAAAATTTGACCATTTGGATCGAGAGATCACCTATGAGGCGCATGAGCATGCTGCATGATTGGATTGACTAAATACACACATACACGTCGAGCATGGATTGATTAATATTTGTGTGGCATTGGTTGTAAACTATTTAGGGATTACTAGCAGTTTTAAATCGTGAAAAAAAAAAAAATATAGCATATTATTTAACACGTTTTGTTAAAGAGTCATTTTAAATTTTATATTTTATGTGTGCTTGAGTGTATTGCTTTGTCTTATTCAAGGACGAATAAGAGTTTAAGTTTGGGGGGGTTTAATAAGTACGTTTTTCGTACTTATCTTGATTTTAAATTTAGACAATTATAAGTGTTTTAGTATATGATATTGCTAATTATGCATTTATTTTATTTGTTTTAGGGAAAACTTGAATTTGGACGTGTATGGATACTAAACGGAGAAAATGGTACTAAAGTCGTGCTAAAAGGATTTAATTGATAAGGACCAAATTATCATATTTGGAAGAATGATGAACTTAAATGAAGTCCCTACACTACTTGCAATGGGGCCTTAAATTCAATGGGAAGAGGGATTAAAAAGGGCTCTATTTTTGCAAACCATAAGTCGGCAGGTACTGTATTGGGGAATTAATATAGCAGCCGAGTCGAGAGGCTTGGCAGAATTAAAAAAGGAGAAGTGGACGGTGGTGGAGAGAAACATCTACATACATACATTGGTGGTAGGTGGAGTTGTAGGGTTGGAATTAAAATTTAGGGCTGATTAGGGGATGCAAAAAGTGGTGGGCTGCTAGTTTTAATTGGAGAAAAACATATATTTATATACATTGGCGGCTGGTGATTGAATTAGGAGAATAATGGCTGAATTAAGGAGATTTTGAGAGAAAAGAGATACATATACATTAGTCGGCGGCTAGAATTATTTGAGGAAAAAAAGAAGTCGGCAGATTGGAGGATATATACACAACCGGCTTGGAGAGAATTAGAGCAGCGGACTTGGAGAAAACCCGATATACATTGAAGAAGAAAAGAATTCATACACTTATAATCAAATTTGAGGCATTAATAATTCAGGTGATGACTTTCTTTTATTTTTCATGTTTCTCATATATTAATATGTTAGGCTAATTTACCCTATGTATTTGGATGAGATGAACCCTAATTTTTATTTATTTTAAATCATGATTCTACAAATTAGTAAATTCTTGCGTTTCTTGATTTATTCTTGCATTCCCATTGAATTATTTAATTGCTTAATCACCAAATGGATAATTAGTTACTTGTTGTAGTTTTGGAAAAGTCACAATTGATTTAGAACACAGCAAGATAAACATACGAACACTATATGTTAGGAATAACAATACGACGTGTGCAATCTATTTGATAAATTGTTGATTAATGTATCATGAACACTAGCATTCGGACTAGGAATAGATTCTGGTTGTGTTTGTGGTAGGTTTAGTTTGTCTTGAAAAAGAAAATTAAATAGATTAGTTTTTTCGATTGACAAGAATGCATAAATGAGCTAAACTAGAAAATCGAGAATTGAAATAGATATAATTAGGTATATTCGAATTCCAATACATTCACTCCATATATTTAAAATCCTCACTTTTCTTATTTGTAATTTTAGTTTTATTCAGACAAAACAAAATCACTTCTTTTGTATTTCTTAATTATTTTTCTGTTCGATTAGGGTTAGTAATCTAAAATACAATTTATCTCAAACCTTGTGGGAACGATACACGTACTCATCATCCACTTTATTACTTGTATGACTCGTGCACTTGCGGGATTTACACGAACAGCTACCACGTGACCCTTTTTTATTTAAAAAAAAAATAAATTATAAACAAATCATACTTCATACTACATATAAAAGAAGAGTACTTCCTAAAAATATGTTTTCGAACTTTCCCCCCTAAACTACATATTCTAAAATGGAAGTTTCTCAATGAACCGGAATACTTTCTATAATTACACTATTATTTTGAAAAAAAAAAAATATGCAATATAGGTGTCAAATTGAATATTTTAACGAGAACTTTAGTAAAAACTCACAAGTGAGAGCTAACTATAAACATGTCATCCCTAAAATCATATAAAAAATTAAAGGTAAACAAGTTTTATTTTATATCTTTTATTTTTCCCAATGTCCTACTATTTCAAAATTGTTTTATTTAAATCCTTCAATGATTTATAACTTATTAACTAAATCTAATTTGGTCCTAAATGATTAATTTCAATTCGAGATACTTTTTTTTATCAAATTAAAGAAGTAATAAATATCTGAATAATTTTTGCAACTTCATATTTCGATTAACTCATTTGTCATTTTAAAATTTATTTTTTTATTTACTCATTTTGTTCATTTGATTAGATTTAAATAATCAAAATATGCAAAATATATATTACATACTTTAACCAGTAGTTTAACTATTTTTTATCAAATCATACTATATATAAAGAAAGAGTACTTCCCAAAAACATGTTTTTGAACTTTTACCGTATAAACTATCTTTACCAAAATGGAAGAACTTCAATGAACCAGAATACTTTGTATAATTACACGATTATTTTGAAATCGAAAAATATGCAATATGGGTATTAAATCGAATATCTCAACGAGAAATTTAATAGGAACTTAAAAGTGAGAGCCAACTGTAAACACGTCATCCCTAAAATCACATAAAAAATTAACGGTAAAAGTTTTATTTTGTATCTTTTATTTTTTTCTCAATGTCTCATTATTTCAAAATTGTTTTATTTAAGTTCTACAATGATTTATAATTTATTGACTAAATCTAATTTGATCCTAAATAATTAATTTTAATTCTAGTTGCTTTTCGTATCAAATTAAAGGAATAATAAATATCTAAATAATTTTTGCGACTTCATATTTCGATTAATTCATTTGTCATTTTAAAATTATTTTTTTATTTACTCATTTTGTTCATTTAATCATGTTTAATACTATAGATTTAAATAATCAAAATACGCAAAATATATATTACAGATTTTAACCAATAATTTAACTATTTTTTTATCAAAATAAAAATAAAGGTATGTTAGCAAACGCATTCTATTTCAAAATAGGATATTGTAACTATGGTTAAACAAGTTTAATAGAAAAATAGAAAAAAAAATCGATAACGTAACCCTTTGACTACTGAGTGAAAAATAAAAAGTCACATTGTATTGAAATTTATTGAATAAATTTTGAATATTTTGATAGTTTGTATATGATTTTTTTAATATTTTTAAATTCCTATCATTAGTCATAATTTCACGTTGTAGACCGATTTATATGAAACTTAATCGTTTCATTTTAATTTTTTGAGAATTGATTTTTTGAATAGTAATTTTTTTATGTGTTGTGGTTAAACAATCGCGTCGTTTTTAAGATGCATTGATGATTTATTAGTATATGATATTAATGTATTTGCAATATACATTAATTAAAATTTAATGAAAACTATCATTTTATATTGTTTAATTTGTTATTGGACTACATGGATCTAATTTATAATGTTAAATTAAATATGAAATGAAATATATATTTAAATATCAAATATTGTATTAAGATATTTAGTACAAATTCTAATAGTATTGTTCGGATAGTGATAAATTATTTGTTATAATTTAGAAATTATATATTGATAAGATTAATTACATTAATAATAATCATTAAAATTGAATAGTAGTTATACGAATGAGTTATGCAAATGGCCATTAAATTTTTTTTTTTTTATAATAAGTCATTCTACTAATAAATTAATCTACATATAAATTTTAAAAAATCCTACTTTTTAAGCTTTAAATTTAATTTTGTTTTGCCAATTTTAAGCTTTAAATCAATTTAAATTACTATATTTAAAGAAATTTCCTGAAACATAAGTATACAAAAAAAAAAAAAAAATTAATGTATGTATAGTTATATATTTTTTTGTAATTAATTCTTTTCCTTCATTTCTCATTTTAATTAAATATTTATTTCATATGTTAAAATATAAATTTGATAAATGTGAATAACAAATGACCGTGCATCTCACGGGTATAACACTAATTTTACCAAATAGTGGCTTAGTTCTCTTAGCATTAATATGTTTGCAAACCTATTATAAATCAATTTATAAGCAAAATAAAATTTTAAATTATTTTTTAATCATGAACATTTTTCAAAACCACATTTTAAACACATACTTCACCCCAAAAATTTAAGCCTATGTTCGGCAACCATAGTTTATACAAAAACTGTCATTGGTTGAATAATTAGTGAGAGATTAAATTAGTGGTTAGATATATTTTCTACAACCACCCGTTATAAAATTGCAACATAACTGTAATTAAATGTGATTCAACGTATAGAGATATCTATAGTACACATCTCTACATATTCACATTCAACATGTTTTTCAGTGGTTATTTGGAGAATTCTGTGTGTGTGTACACTTTGAAAATGATGATGAGCAACAACAATGGAATGGGCAAAAACATTGACAAAAGTGTTTGTCGGAGGCTTAGCACGGGAAACTCCCAAAGAAGTATTGAAAGAGCACTTTGACAAATATGGTGAGATTTCGGAGATTGTCATCATCTGATCCATCTCCGACAAGGTCACCGGAAGATCCAATGGTTATGGTTTTGTAAGCAATAATCTAGCCTATGAATACCAGTAGCAATGGATCATAATTATTCTTGAAATGTTTGTTTGTTTGTTATATTTATATAGGTTACTTTTAAGGATGCCGAAACAATTAAAGAAACATGTAATTTCAAAGATGTTTCTTGTATTTATTGTTATAATTGTAGGCTAGGAGCAGGCTACACAAGTGAAATCGAGCACAAAAATTAGCCAAGGTGAAGAAAATGAATATTAAGGGATCGGGGCCACCCGTTTTGAGGTAAGTTTCCATCTATCTTCTCTATCTCTATGTGTGGTGTTGAAAATGTGTAAAAGTTGTGGAGCCGTGAAATACGCGTTTACAATTAGGCAGTGTTCTGCTCAAAGCTTAACATTTACATACTATTTGGAACATGTCCAATTTGCCTACGTTTTTCCATCACCTTCCCCATTTCAACTAAATTCTCCAGACTTTAGTTCTTAGACATTGTTCATCAAATACAATGTTCTAGCTCTACCAAGTGTCAAACTTCTAAGGTTCAAAAACCACAAGAAAGCAAAATAAGCATCTATGCACCAAGTATCACATGATTTCCTTTTGTGCAATCAGCTATGCTCGAAGTGAAACTTAATCCATTATTTTGGTGAAAGTTACCAGTCATAATTCAAATCCAACTTAGATTTAACTCATCCCTAGAGAAAGAACTATATTTTCATCAGAAATACAATGCCACGAACCATATATTTTGACCAAACGAAATATTTATGACATAAGTAATGTGCACTCACTCTCTTAAATTTAAACTAATCCACTCTATTAAGTCAATTTGCAAATCTCTGTGTGAGAACCATGGTAAGCCATAATCAAGAGCACTAAATCGCACCAACAAATGAATGATGATGACGACGACGACGGTGATTGCGACAACTATAAAAGTGTATTTCTATCTTTTAAAATTTTACTACGTCATCTAAACAAATAACCCAGCTCTCCGCATCATTATCGTTCACACCTAAATGATTTAGTGAACAAATCATTCAAAATATTGTGTCAAACGCATTCAATTCCAGGTTTTACCTTCTATTAATAAGAATTATGCCAAATTAGGTAGTAATCTACTCATATCACAACTATATGAAGTTTAAAAGCAAGGATAAGTGTGTGAAAGCATTTACGGTTTCACTTCTAAATGTTACATTTTGGTTAACACCGATATATATCTTTTTTTACATTAGGAAATAAAGGGCTGGGAAGAGGCTCGAACCTAGGACCAAGGGTCCAATAAGGGGTGCTCCAACCACTTGAGCTACCCCTTGGTCATTAACGATCCAAAAACTCTTACGTCCTTTACTATTCATTATGGCGTAATAAAAATATTTTATAATTTATGTAATGATTTTGGGATGTAAAGAAATAAAAACGTGTTTTAATGAAAGAGAAACGAAAATATTAAATAAAGAAAAGTTACGTTAAAAACTTATTTAAGTGTCCCTTTGTTCGAAACTTTTTATAACACTCCTGATCTCATTTGATTATATGTCATATATGTACAGGCAAGTTCTTAGAGTGAACTTCGAGAATATGAAAACGATTTGTCATTCCAAAAAATTGATAACCCTCTATAAATTTTAATTTAAAGTTGGGACAGTAAAAGTGGTTAATCGAAAACAGTTTTGAGTAATCAATTTGGGAAGGCTATAACTTTTTTTTCGATTATCAATTTCTTTTTTCCATAAAAAGTGCGAGAAAGTACTTTGTGAGTACTTCAAAAAGGTACCAAGAAATTAAGGTGGCGTTCTGTTTGTATTTTATTTTGTATTTTCATTTTCGAAAATTTTTTGTGTTTCCTGTTTTCATTTTTGTTTTCAAATTTGCTGAAAACGCGTTTGGTTTGTCATTTCTGAAAACTGTTTTTGAAAATGAAAAGCTGGAAAATACGTTCTGTTTGAAATTTTGCAGAATACTACTTAAACTATTTTTAATTAATTTGCTTGGAAAATACTATTAACTCAAACTCAAATTTTCTTTCACAATACACTGAAAATATGGTTATATGCAACACACTAATGTGAGCATTAAGAGTCTATATTAATACAGCTTGGTCAGGTTCGGGATTTGAGAAAGCTCTAGTTCTATTAAAATTCAGAAAATGCAAATTCTTTCAAAATCACCAGAGTTCATTTATCAAGGCATTTTTTGAAATATAACAATAAGAATTCTCATTTAATTTTTTTTTTTTTTTTGTAATGTTGATATTTAATTCAATAAAACTTTATTTAAGCTTAGTTCCAAATTAAAATAATTCTCAAAAAAAAAATAAAAAATAAAAAATAATCTTTATTAAGGCTTAGTTCCAAATTAGGATAATTCTAAAAAAATAATAAAAAAATAAAAAATTTATATTAATCTTAATTCCAAGTTAAGATAATTTTTTTAAAAAAAAAAAAAAATCCCAAAACGCGTTTTTCGAGTTTTGGACATTTTTAGTCGAAATACACACGAAACGCCCAAAACGAGGTTTTGAGCGTTTTGTGTACAAATTTTTTTTTTTGATTCCCAAAATACGTTTTCGAAATTGGTAAAGAGAACATGTTTTTAGCGTTTTCGAAAATAAAAACAAAAAACGACCTCAAAATAGCAAAGAGAACATGATCTAAGATTTTGAGACTGTATATATCTCAAATATGAGCTCAAAAAGGCCCTGCAAGCTCGATTTTTGTAGCTATCACTAGTCATCCACTCTGGTTTGATGACTCCTTACAACATGACACGTCCAGCTTTGGTCGGCAAAAGTATTCACTTTCTTTATTTTAATAGGTAAATTGGAAAATTTATATAATACACGCAAGAATTTATTTTTTATGAGATGTCCATATTTTAGTATAAATACCATTAACATGAAAGGAAATTTGAGTTCAAAAAGGGCCCTGCAAGCTCGATTTTTGTAATGTCCTATGCATGAGGTGGACTATAGATCTAAGTGTGGTCGTGGATTGAGTTGGGTCGATTTTTTGTCCAACTCGAATCCAACCCATTACGGTCAGATTGATAAAAAATCAATCCAACCCAATCCAATTACGAGTTCAAACTCAACCCATCAAATTTCGGTCGGATTGATCGGGTTGATCGGTTTGGGTTTTGGCCAAATTAGTAAAAAATTTAAAAAAAAAAAAAAAAAACTCATGAATATATGTTTAATTCAAATTAATTATGTACACTACAATAATCAAAAATACAATAAATTGAACACTTGCTAATAAAATTAAAATATGTTCAATCAATATTTAAATAAGTCAAGTTTCATTACTTTAAAAAAAAACAAACAAACAAACAGTTTTTTTTTTAATTTGGGTCGGGTCAGGTCGGGTTTTCACCCAACCCGTAACCCGACAAAAAATTTAAAAAAAACTCGAACTCAACTCAATTTTCATGAAAAATCGACCCAAATCGATCAAGTTGAATCGGTTTCGACGGGTTCGATCGATTTTTTCCCACCTTTATTTGCCACACCACCTTGTAGCTATTATTAGTCATCCACTCTAGGTTTGATGACTCCTTACACCATGACACATCCAGCTTTGATAGGCAAAAAGATTCACTTTCTTTAGTTTAATAGGTAAATTGGGAAATTTATTTATATAATACAAGCAAAAATTTATTTCTTATCAGATGTCCATGTTTTAGTATAAATACCATTAACATGAAAGGAATTTAGATACCAATTAGCCAAGGTAAAATCGTTAGAGAAATAAAGTTCATCTACCAAAATCTAGAGTTGAAATTATGCTTATACTTAAAGACATGTTAATTTAATAACATGTTCTTGATGTCCTAAATAGAATCATGCTCAACCAAATATAGTAAAACTCTTGAGGAAATCCCAAAAAATCAGTATTGTAGATACTGAAACCAACTGCAAGAATCAATACAAAATATCGATACATGAAGCTTGAAGATGAACATTGTATCGATACATGTTCATGTAGTATCGATACATCCCGTAAGCAAAATATATAGAACCTCGTTTAGGCACTTTTGGATTAAGGTGAGTGGAATATATTTATTTGTTTACTTGATAGAAGTTAAATATATGAATACTCATGATCTTGTTAAAAGTTCAATAAGGAATATAATTGTTTACTTGAATTACGTGATCTCGTTGTGATTTCATTTTTAATATGATATTGTTAATATCATCATGATATTATCGTGATCTCGTTATAAGTCAAATATTATTATTATTATTATTATTATTATTATTATTATTATCATTATCATCGTGACGTTATCATTATAAGTATTATGTAATTTTGTTATAAGTATTCCCCATTTAATATGTGATTATCATTATTAACGTTATCTTGACATCCATAAAGAAGATGATTAACTAGGTTATTATGACTATCATGATATCAATATCATACGTGTAAAAGATTAGGCTTAGGTATCGCATTACTTGTAAAAGCTTAGCATCATGTATTGATACAGTGATTTTAAGAAAGTTCCTTCTCTATAATGTATCGATACATTAGATACTAAATCGGTACTATTTCGATGTCTAAAGAAATCATTGTTCTTGTTTACGTGATCTTAGACTAGTTAATGTGATAAAGATAATATATTGATATGTCATGCACTTGACACAATACTTGGATTATATCCATTTGACTTAACTTGAGAAGATGAATTTAAAGTAACTTGAATATTATCTCAATTTTGATTATATAAGAATTTACTTATTTATGTGAAACTCATGAATATACGGACTTCTCTTGCCTTGTAATAACTTGTACGTGATTACGTCACCATAAATGATTCTTTGTAATATAATTTCATTGCACGTGAAATTCAGAGGATTTTCATACCTTTAATATGCATTGAATAAAAAGGAATTTCTTGATATTACAGTCACTCTATCCCGCTTGTTAACAAGCCAATGGTGCTTGTCTTGATATACGTGCCACCAAAGATGTAATTACGTTCGTTAATGAATTTCAGAGATATCGACTCCCTGTTTGAAACCCTGGTATAAAAACCACGCTTGTCAAAGAACTTGTGGAATAAACTCCACTCTTAAACTCAGGGTTACATTCCCTGCTTGTGTGCACTGTGATAGTAGTTGATTTTTTAATATGGACCCCATTAAAAGTTATGTTATCTTGAAAAGACATGCATTTACACAAGTCATGAATATATGAACCTGACTCGATTTTATTAATATGCAAATGTATACATTAATTTGATTTAACTTGAATATATGTCTTGCCTTAATTATATGAGTTGAGTATATGAGTTAATTAGTTTAAGTATGAAAGACACGTATTTCCGTTGAAATTAAATATATGAAGTTTGACTCGACTAGAATATGTGAATTTGACTTGATTCGAATACATGAAATTGACTTGACTTGGGACTGGACTTGATTCGGATATATGGCTTGACATGAAAATATGACTTGACGAGAATATAGAATTAACTGGTTTAATAAGTAAAGCTTGCACGAATCTTGAATATGTGAGGTTGTCTTGTCTACGTGCAATAGCACATGTACACCATACTTCACTCATTGAGCAAGTGTATGCTCATTCCACGAAGTATTTAATATTTCAGGTAATAATAGAAATGAAATAAAAGATGTTGGCGCGGATCTTCAGAAGGCGAGACAGATAGTGCTGCGCTAGGTGACAACTTGTGAGTTGTGGACTCACTGAATAAGGTCTTGTGTTTGAACTGAAAAACTCGCCATTTTGTTATTGTTAATGTTTATTTAAAAGATTTTAAAGTCAAGATATTATACTAAATGTTTTATCGTTACTTTTTAAATAAAAAATTTTTATTTTATCGTTACTTTTTAAAGTGATTTTGAAATCCTAGTCAAGAGACATCGTTTACGTCACTTACTTATGAAAAGATTTAAAAGTGATTCCGCAAATTACCGTGCACCACGTGTTGGCATTGAAATTTGAAAATAAAAGAAAAATTTGGTCGTACACCACAAGGTGGTATCAGAGCAAATGTTATATAGATTCTATAGACTGTCTAGCACACATATCTGTCTAGTCATCATCTGAAGCTCCACTGATCAAGTAAGTGAATACTTGTTATATTTGATTTATGTGAAACTATTTAATTTTTAAATGAACACTTGATTTGAAATTATTAAATTGTATTTGACTTGTATTTTCGATGATATTTGAAATGGCAGTTCAACTTAGAAAAATTTAAAGACCATAAAGTAAACATGTGATATTAATACTTGTGATATATGTGAAATATTACAATGATTGAACAAGAATTCATGTAAATACGAATTTATATCACATGTCAACAATAGTTGAATTTGAAAAATGCACTAGATGTCATCATTTAAAGATCTAGTATCGACACTTGATTCCTTTGTGTGAATACGTGAATAGTTTCAGACATTTCTGAAAAGTTTTCGTCTTATTATGAGTACATCCACGTATTATAAAAACTATAAGTACATGATTATATTCATGATACGACTTGCTCATAAATTTGCATAACTTGTCTTTCTTGCAAAATCTCTTGTAAAGTTACAATCTCTTAAACTTTTACATAAAGTTATGCACTTGTGAGAATTCTCGTAAAAATAAAGTTATTGTAAAAGTCAAGCTTTTGTAAACTTGCACAAACTGATTTTTCTTGCATGTATCGTGAGTTGCATTTATATCCCTCTTTTTAATCGTGTATACTCATATGAGATTTTTTTTTTATTTTTAGAACCAGAACAGTTTAGAATTATGATAGAACCGTTACCGAACCGGAATCGAACTGAACCACTGGTCCCAATTCTTTTGCCCAGGTCTAACAACAAATTTAACCCTCCACCCCCACCCCCACCCCACTCCACTCCACTCCACTCCACCCTACTTTCACCCACCCCAACATGCAAAGTCATAGTTGGTCACGCAAAGTCAAGGTTCCTCACAATTACAAATTTATCTCAAATTTCACCCCGTTTCCACCCTCAAAGTAAGGCCACGCATAATTACATTTCATTCACAATTACAAATTTAATAGCAAAAATCCACCCACCCACCCACCCCTCCCACACCACACCACACCACCCCACCCTGCAAAGTCACAATTAGAACTTTAGTGGTAAAAATTACCCCGCCCTGCCCTCACTCGCAAACTCACAGTTGGTCATACAAAGTTACATTTTAATCACAATTACAAATTTGGTATTAAATTTCAACTCAACCCCACTCCCATCAGCAAAGTCATAGTTGGTCACACAAAGTTGTAGTTGAGTGACAATTATAATTTTAGTGGTAAAATTCACCCTACCCCTACCCCTACCCCTACTCCACTACAAAGTTACAGTCCCATTACAATTAAAAATTTAGTTGCAATATTCACAAGTCATAGTTTGGTTGCACGAGGTCACAATTCAGTTACATGAGGGCACAACTCGATCGCATAAAGTCACAGTTCGATTAAACAAGGTCACGACTCGGCCTCACTTAGTAATATCTAACACAATTGTAGGTCACATCACGTCCTCATCCAATGGTCATACAAAGTCACACTTGGCCACAGTCTCTAATATAATTTCTCGCAATCATCCATAATCGATCATATATTATTTATTCATTGATCACAACTTACTCGTTTCTTGGTCACGATTAGTAATATTTTTTGTCACAATTACTTAATAATTAGTCATATTAAGTAAAAGTCACAATTAGTGGATATTTATTCACAATTATCTAATAATTGATCACATTTTGTACTTGTCACAAGTCACACAAAGGTCATTTAGTCAACATTTTAGTCACAATTACTTAATAATTGGTCACAATCATTATCACCCCACCCACCCAACACTGACCCCACACCCACCCACCCACCCCCAACCAAACCAATGTAATTACTTTCTTCCCTCCACTGTCTACTACCATCTTGCAACCACTGTCACCGACGTTGTTGTACGTCGGTCACCACAGCCACCTGCACCTGAACTACCGCATACTGCACCCAGCCACCTCATACTGCAAAATAATATAAAATCTAACCACCGTCACCTGCACCTAAGGCTGTACAAAAAAATCGTCAAATCGCAAACTAAATCGAAACCGTTGGTTCGGTTCCATGTGGATCTGCCAATATTTTCAAACCAAACCGTTTCAAAATGGTTTGGTTTAGGTTTCAATTCTTAAAAATCGTTTAAACCAAACCAAACAGCTAATTTTTTAATTAAAAAAATATTTTTTATTAATTTAAATTTAGAGTTTTTTCCAAAAAAAAAAATCAAATTTATCTAATAAATAAAAATTATTGTCTAGTTTTTTTTTTTTTAAAAAAAAGGGTCTCGTCTAATGTCCAACCACAAAATCTCATTAACCTTTAACTCATACAATCTTTTACCAACATACTCCAATCCTAAAACTCCATTAACATATAATCCACACCATTCTTAAACCACATACTCCAACCCGAAAAGCCCATTTAATTGAGATTCAAACCTAAAACGTTCCAACTTCTTAATTCAATTAGTAATTTTCTGTTTTCATTCATCTTCCTTGTTTCCTTCCAACTTCCAAGTTCCTTTTTACTAATGTCAATTAGATTCTTATAACAATATACAGAGGCGATAGTTGTACTTCCAATTTTTTCATGCATTTGATTTTATTTTAGAAAGTCGTGAAAGATTTTTCGATCTATATCAGACGGTTCGAATCAAGGTAAGAATTTGAATATCACAAGTTTAAGTTTCTTTGCAAGCAATATCATTCGATTATTTTATTTTATTTTCTTAGAATTTTTTCCTTATTGAATTCCAGAATCTGGACAACAAAGGTAAGCCATCAAGAAGAAAGCCAAGACAAAATGTAATTACTGTGAAAAATTGTATAAGCATCATACTAATAATTGCGGGACTAGTACTTTATCGAATCATATCACATTTATGCAAGAAAAGTATCCGTATATGGTTTCAAATAAAAAATAAAAAACAATGACTAGTTATGGTATGTCTAAGACTAGTGATTTTTCTAAGAATTTTGATGACGATGATCTGTCATGTTTGTTCGGAAAGCAGTTAGGGAACAAATACAATGCAATTACAAATTTACAATTATTTTTTAACTTCATGTTTTTATTTTGAATTGAAAACAAATTCAAATGAATTTAACATCTAACATTATTAATTCTCGTACTTGCTTATATATTAACTGATTTTACTTTATATTAAAATATATGAGTTAATATAACATCTAAAATATATTATATTATGTCGATATGTAAAAATCGCAGATTAAAATTGAACCAAACCGCAAAAATGGTTTGTTTGTAAAATGAAATGAAATGATTTGGTTTGATTTGAGAAAATTCCAAACCGCTTAAAATGGTTTGATTTGAAAATATAGCAAAAATCGTCCAAATCGGACCGTGTTCACCCCTACCTACACCCAAACCACCTCTTGCAATACCGCACATCAAAATCTAGCCACCGAATGCACATAAAAACCACATCAAACCAAAGAACCACAAAAACTATAAAAAGAAGAGGAACTGCTACATTGGTGGTGGCACTAAAAGAAAGCACACCGCTGTGTGCGGTGGTGCAGCGCTTCGCGCAGGCGCCACTGTGTGCTCCTGCTGCCACTGCACGCTAGCCGCTACATGGTGTGCTATGTCATCGAAATTAGAGAGAATGATTTAAGCAGAGACGTCGGGAGAGAGGGGGGCAGTAGAGAGGGAGAGTAGGTTATTAGTGTTTGTTAAAATGGGTAAGGATTGGGACATTTAATCATAATTATGTATTAATTTTATTGTTTAATTAGTTAATTTAATTAACAACTAAATTTAGAGAAATTTTGTTCACCGCCAGATTTCTGAATTGTATCTTTGAAATATATGTGCCCATGTAGTTTTTCCTAGGGCAAATTACACAAAATCATATCTTCAAATTGAAACTTTTTAAAATCAAGTGATTATAAAATATTGTCCAAAATCAGGTAGCGACAATTGAGCTGTTCACTCTCCTCCTTTTTTCTCTCCTCGTTGTCTCGGCCTCTGCCCGCCCCTGCAAAACTCTCTTCTATTTCGCAACCACCACCACCTATCACCCTTAATCTTGTTCCCAGAACCCTAACCCTAGCGAGGTCACTTTGCTCTTCCAAAAACCCTCTTCCTTGTCTTCGCCTCGTTATCTCACTCTCATCTTCACCACCACCACCTCTCAATTCCCCAGCCATCATCCATCCCTCAATTACAACAATTGCCCCATCGATCTTGGACACGATATGATTCCATATAATGGTCTCGTTAAATTACAGTCCTTGATCTCGAACTCGATTACGGATTGCACCAAGGACATCATGAGTGTGGTTGGGGCACTTCTGTTTGGAGTTGGTCGTGGAGTCCTCACGGTCGCTACAATGTACTTCGTGTGGTCTCTGTTCTCTCCCAACCGCTTCGATTTTGATGATGATTCCTCCTTTTCTTCCGACGACGACGATGACGATGACATCACCTCCGCCAAGAGGACTATTCTTGACAAGATTTGCGGCAATTTGGTCTTCATCAAGGAAAACAACACTAAAGTTAGCAACCTTTGCAGCAATATTGGTCTTGTCGAATTTGCAAGCAGCGTGGTCAGTGTCTGTGCAAGGCCATTCTTCTACTTCCTTCATAAGTCAAGTGTATATTCAAAGGCACTATTCATCAGTCCTCCACTACAACTAGAGTCACTTGAATCTTTTTCTTCTAGGTCACACTGCAAATGGTGGAAGTTGAATAAATACTATGGTTACAGAAGGGGTTCGATGAAAGAATTCAGATCAGTGGTGGTGGTGTTGGTTTTAGGTGGTGATCGGTGGTGGTGGTTGATGGTGAAAATTAGTGAAAATTCTAATTAAAATTAAAATTAAAATTACAACTAGTTACAAATTGAAATAAAGTTATAATTGTAATTAATTACAAAATGGAAATAAAGTTACAATTGTATTTTCGACGATGATCCGATGACGACAGTTGTTGTAGTGACTGATTACAAATTACACAAATGTAATTAATTACAAATTACGAATTACACTAATGTTTTAGTAATTCATAAGTTACAATTGTAATTAATTACAAAAATTAAAGTTATAATTGTAATTAATTACAAAACCTGATTAAAGTTACAATTGTAATGAATTACAATTGTATTTTCGACGATGATTGTGGCGGTGACTGATTACAAATTAGGTGGTGGTGATGGTAATTAATTGGAATTATAGTTAAATTTACTAATTACAAATTGAAATAAAGTTACAATTGTAATTAATTATAGAACATAACTTTGGTTTTAAAAAATACCTGATTTTGAAAATTATTTTGATATCGTTTAGTTAGTTACAAAATGATCGATTACAAAAAATTTCAAGCCTAAATGTATGTAATTGTATACTTAACCCTTATTCCTAATTATATTGGGCTATTTAAATTAATAGGGCCAATTAAGTGATCTAAATATTTGGGTTATAAAAACATCTATCAGACTTTGCAATATGTAGATACCCAATTGTCTAAATAGGGTTAATGAAAACCTAATTAGTTATTATAAAATGATAACATTTGTGGTTATAGTCTCCTAGTCAAATTATACGATGTTCGCATCTTCCTTATGTCCATCGCGAGAAGAAAACCTATTGATCAATAAGGAATTTAACTGTGGAAAATCAAACTCCATTTCATCAGATTCAATGGATCTCGGTATTTTTCAATCCTTTATTTCTTGGTAATTTAGTATGAATGATCTTCGACTACAAAGCTTTAACTCTAACAAGTAATATTAGAGCTACAATCATATTGAATTATCATACCATTCATACGTGTAAATTATTTTGTTAAAGAAATTACGTTTGACTGCCAATTACCGATTACGTGGGTGTAGATATGTTTATAAAAGTTTTGCTCACTGCCATTTTCAATAATCTCATGCCTACTGTCTGTGGAAATCAAGAAATAATATGATTAGTTGCTGCGTGTATGTATATAGCATATTTCATATTGATTTTGAGTTTACATTACCGTGAAGATTAGTTTTGAAACTGGATTCCGGATGGAAATTAGACTCGGGTTTGGTTTTGGTTGAATTTGAATATGAATATGAAGAATATTTATATGCATATATCTTCCTCTTCTCTTACTGCCGACATTTATAATGTATATGTGTGTGTGAATTTTTTGAATTTTGGTTGTTGGAATTGGTTGTTGAGCATGTGGATTCATGGATTCGATGTTGAGGTTGTGATAATTTGGATGAAGATTTGGTTGGATTTTGGATTTGTCTTTGGCTTTGGTGTTGATGAAGTTTCGAATTTGGATTCGATTCGTGAATCTGTTGGTAACGAGGTCGGCGCAACAGCCGCCGCATGCACCGGAGGTATGGTCGGACGCTGCCGATGCTGGATGGGCGGCGAAGAGCCCCACCGCTGAAGGTTGCTACGGGCGGCGGCTAGGTTTTTTTTTTTTTAAACCCTAGCTGTTGCAAATTTATTTGGAGAAGGGACCTGGGGCAGAAATTTGATGAATTCAGAGGCTTCTTGTGCAACTTCAATAAATTGAAGTTATTGCACAATCAGGCCTTCAAAAGTTTATTAAGAAATTGATTTTAATCCCTGAAGATTGTGAAATTTATGATTAAGCCCCTAGGTTATAAATTATTCAGATTGGGCTTTTAAAGTTAAGGGTTTTATAGTTCAGCCCCTAAAGTTTGAGAATTTTCTGTATCAACCCCTAATGTTTGAAATTTTTGAATCAGCCCCTAAAGTTTGAAATCTTTCAAAATTGAAGCCTAAAGTTTGGAATTCCTCAAAATTGGCCACTAAAGTGTTTCAAACTTGCAATTTAGTCTCCAAAATTGAGGTTTTCTTCTAATTTGGCCACAAATTTTTTATAAAATTGCAATTTAGTCCTCCAAAATTACGATTTACTTCATAGTTGACCACTAAAGTTCTGATTTATTCAAATTTGATCCATAAAGTTTTTGATTTTACAATTTCAAGTTCTTAAGTTTTGAAGTTTCAAATTTTAGGCCCTCAAGTCTCAGATCTTCATTCTTAGATCCATAGATTCTTGAATTATTAACCCATAGGCCCTTGAAGTTTTGAAAATTAGAATCAAACCCTTAAAATTTTTGGTATTAAATATAAGGTCCCTAAAGTTTCAGAAATTAATAATCTGACCCTTAAAATTTAGGACTCGATTTTTCTTACTCCTAAAATCCTCCAGATTCATCAATTGTCTTATATATTGAGTTAAATTAATTGAAATGACATATTGCCGAAGTAACCTCTGTTGTGTAGATTTTTTTATTTTTATTTTTATTTTTAAATATAAAGACGAGTGTGTCTGTTATTTATGCGAATAGTGATCAGCCCAAAGGAAGGTTCATGTTTGGCCAAATGATAGATACACATGTGGTAATAAATATACAATGATGATCGGGTTAATTATGTGAACAATGAATCGATATAAAGAAAGACTTATTGTTTGATAGATTTAATGGTGTCCACTATTTATGCGAACATTAATCAGCCCAAAGGAAGGTTGTTGTTAGGCCAAATGATAGACACACATGCGGTTATAAAAATATGATGATCATCAGGTTAATCAAATGGATAATGAGTCGATTGAAAGAAAGACTTATTGTTTGATAGATTGAATATCGATATTTGATTACTGCATGAAGAGTGTCCGGGCCAAATGAAATATGAATATTGTCTTGTATTTCGAAATAAATCAATTGAAATAGCAAGTTGCCAAAGTAACCTTTGTTGTGTAAGATTATTTAATTTTGAAATATGAAGATGTGTGTGTGTGTGTGTGTGTGTGTGTTATTTATGCGAACCGTAACTAGCCTAAAGGAAGGTCACTGTTTGGTCAAATGGCAAACACACATGTGGTAATAAATATGTGATGATTATAAAGTATATCATGTGGACAATCTTTGTGGCGTTTCCCCATTATGGTTCTTGTTTCTGCATCTCAAAGGGTCTAAGGTTTAATATACCTTAAGTTCTTGTGTCGTAAGGCAAGAGTCGTAGTGTTACCATCTAAACCAACCTGAATTCAGAACTTTCTTGGTGTTTCAATCTCAATTCCGTGAGTTCATCATGATTTCCACACAGAACACATCAAGTATGCTCCCCTTCACTGAGTTTTTTGGTTACTTTTAACCCCTACAATGAATTGCAAAAATGATTAGTGGCTCGAGAATCTACTATCCAAGTATATGTAGAATCAACCACTAAATGAAACCTAATATAAGATAACTCACTATTACCTTACTTCTTGGAAGTTAGGTATCCCTAGCAGTTCCTCTTCCAATGACCTTACTGTCCACAATGAAAGCATTTCACCTTCAGCTTGCCATCCATATTTTTTTTTTCTTAACCTGCTGTTGTGGTCCCTTCTCATTGGACATCTTCCTCTTGTTACCTTCTTTGCCTTCCGGCTTGGAAGATGATGGTCGATTAGAAGTAATATTTAGCACATCACTGGCCCTGGTCTTAAGAACAGTCTCAGCATTCTGAAGCTCTTGCATCAGCTCGATCAATGACATATCAAGCTTGTTCATGTTATAACTAACCTTGAACTTAGAGAACATCTGGAGGAGAGTCCCTAAAGTTATGTCAACTGTCGTCTCCGAATTGATTTCAACCCCTAAAACCTGAGCCACATTAAATAAAGCAATCAATGCAATCATATGATCTCTCACGGGCGTACCAGTTTTAATGTGCATGTTCATAATGGACCTTATGACTGCCTGACGGGCTTGATGACCTTGATGTTCAAACATTTGTTGAAGGCTCTCCATAACCTGAGCAGCAATTTCCATATTCTAATGTTTTTGCTGCAACACATTTGAGATGGAACCTAAAATGTAGCAGTTGGTCATCTCATCAGAATTGATCCACTTCTCATATGCGGCCTTCTGTTCAAGTGTGGACATCCGAGTAGGTGCAGCGGGATAAGGTTCAGATAATTCAAATTTATGGTTCTCAGCAGTGAGAACAATAGTCTAATTACACTTCCAGTTAATATAATTTTTTTGAACCAGTTCATTTTTAGTTAAACAATGGATATTGAAGTTCCAGAAATTTTTCTGAAATAAAATGAGCTAAGCATTCGATAATTTCATATCTGATGCATGAATAAAAATTATGCAAAAGTAGACCCTAAACTACTATAATATGACGACAACTTAAACCCCAAAATCCTAAATACATTTATCTATATGAGAAATAAATGTGGTTTATGGCTAGGTTGTCGCCCTCTCACTAAAATAATATATATCGAGTATCTCATGCAAAATTAATTTTAAAATTTAACTTTTAAATATATTTAATTATTAATAAAATATTTATTTTTCACTTTAAACTCAATATTTCATGAGATGCTAGATATATTAATTTCAGTGGGAGGGCCCCAACCTAGCCATAAATCATATTTATTTCTCCTATAGAGAAATGTGCTTATGATTTTGAAGTTTCAGATTGTCGTCATATTATAGTAGTTTTAGGTTTACTTGTGCATAATTTTTATTGATGCATCATATATGAAGTTATTGAATGCTTAGCTCATTTTTATTTTAGAAAAATGTTTGGAACTTCGCTGTCTATTGTTTTAACAAGAAATCAATGGGTTGGAGAAAATTATATTGACTGGAAGAATAATTTGACTATTGTTCTCACTGGTGAGAAGCATAAATTTGTGTTAACTGAACCCCATGCCGTTGCATCTACTCGAACGTCTACACCCGTAATAGAAGACCCCATATGAGAAGTAGATCCATTCTGATGAGATGACCCGATGCCACATTTTTGGTTCCATCTAAATGTGTTGTAGCAGAAACATCAAAATATGGAAACTGTTGCTCAGGTTATGGAGAGTCTTCAGTAAACGTTCAAACATCAAGGTCGTAAGGCTTGTCAAGTCTCCATAAGGTCCATTATGAATATGCACATGAAACCTGGTACGCCCGTGAGAGATCATATACTTGCATTAATTGCTCAGTTTAATGTAGCGATGTTTTATGGGCTGAAATCAATTTGGAAACGCAGATTGACATGAATATAGAGACTCTCCCCGAGATGTTTTCTCAATTCAAGGTTAGTTATAACGTGAACAAGATTGATATGTTACTGACCGAGCTAATGCAAGAGCTTCAAAATGCTGTGACTGTTCTTAAGACCACGACCAATGATATGATAGCTGTTACTTCTACTGGACCATCCTCGTCCAAGACAAAAGGCAAAGGAAGCAACAATAGTAAGATGTCCAACAAGAAGGGACTATAACAACATGTTAAGAAAGCAATGACGAATGGTAAGCCAAAAGGGAAATGCTTTCACTATGGACATGAAAGTCACTGGAAGAGGAATTGCCTGGGATTCCTAGCTTCCAAGAAGCAAGGTAATGGGGAGTTATCTTATATTGAGTCTTGTTTAGTAGTTGATTCTACATTTACTTGGATAGTAGATTTTGGAGCTACTAATCATGTTTGCAATTCATTACAGGGGTTCCAAATAACCATGTAACTCAGTTAAGACGAATGGTAAGCCAAAAGGGAAATGCTTTCACTATGGACATAAAGGTCACTAGAAGAGGAATTTCCTGGGATTCCTAGCTTCCAAGAAGCAAGGTACTGGGGAGTTATCTTATATTGAGTCTTTTTTAGTAGTTGATTCTACATTTACTTGGATAGTAGATTTTGGAGCTACTAATCATGTTTGCAATTCATTATAGGGGTTCCAATGGACATAAATGTCACTAGAAGAGGAATTGCCTGGGATTCCTAGCTTCCAAGAAGCAAGGTAATGGGGAGTTATCTTATATTGAGTCTTGTTTAGTAGTTGATTCTACATTTACTTGGATAGTAGATTTTGGAGCTACTAATCATGTTTGTAATTCATTATAGGGTTTCCAAATAACCATGTAACTCAGTGAAGGGGATCATACTTTATGGGTTGGCACAAGAGCAGTGGTATTAGCGAGTGCTGTTAGAGAAGTTTATCTTTATTTCAGTAATAAACATTTGGTTTTAAATAATTGTTACTATGTCCCAGATATTACCCAAAATTTGATTTTGATTGCTTTATTATTTAAACAAGGTTATTCTCTTCATTTCACCTATTTGACGGTGAACATTATTTTGAATGAAGTTTTAATTTTTTAGGGACATTTTTGTAACAATTTGTATGTTTTAAAACCTACTGATAGCTACTATTTGTATCACATTGCATCTAATAAACGCATTAAGTTATCTTCTATTAATAAGACTTATTTATGTCATCTAAGACTTTGTCATGTTTACCTAAATAGGATTCAAAGACTAGTAAGAGATGGTCCTTTGAGTGACTTAAAGATGGAATCCCTTCCAATTTACAAATTCTGTCTTGAAGGAAAAATGACCAAGAGATCTTTTACTTCAAAGGGGTATAGGCGAAGAAGTTTTGGAATTAGTACACTCTGACGTATGTGGGCCGATTAATGTCCAAGTTAGAGGTGGATATGAGTACTTCATCACTTTTACTGATGATAACTCTAGATACAGTTATATTTACCTAATGACACGCAAATCTGAAACTTTTGAAAAGTTCAAAGATTAGGAATGAAGCAGGGAAGCAATTAGGTAAGAACATTAATACTTTGATCATATAAAGGTGGAGAGTATCTATCCATTGATTTTAAGTCAAAATCATAGTATGCGACTGTATCCTAATTGAGTGCACTAGCCAAAATATTGGTGTATCTGAAAGGAGAAACATGACATTATTGGACATGGTCAGATCTATGCTAGGCTTCTTAACTCTTACCACATCCTTTTGGGGATAAGCTCTACAAATCGCAATTTACTTGCTTAATATGGTTTAATCTAAATCTATCCCTAAGACAACATTGGAGTTTTGGAATGGGAGAACGCTTAATCTAGCACATATAAGGATATGAGAATGTCTTGCAATGTGATTAAGGAAAAGATGGATAAGATAGATACAAGGTCACAAGTATGCATCTTTGTAAGATATTCCAAGGGAACAAGATAATATTACTTCTATAGTCGATAATAAAGTTTTCGTAAGTACAAATGCAACTTTCTTAGAGGATAAATACATAGAAAAACATGAATCTAAGAGCAAGGTTCTTTTGTAGAAGATGAAGGGAAATGTTCCCAGTTCATCAACTCCAAAAATTCGCATTGAACCAACACAAGATAAATTCATCTCCCTACCAATTGCGGTACCTGAATGCAGAGGAAGACAGATGGAGGTTACACCTACCATGTCTACTAGTTCACTGGCACGTAACTTAGAAAAGGATCAAGTCCCCATTCTAGCATCACCTAGTAATTAAGTTAGAAACGAGGGACCTGATAACGGAGAGACAGTGATAAAAAAATTATGAATGCTAATCAACCAGGAGCCGCCTCAGTATGGATTTAGTGAGAGAGTCATTTTATTACCATCCAGATACTTGCTCTATGGAGTCTTTCAAGGCAGTCTCCATTGAATAAGAGGAGGATCTTACCTGCTATAAGGAAGCTGTGGAGGATGTAGACGCTGATCATTAGAAAAGTGCTATGGACTCATAAATGAAGTTCGTGTACACTAACTATGTCTGGAATCTTGTAGACCCTAATGTGGTAAATCCTATAGGATACAAATGAGTTTACAAGAGAAAAAGAGTGATAGACGAAAAGTAAAAACCCTTAAAGCTAGATTGGTCGCTAAGGGTTTCACCCAACGAGAATGTATTGATTATGTGGAAACCTTCTCACCTATGGCCATGTTTAAGCCTACTCGAATCATCTTATCACAATCTATTAAAAGATATGACAATAATCTATACCAGACATGCACTTAAAAAATAAATTAGCCTTTGTTCTTTAACTGAAGCATTAAAATTAATAAAATAATTTATAAACAACATAATTTTTTCAAATTACGTTTTATCTGCAACATTTTATCTCTCCATTTTTAAACCACAATTTTTACCTAAATAAATAAATAAATGTATTTATAAGTGAAGAAAAAAGAAGAAAAAGGAAGATAATTATGCAATAAGGGCACATTCTAGGACATTCCAAATCTTATTTGAACTTGCTATTACACTCGATTGAAGCCCATTTATTTATCACTTGTTCTTATCGCATCCAGCTGACCATATTATCTCACTTCTACTCCCACACTCTAACCCTAAAAATCTTTAGCTCAAATCTTACCCTAATCTCCACTTCTTCTTTCTTGCGTAAGTTTCCGATCAAATGTCACTATATACGTCACACTTTCTATTCTCTCGACGATTTCCATTATCAAACCTTGCCAAACTTCAGAAAACCCATAAACTCGTTGTTTTTAAAAGTATGAAGAAGCTGAAAGTTTTTTGTTTAGATCCGAGCGTAAAATACCCGATACATCGAAATATCATCAAAATATAAGTGTTGACCACATATTTTCTGGCAAGTCGAAACATTATAATCCAGTTGGTTTTTCTTGTCTAGATCTTTTAACAAACACGACTGCATGTTAAATGTTGAAATTTGTATTTGGCTATTTAAGAAGGATAGAAAAAATGTTAAACTTTGTTTAAAATATGAAAAACAGTAATAATAAGTTGTTAGACTTGTTTCGAAAAACAACTCCTTCAAATATGTGTTTCTGTAGATCTGTTTCGGAAAATAAACCTTTAAATATTTATTTCTGTAGCTCTGTTTCGGAAAATAAACCTTCAAATATGTGTTTTTTGTTTCCGCTTTAAAGATGCAGAAGTTGTGAAAGTGTGATTTAAAAATCTCAAACAACTTATGTGAGTGCCCACTACAATAATGATCCCCAAATTGAAGAACCACTAATCCTAAAAAAAAGAGGTGTAGCCCACACCCTGAGGGCCCGAACCGATCACGCCCAAGGCCATTGGTTCGGGAAGGTAAATCCAGGTTATGCCTCCAAGGAGCCAGGGTGGAAGGGCTTATGGTAAGCATGAGAAACGCTCAATAACTCCCGCTTGCCACAAGGCCAATTCCACCTTGCGGGGAATCGAACCAAGCACACAGCTGCGCTGAGTACTTACCACTCATCCCCTTTGCCACTTGGAGATGTGCCCTGGGAGCGAAGAGCCACTAATCCTAATCAGACTACATAATGGATAAGGCAAGAACTGAATTAAATTGCATGGCGTAAAGAATCGGCAAATGAGAAATAATGGAACCGGATCTAATCAACTTGGTCCTAAGATGTATTGATTATTTTTTATTTTATTTTTGCTAAACCCACTGACTAAGAGTGTGAAACTGGAAAATGTAGTAACAACCAAATTGCCTTCAATAACAGGGGGAATTTTAAAACTGTCCGAATTTATACTTACCTAGCTACAGATTCTTTGAACCATGAATTTCTATTTAAATTGCTACAGAATCGGCTGACAATTGAGATTCTAGTCAAAATTAATTGGCCAAAATCTCAATTGCTTTTAGTTATAGATATAATATTAATAATTATAATTAATACTCCCATTCCATTTCACGCACAACCCACCCTCATCCTAACCCTAAACAATTTCAAATCTATTTCTCTTCTTCTTCCCCACACCCAAATTATTTTCATCCCCCACTCCACACATAGGCGGCGGTAGAAGCGATGAGCGTTGCTACTGTAGTTCTGCCTGTGTTTGCACATCGACATGACAATAACAACTGCACCTGCACCTGTGCTTGACGGTCACTCTAGACACTTCGTGTAGGCGACGTCGTCGCGCGTAGAGTGTTGGTGATGGTGGGATAGTGAATTGATTGTGGTAGTGGTGGTGATGGTGTGGTTGGGATTGGGGTTGGGGTTGTGGTTGTAGTGATGATAATGGCAACGGTTGCGGCAATTGGGGGGGATAGGCAGGGCCGTACCTGTGATTTTGTAAACCTGAAACAAACAGTTGTTTTTCGAGATATAGGCCCTGGGCTTTACGGGGTTGCCCCCGAAAAAAAATTTTTTAAGAAAAAAACTGAAGGAAAAAAAAAAAAAAAAAAGGGCCCATAAGCTAGTGGGCCCTGAAGCCCTTGCTTCATCAGCATCAAGGCAGGTCCGGCTCTAGGGATAGGTGACTTGAATAGTATTTGTAACCAATTATGAGTGATTTTGACTGATAAAAATATAAATTGTGATCATTAAATAATATGTAACCTAAAATATTTGAATTTTGTGACCAAATTTGTAATCTTGACTCACAATTTGTTAAGTTGTGATTAATTAATTTGAAATTTGTAACAAAGAAATAAGTTGTGACTTATAAAATTTGAGATTGTGATCGAGAAATAAGTTGACCTAAGAAATTTGTAATCGAAAAATAAGCCGTGAACGATATTTTCATTATTTGTGACCTAGAAAAAAGTTGTTACCTAAAAACTTTGTGATTTGTGACAAAGAAATAAATCGTGACCGGTTAATTGATATTTTGGTATCGAGAAATGATTGTGATTTATAAAATTTGTAACTTATGATTGATAATTAACCGCAATTTATAAATTTGTGAGTTGTGACCAGAAATATGCTATGTCGTATAAAGTTTGTGATTTACGATCAATAAATAAGTCGTAACTGATTAATTTTAAAATTTGTGATCAAAAAATAAATCGTGATCGATTAATTTGATAATTTAACCGATAAATAATTTGTGAAATATAACATTTGTAATTCTGATTGTGATCATAAATTATATCTTAGCGTGACTTTTAATCTATATATTTATTTAATGAAATATATATAATTATCTATTTTTATTAATTATGACCTGATTTTTAATATATATAAATTTGTCGATTTTGAAAAGTGAAAATTACACCCTAACTTGATTTTTAACTTCACACTTCAAAAAAAAAGTTTACAATTTATTTATACTAAAATCAAGTCATAATTCACACTTAATTATTAAATAATATAATTTCCTTATTTATTATAATTAATATACAGAATTGGGCCAAGGAATCCAAACCTAATTCCCTCGACTCAATCTGTCTCTCTCTCACTTGGCGGTCAATTATCTCACCCCAATCTCACGTTCTTTTTCCCACCCCACACCTCTCTCCTCCATTGCAGGTGTGCTCTTCTTCACCAGTAGATCCGTAGATCTAAACGACCGCACCGTCTCTAGTTTCGCGATCATGTACAACACATCACCACTTTGCAGACGCCATCGATTATGCAAATGGTGCAGTGGTGTTTGGTGTCTCTATGTGTGCATTTGAAGGCGATATTGTGGTGGTGGTTTGTATGGAAATGGCGGTGGTGGTGCTGTGGTTTGTGGCCGTTATTGGAGGCGAATTTGTGTTGGTTGGGACTGGTGTTTCTACGACGTTTTTGCAATCGATTTTTTGCTGGTTTCGATCTGTGTCGTTGTGTGTACACGGTGGTGTGTGCACGATGGCGATTTTGGTGGTGATGGCAGTGGTATGGTGCGATTGTGGTCGGGATGATGTAAAATATGGTAAACTTTGGACCAATTAATTTGTAATTGTGACTAATACTAAGATTGTGACCAATTAATTTGTGACTTGTGGCTTTTTTATTTTTTGAGTTGTGACTAATTATTTTGAGATGACATTTGTGACCAATTATTTAAGTGATTGTAACAAATAGATAATATGTAACCTAACAAATTTAAGATTGTGACTAATTATTTTGAAATTTGTGATCGAAATAAGTTGTGACTTATAATATTGTGATCTGTGATCGAGAATCAAGTCGTGACCTAAGAAATTTATAAATTGTGACCTATAAAATTTATGATCTATGACTAAGAAAACTAGTGATTTGTGAAAATTGTAACCTAAAAAATTCTTGATTTGTATTCGAGAAAAAATTGTGAGTAATAAAGAAATTGTAACTCATAATTTGTTAAGTTGTGATCAATTGACTCAAGATTTGCGATCGAAAAAAATCGTGACCTACGAAATTGGAAATTGTTACCGAGAAATAAATTGTGACTGTGACCATAAACTTATGACCTGATTTATGACTTGTGACCTAAAAATTGTGACTTGTAATCATAATAAGTTGTGACCTAAAAATTGTGACTTGTGACCATAAATAATAAAATATATAATTATTATAATCTGATTTTTGAAATACAACCTTAATTTTTTTTAATTTAAAAAATGTGTAATTTAAAAATCCTAGTAACGTGTTCTTTCATTTGAAAAGTCTTTATTTTTCCCATCGATATTACAACGCTAAATGGGTCCAAATGACTCGATAGCCCGAATTCGATCTATGAAAATTTTCTTTTAAAGTTCATTATTCACATGCTCCACTGTAATTCGCATTTCTCATAATTCATTTCCATTCATGTTGTAGTGTAGAAGAAGAAAAGAAAAATGATTGATTTTCAAAAGGAATTTTGGTTCCAATTTCATTTCGCGCTTTAAATTTAGTCTAAATCAACAAATTACCGGCCAGATCTCATTCGTCAATCTCTTTGATCTGTCGCGAGCTGTATATAATTGAATTTTGAGGAAGATTAGTAAATAAATTAGAAGAAAATTAATGGCGGGAGCAGCATCAGCGCTGTTCCTACTAGACATAAAGGGGAGGGTTCTGGTGTGGCGGGACTACCGTGGGGATGTCTCCGCTTTACAAGCCGAACGCTTCTTCACTAAGCTCATTGAAAAAGAGGTAGTTGCTTATTCATTCATTACTAGTTTACTGGTTCTTCTTTCGGTTTTACTTATTGAAATTTTGAATAATTTGTTGAATGCCGTATGAATTTTGATGAATGGATGGTGTTAAATAGTTTGGTTGAAGCTGAATTGAGGCATGAGCTTAATTATGATCGTTTTTCAATTATTTTGATAAGTTTAGTGTTGAAGATTGGATTTGTAAGCAAAACTTCGGTTTGATTTGATCTTTCATATTCTTCATTTCATTTATGTTTACTGAACTTTTATTTTTGTCCAAATTCAGCAACTGTAGTTTTATGATTTCTGCTCTTGAATCTTACTGACATTGTTAAGATGTGGAGATATTGTAATTATGAATAATTTGTTGAATGCCTAACGAATTTAAATGAATATGAGGTGTTAAAAAGTTTGATTGAAGCTGAATGGAAACATGAGGTAAATTTTTCTTTTTCTTTTTTCGTGTATAGTGTGGAGCATGGGAGTTGTGAGCAGAACTTTATATTGATCTGATCTTTCATTTTCTTCAGTTGATTTATGTTTACTGAACTTTTATTTGTATTGAAATTAAGGAACTCTCTAGGTTACCGATTTCTGCTATTGCGATACTGAATATGCTACGTTATGAAGGTTCCTGTAACTGAATAGTTTGTTGAATGTTAATGTGAATTTTGATGAACTTGAGGTGTTGAATGGTATGATTGAAGCCGAATGGAGGCATAAGCCTAAATAAAATGAGTTATTGTTTTTCTTTTTCTGGTTGAGTGTAGTGCCGAGGATAGGATTTTTATGGAAAACTTAAGACTTCATCAGATCTTTCATTTTCTTCAATTGATCTTATAGTATGCAAAAGCATGATTAAATTTTGGATTTAATGGACTGAGTTTTTTGTGGATTTTGACTATATAGATGGTTTAGTTAAGGCTGGCAAAAGCATAAGTAGATAATCCAGTTCATACAAGAGATAGCTTCATTTGAAATTGAAACTTCACTCTTCTTTGAAATGACTATTTGGCTATTTTCCCTTCAAGAAGGAACTTTATTCAGTAAAATGGCAAATTTGATGATAATAATATTCTGTGATTTGATGGAGCTGAAATTTTGTAAGACCGCTTAGTTCTGTGCATTAGGAACTTTGATTAAATAATTTTGGCACAATATAATTCGCAAATGGTCAGCGTTCAAGAATTGCCTCCTCCCATTTCCCCCTAAATTTTAAACCTGATTTCCGATGGCATTGTTCTTGGAAGTTTATGTTATCTGAAACTTGGGAAAAACATAATAAACAAAAAATCACTTGACATCAAATTATATAAATCAGACAGGAGAAAAATCTGAAATTTCTCTTCTTTATCCTCCGAGACTGTTGTGACTCAAATTTACTGCATGACCGCTATTTAGTTGTTATTTTGTCAAAACGGTATTTAATTTAAAAAACACAGGGACTTACACATTATGTTGTACAATATTCTATTTTAGGATGAGCCGGATTCTCAAGATCCTGTTGTACATGATAATGGTGTCACGTATATGTTTATACAACACAATAATGTTTATCTCATGACTGCATCTCGGCAGAACTGCAATGCTGCCAGCCTTCTGCTGTTCCTACACCGTGTTGTTGATGTAAGCTATATTGCTAGTAGAGTTTCAGCATGCTTTTATAATCTAGTTTTTCATCACGAATGTTTAGCTAAATATTCAATTTGTTTCAATTTAATGGCAGGTCTTTAAACATTATTTTGAAGCTTTAGAAGAAGAATCCCTTAGAGATAATTTTGTTGTGGTGGTAAGAGAATTTGCTCACCTCTTCTTTCAATTTGAAAGTTACTGTGAAACATCAAAGAAATAAACATTAGGACCTGCCAGAACTGATGATGCTTCTGCTTCTGACAGTATGAGTTACTTGACGAAATGATGGACTTCGGTTACCCTCAATATACTGAAGCAAAAATTCTTAGTGAATTCATCAAGACTGATGCTTATAGGATGGAAGTTACACAGAGGCCTCCAATGGCTGTGACAAATGCAGTTTCCTGGCGCAGTGAAGGGATACATTACAAGAAAAATGAAGTAGGTCTCCTATTAGCCTTCTAGCTAATTCTTTGAATGAAATGATTACCTAGCATTTTCTGGTTTCTTCAGGTGTTTTTGGACGTCGTAGAAAGTGTTAATATACTTGTCAACAGCAATGGACAAATAATTAGGTCAGATGTTGTTGGGGCATTAAAGATGCGGACATACTTGAGGTTGGTTAGCCAGTCCTGGATACTTATCTGTGATGATGTATTTGCTCTGTGTTTTACCTATCACAGTCAAATCATGTGATTGTTGTGGTACTAAAAAGGCTGAATGCTAAATATCTTTGGAACGGAGTGAATGATACATATGATCTAGATTGTAGAAGGCTAATAGCTGTACTGTGTCAAGGTCTATAATTTTGTAGAAATATAATTCTGAAGTGAAGAGACAGAAGTGGTAGTTTGTAACTGGGCTGCTGTGGATTCCTACTTGTAGTTGATTTGACATTCTGGGTATCATCTGAGGCATGAGTTTTACTTTGGTGAACTCCCATGGCAGTGCATGTCTGGGGAGGGGGATTGGAAATTAGTGGCTGATTATACTTATGAGTGAAGTGTTTCATTCAAATATATTTGGGGACACTGCTAATGATGGATAAGTGGTTAGTAATAGACTTGCTTCCCTCTTCATCTACTATAGGAAAACTTTTCTAATAGTCAATCTTAATATTACTGGTGGTAGTAGGCATGGACCAGGAGAAAATCAATAGATTAGAGTATGGTTGCCTATAATTCTACTAAGGCAGTGTGTGAGTGTCTGACGCATGTCGTGTTGGACAGCAGCACTCCCTGGACACTCCAAGACAAGTGTCCGGCATGTCACGTATTGTGTCATATATTAAAAATTATAAAAAAATAAAGCTATAATATAACATTTTTAGAATTTGAACGAATTTAAACCAACATGTCCCTGATGTGTTGGTTTCCTACTTTTTAAAAAAAAAAATCCTGTGCATAATCTTGTCCAATGTCCTTGTCCCTGCGTCTTAGGATCTAGGATAAGACAAGAAGAAAAATGGTATAACAAGGGTTACAAGAAAAAGTCCATTTTTTTAACGAGAGTGAGAACTTAAGTGGCTTGAAACCTCTCTCAATTATTATAAACAATCAGGTTTCCCACGTGGAGAAAGGTTGAAAATTTGGAATGATTGCAGGTATCTAGTATTGAAGAGTCTCTGATTGTGCTTTTCTTATTTCATCTCTATTAACTATTGGAAGTTGATAGTTTTTTGCTAAATTTTGTACGTGGGTTTTGCTTCTAGGTGCTCGCTAACTAAATTATCCTTTTATATGGAAATTAATTCTTTTTGGTTCTTACTGGAATCAAATAATCTAAAACTTATTCTTTCAGTTTTAAATTAGATTTAAGTGCGTCAGAGAAACATGGTCTCAGGTTTTATTTTCCCCGAGATATGTATGTAGAGGTACAGCTCAGTTTTATGATTTACGACATTACAAAGTGTTGTACTTGGATTGTGTGCATCTGTTCCCCATTTTTCAACTTGTTATAGCAGCAGACTAGATTTGCCTTATAGCAAAGAAATCACAGAAAAAAAATTTAACCTGTGAATGTGAATGAATATGGTTCTCGTCGAATTAAATCATCGAGTCAGCAACTTGGTAAATCAATTCATCAGTTTGCACAGAGAAGACGAGAATTTCCTTTACTCATCACCATCGTAAAGTTAAAAGAATAGATATCTTTGCAACAGCTAATACCAAGTTAACATAAAGTAATTAACAAAAGAAGCAGTTCACAATCAAAACCATTATTCTCTTTGTAGGCATCATGAAGTCTCACTACCTCAATTAATTTCTTTGATGCAACTGTCTCAAAGTAGATGTACTGTATAATGATGATTGACAAAGTAACTATTGATAGGATTGATGTAACAAAACTATGTTTGGATTTTCCTCGTTTAATTTCCGATCTTTTGAATCGTATGCCTCAAAAGATGGAAAAACCTTCTACCTGCATGGGTTTGTGGAGAGGGACCAACCCAGGGGTAGGGTCTTAGCAGACAGCATGATGGTAAATGGATACTTGTTAACTTAGCTACTATGAGGAGGATTTCGGGTTGTTCATTTACCATCTTTTGGTATTCCTGATTAAGCCAACAGAATACCAAAATTTGCTCAAAGCAGTTCTCAATCCAGTATTCTCCATGTAATAAACCATATGTAGTTTGTCCAATATTGGTGGTAATTACTTCTTGAGCCTAAAACTAATATTCCATCAGTCTAAGTCTTCCTACTCCTTTCTTTGGCCATCACAAGTGGAGCTCATTGTTGATACCTACCTATTGTATATATTAAATTACAATAATTGAACTCATTTTATGTAAAATTTTTCCAGTTTAATCTCCGACAGAAGGGTTTTTTCTTTTCTTTGTTAATTTTTGTGTCTTCAATAACTCGGATGCAGAATGTTCTGTACCTGCTTGGGAGCCTGGCCTTTCTTTGTCTAGTTTATACTTGTATTAAGCTATCCTATATGCTTTTATATTGGAAAGAACTAAAATCATTTTGTCAAAATTATTTTTCACTGCGTAAGAAGGCTGAAGTTTGCCTGGTTTTTAGGGGTCTTATCATTTGTTGCTCACTTTCTGTAACTACAGCTCTAATGTATTAACTCTTCCAGTGGCATGCCTGAATGTAAGCTTGGGCTGAATGATAGAGTGCTGTTGGAGGCCCAAGGGCGATCTACAAAGGGAAAAGCCATTGATCTAGATGACATCAAGTTTCATCAGTATGTAATGGAACTCTCATATTTAGTTATGATGTGCGATTGCACTTGAATGTTGGAAGTATTTGCTGCAGGTGCTTGTTTGTAGTATGCCTTTTTGTGTATTGTTGTCCATCTTTATGTTTTCTGCTATTTGTTTCAGAAAACATCTTTCTCTCTCTCTCTCTAATTTACTTCTGTTTAGGTGTGTGCGTTTGGCGCGATTTGAAAATGACCGGACAATATCCTTCATACCTCCTGATGGTTCTTTTGATCTCATGACCTATAGACTCAGCACTCAGGTTTGGTCAGGGATTTTGAGTTTGAATTTTTATGCCCCTTTGTCCTGGTGCTTGTTTGTAGTATGCCCCTTTGTCCGTTTCTTTGTCCATCTTTTGATTTTTGGATGTGCAAAGTTAAACGCATATTTCATCATGCAAATGTATGAAGCACGAGAATTGACGATTTCACTAAAATGTCCTCTGTACCTGCCACGTGATCATGAAAACGCAAGGATCAACAATTTTGAAATCTCAAGTGTGATGTTTCAGGTAAAGCCTCTGATATGGGTTGAAGCTCAGGTTGAAAGACATTCTAGGAGCCGCATAGAAATTATGGTAAAAGCCAGAAGCCAGTTCAAGGAGCGCAGGTATGTGTATGATATTTCAACTCGTCTTTAATTTCCATGTGACTGCCTATCATTTTGTAATTTTTTGTGCAACATTTGAAATTCAGTACTGCAACTAATGTTGAAATTGAGTTGCCTGTTCTGTCGGATGCTACCAATCCTAATATTCGGATATCAATGGGTTCTGCTTCTTATGCACCTGAAAATGATGCGTTGATTTGGAAAATAAAATCTTTTCCAGGTGGTAAGGTAAGAGTTTCATTGAATTCCCCATCTAGTTTCTCTAGTTGTCTGGCGTTGTAATATACTTACATTTATTTTTCAGGAATATATGTTGAGAGCCGAGTTTACGCTCCCAAGCGTAGTATCCGAGGAATCAGCTCCCGAGAGAAAAGCTCCTATACGCGTGAAGTTCGAGATACCATATTTTACTGTTTCAGGAATACAGGTGAACCATCAAAACGATAAATTATTTTAATGATATTATTATTATCTCAATATTTTATTATGGACATGCCTAGTATACAGTATACACCGAATCTCAAAATTCTATGCTGTGCCATTTAACGGCGGTGTTAACAACGATAGCCTGTTTCTGGAAAACAGTTGTGCAAGAAACTGTACCGAATTACCGTTAAGTTTGCTTTATTCGGCCTCAAAGGCACTCGTCATTGTGTATAATTTTCAATGTAATTCTTGAAAATTCGTTGGTTGTAGGTTCGTTATCTGAAGATCATCGAAAAAAGTGGCTTTCAGGCTCTACCGTGGGTGAGATATATTACAATGGCAGGTGAATATGAGCTCAGGCTTACATAAAAAGGCCACGTCTATCTATTGAGTTTCGATCCCCACCATACTTGTATGGCTCGACTGATTTTTAGCTGACGTGCTTATTGGAGACCAACTATTGCTGGCACGAAACTCATTTGCTTGTTTTTTTTTTTTTAATTAAAAAAAAGATAAAAAAATTCCGTCATTTATTGCTCGTGAAATGAATCAAATGATAGATATTATTTCCATTCGAAGAAATGTATTTAGAACTATGCTGGAAATTCAATTTACAAAGCTGTTCACATTTAAATTCAAATTGAGAGGCAAAGAAACGTGTACAGTTTAGAGACTATTGGTTCAGTTGATTTGGTAATGTTGGTGTCTTTCTAAAAGCATGCTTCCTACAGCGCTCGAAAATGCTGTCGTACATCAAGTCGAATTGAACTCCTGCCCTTTCCCGGTTTATAATGAAAAGAATGTGATCGCCTTCAACAATCTTGTAATACCTGCATCAAACCAAACATTTCTGTTAAACCATAGAAGACGTGCGAATACAAGTCCCACGGCAACTAGACATGCGACTGGCTTGGATTTCTTAGAGGGTTGGACTAGCTAGTGCACTTCATATTTTGAAATCAAACCCGTCTCGAATTTTAGATCCATGAATCTACCGCGGAAGATCCAAGAGTAAGCTCCACTAAAATGTAGTAGGGGGAGATACTTATTAAAGAACTATCTATCGAGATGGAGTTGTCTCTATGGGAACCCGAGGCTGTCACAAGAGAGCTTATTGCTTGAATAATCTTGTGTATCGTATAATCATATGGATCGCTCGCTCGAGGGAGATCGTCGATGATGTGCAAACACAAGTACTACACATCCTAAACATGGGATTGATAAGATGACGCTCTTTTGAACCTTTCCTTGTAAGTAGAGAAATGAGAAAAGAATGGCAAGAATTTAAACGAATAGCCGGAATAAGGTAAACAAACCAGATGCCTGGTTGCAAAGGTTGGCACTCGGAATCTTTGACAACGTAACGACTTGGGTGTTCGACTGGGAAACGAGGGTGTGTCATAGATATAGTGTTGAGGGCTCCGTCATTGTCCCACCAATCTTCATCCCTGCACATGCATGAAATATAACAAGTTGAGAAACTAATGATACCTCAAAGGTTAAAATTCGAACAGACATTTTAGAATGGTTTAGCACAGATCAATGTATCATCTCTTTACATTTCGAGTTTCAAAAGTTTTTGGCACTAATTGATGTTAAATCTTAAGAATGCCAATGAAAGACAATCACAATCTAGATGTGAATGAGTCGAATGACTATCCCTCGGTCCATTTTAGAACCCCATTTACTCACAATTTAGACTAATGAACACCAACAAAAGAATTGTACCATATGACCTCTTTTATCAGACAAAAAAATGGATACTATTTCATCAAACAAACGGGTATCTAACAAATTCATCCTAACTATTTTCCACAAAGTAGTAACGAAACGTATAACCTGTACAAATCTTTTCATTTTCCAAGTTGATACAATCCGTTTAGGTCCAATTAAAAATAAATACTAGCAGTATTCACCTGTATCCTTTGTACGGTGGGGCGACATCTGGCGGATGTTGCCATTTGCTCATTTGCAGGACCCTGATGAAAAGCAACGGGTGTATCCCCCAAATGCCCGAGGGAACGGTAATACCCATGATCTTTCGTGTACGCTTGGTGGCATAGCTGAAGTAAAACGTATTTGGAAATGTACGTATACGACTGTTCAATCTGATTGACCCTGTTATTGTAAGATCCGGAAGTATCCAATCTCCGGTTGCAAACGGACCATCGTTCCTCAAGAGACCATTGACAAGACCCCGAACGCCGACTTTTTTCCTAGACATGTTGAAGTGATCAAATCCAAAATTATAATAGGCCTTCAGCCATGGAATGTCAAACCAGTCGTAGATTATTACTCCTAAACGGCACAGCTGCAGCAGACTGATGGGAGTCAAGGACCGTCCGTCTTCAGGCCTATAAAAAATGAACTTAAAATGAGGACCAAACACTACAACGGACGAAACATTAGCTTCTTTCCGTATTTAATAATGCGAAATGCTATCGAGTCTAACTTAACAAACGTGCCACCAAAGAAAATTGTTTGATGTCACAGCAAGAAGCCAAAAACTAACATGTTCTTTTGTTGATTGGACCCAAAAAGCACAGATTTGAATTCTTATATAATAAAGTTGAAAATAACTTTCAAAAAAACTTACTGAATTCCATCTAAATAGGTTCTTGTTGTTCCATTGAATGCTCCTGATAATGAAGTTATGCTCAAAACCCAATTCTCTGAAGCATTTTCATACCCCTTGAATGCCTGAAATTAGATTAAATCTTGAGTAGCCAGTTTTACATCGCATTGTGTCCGAATTCACTATTATAGACGAACCTTATCTGCTAGCATTTGCTGCAAAACCCGAACAACCTGTGCACCGGCTGAATGGCCAACAAAGTGAATGGGATGATTTTCATCCCATTCAGGGTAATTCCCTGCAGTTTACAAAAAGCAGGATAATATGTTTCAGTAGATTCCTATGCTACATAAAGGAGTATGAGGGAGCCATGTTTTGTGTATGTGCAAGTTATGACAAAAAGGTGTGAGATCTCTATTCTAAAACTTGTTCTTGATTATAGTGAAAAATACATATCTGTGTCAATGATTCTGCTTGCACAATCTCTTGAGTTTGGCATTATATTATATTTTAATCCATAAATCGAAAAGTTCAAACCTTTTCTATAAGTCCTCCCAAATTGGGAGTGCACATAAGCTTTGCTGTGTTCTTCTCCATAATCAACCTGCCCTCCTTTCAAATAATAGAACAATTCTCTGGCCCTAAAAACCCAATCCTCATTAAGGAACCTTAACAACCAAAGAAACTATTCTTAAACGCTCACCTGTCATATATGCTTGTTAAGGAGCCCAAATCAGGCACAAGAACTCTATCATCTTTCTTCTCTGCACCCGCGAAATACGACAAACTTCCCAATTTCTGATAAACATGAACAAAAACTCAATCTCGCAAATATGCTAGACATGAAACACTGAGAAAAAGGCATGTTGAGTATGAAACTTTGGACATGAATAAACAGCAGATGAACAAGATTCTGCTCCTTTTTCTACCTTAACACTGTCAAAATCGTGTACAGTCTACTCTAACAAACAAACAAACAAACAAGAAATGTTAAAACTTCCAGATTTTAATGTACAGCAATGTAATCGTATACATACTCCTTTACCAAAACCAAAGATTCCATGAACCAACACAATGGGAGGCAAATCATCCAAACCATTTGACCTTTTCGAATCGTCCCTTTTCAACCCAACATCCAAATTAGGCTTGAATAGCCAATCAGCAGCCACAGCTGTACTAAATATGTAAAGCCCAAATACCAAATGCACAAAAGAACTAACAAACAGTTCAATCAATTGCAGAGCTGACATCCACCATCTAATCATCTTTTCCTTTTTAACCCACAAATTTATATATCATATAAATTGATTACAAGAAATGGGTTTCTTCGGAAAAGCCTCTTAGATATATATATATGAACTAATAAATCAAATCTTTAAACAGAATCATGAACCCCCCCAAAAAAGAAAAGGAAAGTGTGGAATGGGGTTTTTAGAAATTGAATTTAGGCTCCAAAATGAGCAGAAAAAGTTGAGCATTTTTGGTTGTAAGTTGTTCGTTGCAAATGTTGCTTCATTCAATTTCAATTTTTCTTACCCGGGCCCGGGGTTTCTTGAAGATGGTTTTATTTTATATATAATTTAATTCTAAAAAGTTGCTTAGAATTGAACGCCACGTGCCTTAGTGTTAATCGCTGCCACAATTTGTTCGTATACATAATTCAGGGTTTGTTGAACTAATTTTCTTGTTGGGAATATGTTTGGGAATAAAAATAAATAAATTAAAAGCTACTTTTAAATAATATTTATTTTGGAATTAGAAAAATATGATAGTATCATGAGACTCATGACAATGAGATTGAGAGTTAAAAATGAAGTTTGATTTAAATTGATTTATAAACCAGTTTATAAATTAAACAATTTTCAAAATTACTTTTTAATCATACATATTTTCTCTTTCTAATTTTCAATCACTACTTTTTATCTCAAAATCATAAATAAACCAATTTATAAACAAAAAAATGTTATCAAACAAGACTCGTCTCTATTCGGATCCTTATAAGTGATTATATATCAATTTATTTGATTTTTCGAGGTAAGATGTATAGTTAAAAATTGAAGAGAGAAAAATAGTTTTAAAAAATCGTTTAAATTATAAATTAGTTTATAATCACTTTACCAAACGGATTTTCACTTTGTGGGTTACAAATTTTTTTTTTTTAATGGGATAAACTATAAAGAAGGTTCCTAGTGTGAAAATTTGCAGACAATCCAAATTAGGATATTTATTAAAAATAAAAATTTTGGTCCACACCGATAGACGTTTCTTTCCAAGATCATAGTGTACCAACTTCTACCGGTCCCCCAACACCTACAATTATTAAAAGAGAAAAAAAAAAAAAAAAATTCCATTCAATTCAGCGTATCGAAACATTGTGAAAAGTCTTGCTTTCCTATTTTATGTAACATCAGATTCTTATTAAGCATTCATGGTTCATTGTGGATCTCGAAATCAAAGTGGCCACGGATTTTAGATTTATTGTTTTAATTTTTTTATAAAAATTAAAATCCTTACACGTTTATAATTATTTTATACTTAAATGATGTAGAAATTTTGCCTTTTCCATACGTAACTTTCTTCTTACACATGCAAGTTGCCAAGGATGTGTTCGGGAGAGATTTTTATAAAATCTAGTGCAGTCGATGCGATGCACGGAATGTGATAAAAATTGTGTATAAAATAGTATCAATATTTGAGATTTACTCATGTCATCACTGTTGTTATTTTTAATTTGCAAAACCGATGAATTACATATTCAATTAATCGACATTACAAACTTAATGAAAAGCACAATGATATCACAGTAGATAACAAACAACAGGTTAATTAAATTGTTAATGAGTAAAAAAATCTCTAAAAGATAAAATGCATTGTTAATGAATCATTGTGAAAGCTTTACATTAATATTATTGCTAGTATGATTTTATTTGAGCCATAAAAATTAATCAAACGAATGAAGGGAGGAGGAGGAGGAGGAGGAGGAGTAATAATAGTAATAGAAGAAGAAGAAGATGAAGAAGGGAATAAAATAAAATAAAAAAAGATACCCACACTCTCAAACAACAAAATGGGGGGATGACCACAAATGAAATGCGGTTGGCGTTTCCCCTCACTCTTATATATATTGTAAGAAATTTATTTCCATTCAATTTTGTGGGACTCGTAAACATTACTTTATCAGCCTTTTTTCGGATACATTAATGGAAATTTTGACTATTCGCTCTCCAAATTTGCATTCCCCCCCCCCCCCCCCCCCCAACCACATTTTTTTTTCCTATTCCCCAAATTACACCTATACACTTTTCAAGTTGTAATTGTATTTGTCAAGTGAAAGCTAAAAATATAATTGTTAAATCTGATAAGTATGTTTTTTTCACTTATCTAGCCTTAAATTTAGTCAATTGTAAATATTTTAGAGTTTGATATTGCTTTTATTAATTTTGATTGTTTCATATAAAATTCAAATTTCGACGTGTTTGAAGGTTGAACGGAGAAAAATGACTAAAATCGTGCAAAAAGGACAAAGTGGGAACCAATATGGAAACTTTCAAAAGATGAAGGACCCATGATGCAAATATAAAATGGTCAAATTGAAATGAAAGTAAGTATAAGGACTCGATCAAATAAGCTAGAATGATGGAGGACTGAAGATACAAATATGCAAGGACCAAAGTAGAAAAAAAATCAGAAAGTAAGAGTCTATGCGATCACATAGGATGTATAAGTTGCGATCCCAAGGCAAGCCCAAAAGAATTCAAAATCCGAATCGTTAAGCCATTGCGATCGCAACTTGTCCGTTCAGGCGAAAATTCAAGTTGTTTATGATAACTAGGATTCCTTTTGACCTATTTTTGGATTCCATCTTGGACATGAATTTAGGACTTTTGGGGGGCCTATAAATACTTCTTGTCATTCTACATTGAGGGTTGCTGAATTATTATCTAAATGATGCAATATTTAGATAGATTAACATAAGAATTCAAAGATCATACACAAGATTGAAGATCCACTCACTAGGGTTGAAGATTTAAGAAGAAAAATTGATTTCATACACTCCTTCCATTGTTCTACTTCACGGGTGATGTTATTTCAATTTATTATGTGTGATTTACATGGAAACATCTTAGGCTAATTTATCTCATGTATTAGATGAATATGATACTTTTTATTTATTTATCTCAATTCAAGAACTAGTGGATTAGGGATTATTTTCATTTTTTGATTAATCTTGCATGACTATTTTCATTGTTTGATTGATTTACCATCAATTGGATAAATTGTTGTTTATTGTAGTGTTAAAAAACTCACAATAAGTTTAGAACATTGCTTGATTAACACATTAACACCAGATGTTAGGAATAATAAATATGACACGTGCAATCTTTATGATAATTGTTTGATTTAATTCATCATAAGCATTCATATTCGAACTATGAATAGATCCGATCATATATAAGATAGATTTAATTTATCTCGAAAAGAGAATTAATTACATTAGATTTATCGATTGTCAAGAATGTATGAAAGAATTAAACTTCAAAGTGATGAATTGAGATAGATAATAATATGTGGATTCAGATTCTAATACATGCACTCCATACATATTACAAATCAAAGTTTAATTTTATATTGCAAAACCTTAATATAATTCAAAATTATCTTTTTGTTTTATTATTGAATTGATAGTAAATTAATAATCAATATATAGAACTTATTCATCATGAGACGATAAGTCGTAACTCTTTACGTATTACTTGTCAATGATCCCAAATGCTTACGGGATTTTACTGAACAAAATTTTGGCGCCATTGCTGGGTAATTAACTTATTTAGCCCTTGTTTGATCCCCATTCTTTTTCATAAAAAATACAACTTTTTTCTACAGTAATCAATCTCAACCATCCAAAAAAGTCAAGCCCACAATTTTTTACTTTTCAAACCACTTTTTAACCATTAGATTTTCAAAACCCAACTTTTTATCAAAAACTGTCTACATCAAACAAGGGCTTAGTTTGCTTATTAGTTTACATTTGATTTAGCTTTCTTTTAAGTTTTATTTTCTCTATTCGATATTCGAAAATTCTAGTGTTTTGCTAGGATTTTAAAAAGATTAGACTATTTTCAATGGATTCTAAAATCAAAAGAACCTCCAGACAACGCAGAAGAGAACAAACAATCAAAATCATAATCCGATTCAAATTTAATTGCCACTAGCTTCTCCTGTACAGCTAGTGTTAGGTCAGTCAAGAGCAGTCATCAATGATGCTCATGCTCTAGTGGGGGGATTATGTGAATCTCATGCCTGCTCCAGTATAGCCAACCATTTTATATCCACCATAGAGAAAAATGTTCGCATTGACCCGATTATCTATCGTGATCAATCGTAGAGAAAAATTGTCGTGGTGATCTGGTTATTAACTATGGTCGGCCATGGAGAACAACGGCTGTAGTGACCTATTATCTAGCGTAGTTGATCATGAAGAAAAATGGTAGTAGTGACCCGATTATCTATCGTAGTCAATCGTGGAGAAAAATGACCATAGCTACTCGGTTATCTACCATGGTCGGCCATGGAAAACAATGACCTGGTTATCTATTGTGGTCGAGTGTGGAGAATAGTGGTCGTACATGACTCGATTATCTATCATAGTCGACCGCGGAGAATTCATGACTTCTTGAAAGCATATGGTGACCCAAGGTTTTGTGAAACATCTCAACTTTATTATAAAACATGTAGAATAAAATGCCTCTTATTAAGTGCAGAAAAGTAAAGTAATAAAACTACTGATAATACTTTTAACAGTTATGGACATTTCAGGGTCTAGCCAGCTTCCAGTCCTTAGAGTCTTCTAGTTTGAAAGTGCTAGATTTGATTACCTATGTGATCTTTGTTCCATCGTCATGGCTCAAGACCAACTTTTTAAAAGAGGATGTCCTAGCTAGTTGTGGATCCCTTTAGAGGATAACTTTTCCTTATGTCAATCACGAAGCGTATTCAAACCATGACTTGGTCTCATTTTACCTCTCCTACTCCTTGTGATGTCAAATCTTTTATTTTTAGATGCATGGTAGAAGGGATAGCTTGTAATTGACTTAATCTTGGTCTCCCGAGTATGGCATTTTCTGTTGATAGTTCTCCCACCACTATGAAGTTAACCGTTTCGATTTTTCTTATAGGTCCGTCTCCTAGGGATACAAATAGTTCTACAGTACCCTCTGCTCCGACTACCTCGCCTCCAAATCTAATTAACTCACTGGAATTGATAATCAAAGTTCTACCAAGTAATATAATTATACTAACCTATAATTTATAATTGAAATGTAGAATGAATGAATTAAATCTTATTGTATAATTGACTAAATCAACGAAGTTGCCTAATCTGAAAGTTTGAATAATATATGAAGAGTCTAGGGGTTTTGATTCAACTTAGTATCAACTATGTATTTTATATTTTCATTAATCTCCGATCGATTTTATTCTAGTCTATAAACATAGAACACTTTTATTCCATTTTATAAGCATAGAACCCTATTGTATTTTCACTCACTCTCTCAAGTACCGAATAAAAATTAATCCTAAAATCCAATTTCAAAATATCTATTCCAAACCAAGATTTTCATAATTTATTAAGTTTTATGGTTCTTAAGTGAAATGACTTCAAATGATTTATATTTTCTCTCGAGACCTACAAAATCCTAGGTTGTGTTATTCTAGATCGCATCTAATGTTCCCTTCTCGAGTGCCGAGTATAAGATATCAAATCATTTAATCCATGACCAGTTAATTGAAAGCATTAATATCAATAACACAAATAAACTTGGAATTAAAATCTCAAGGAGTTTAATGAAAATTTAAAAGACATGATATCAACTTAAGATTACATCAATCTCATAGAAAATAAACTTAGTTCATAATGGAATCATAACGAAATAACAAGTTCAGAATTATAGGCATGAAGGAGAAGATGAAAAAATTGTTATTGGAGTGATTTGATCTTCCTTTTCGACTTGTGTTTCTCTTCAACTTCTCATCCTCTTGATTAGTCGGCGTTGAAAAGTCATTTCTTAGATCTTTTCTAACTCGTTTTATCCTTATTCCTTGGTTGTTTCAGTCCTAGATAAATTGGACCTTGAAAACGCAAAATTTGGATTTAAAATAGGCGATGTAGTGCTTAAGCACTGCTTGGAGTGCTTAGGCGCTACCTTTGGCTTCTTCCAATCCGTCATTTTTTCTACTCATATTTCTCATCATCTTCTTGGTTCATTTTTGATTGCTCTTTGTCCCATTAAATGCTATAGATCATCCATATTTCCACCACTTTAGTTAAACTATAAAACAACATGACACAAACATCAAAACATTCAAAAACCCAAAGACTTACATTACAATATATGGTTTAAATCTCATTAAAACATAAGTAAAACCAGTGTTCTAAAAAGCGTGAAGCGTGATGAAGCATGGAGCCCAAGAGTCAAGCTTTTGAAGCTTAAGCGGAAGTAAGCGTTAAAATGCATTTTTCAATTCCTAAATATTTGATTTAAATTTTACCCATACTTGAACAAGTAAAAAAAAAAAAAAAGGAAAAAAAAAAAAATTTGGCAGCTGCGTGCATCGGGCACGCTTAAGCAAGCTTCAGCACGCATTGTGCGCGCACAATGCGCGCACTGTGCTCGCTTCGTGCGCACTTTTTAGAACAAAATTTTCAAAAACGCGTTTTTCTCGCTTTTCGCCAAAGCGACGCGCGTAGGCGCGTACAGTGCGCGCGTTTTAGAACACTGAGTAAAACATACTTTTCAAACACCCCCAAACTTTAGGGGCCGTTCTCTTTGTATTTCGATTTTAAATTTTGAGTTTTGGATTTTGTTTTAAATTCTCGATTTTGATTGTTTCTTTTGGAATTGCTAAAAACATGTTCTCTTTGCGATTTTGGAAAACTGTTTTCAAAAATAGAAAACTGAAAAATGCGTTTACTTTGTAATTTTCTGATATATTTATTTTGTGATATTTTAAATGTAAAAAATGATTGATTTGTTGGATTACATTAATTTTAATGTCAATAAATCAGTTAGTTCTTTATATCAATAAATTCATTATTAATCTTAACATGGATCTATATATAATGACAAAATAACATAAGAACTTCAAGTGAAGGAAGTGTCTCACTTCACAAAAAAAAAAAAAAAAAAATCTAAACATGGATCTCTATATAATAGAAAAATAATATAAGAATTTCAAATGAAGGAAGTGTACATTTACGGGGAAAAAAAATTATTAATATGAATCTATATATAATGGCAAAATAACATAAGAATTTCAAGTGAAGGTAGTGTCTCACATTTACAAAAAAAAAAAAAAAAAAGTTTTGGACTTTTTAATACAAAATATCCAAAACGCAATAAACTCATTTTTAGTTTCGTTTGTATTTTGTATTTTTTTTTTTTTTGTGTTTTGGAAAACGCATTTATGAAAATGGGCAAAGTGAATGTGTTTTCGATATTTCCAAAAATCGAAACTCAAAACGGGCTGAAAACAGCAAAGAGAACAGGGCCTTATACTTCGCTAGTCCTTGAGCAAACACAAATAAAAATTAATAATAGAAAAGTAATAAAGAAAACTTCTAGACAATCCAACTTATAAGTATGTGGACTCACATGCTAAAAGTTTAGTTAGATGGCTTGCCCTTTTCGCTCAGGGAACATTACATCAAACCTATAAGTCACTTCAAAGTTAACATACAAAAGCCAAAGTTTCACGTATCCAATGTAAAATGGGTGTATTTGTGATGAAGTAATTAAAACCATGTACAACCACAAGTTGGTTCATTCCCTACTCTCAGAGATCAAATTTCTCCTTTCTTCACTAGTGAGATACTCAACCCAAATTTATTTTCTTTTCACTTTTCGAGGTATCCTAAGGTTGAATTTTTCATTCCCTAATATCTTTCATCGCTCTGGTTTGGTTGAGTCAAATCGGTAGAGTCAACAATTTATGCATGTGGTGATTCTCCTTTTGCTGAGTCTCCCAACATTTAAATATTCACTACACAAGTCAAACCTACTAGTTATCTAATTCCACTTATGTCATCTATCAACTAATCAAGCAATTGTAATGTTTTACTTAAGTGCAACACCTCTCTTTATTTAGCTTCCTAGATGACCCATGTAGCGAGCTTTAAGTCGTTGACTCTCATGTCAGATGACCATAGGGCATCAGGTTTTAAGATACCCCTTATAGCCTTAATAACTTGAGTCAAATAAGCCCTAAAGAGAAGTGTATAATATATGCAATGTGTATTTTTTTGTGTGCATGAATTGGTTCGAAGGGATTACCTTTCTCCCTTAAGCTTTCTAGATGATCCATGTAGTGAGCTATAGGCCGGCGACTCCTATGTCAAATGACCACAAGGAACCATGTTTTGAAGTACCCTAATGCGCATAATCACTCAAGTAAAAAAGCCTATAAAGAGAGGTAAGATGCATGCAAGTTTCTACTTTATGAAATAATTTAATAATGTGGATTATATCACCAGCATTTAGCCATTACCTAACTTCAATCTATCAGTTAAGATCACTCTACACAACTTCTTAACACACATGGAATCAACACAATTCTAGATCACTTCTTCTATCGGCTCAAGCACATCAAACTATACCAAAATTAGTTTAAGGATGCACAATAATATGATTTAAATGTCAAGAATCTAAGTTCAATAATTCATCCTAAAATATACGTGAATCAACTTATGAGTGTACAACGTCTTACTTGATCTACGTGCAAAAATAGCATCACATTTCAAATTGGGGAGCAAAACTTCCAACTAAAGCACATAACTCATTCAAAACTTATAAAGTAACACATCGTCTAAAACATGTGCATCATTTTTGGCAAGACTATCTAACTCACACAAGCACACAAAAGTTTCTTGAATTTTCACACAAAGCACTAAGGACAATCTTTGCACACAAATAAATCACAAGATAACATAAAAAATTTTCACACAATTTATACAACTACAAGTTCCAATACCCCTAAACTTAAAGTATACATTGTCCTTAATGTAAAAATAAATTTTGAGAAAAAGAACTTCCCTGAGTGAAGATATCAATTATTTTCATTGTCTTCGTCATCATGGTGTGGTGGTGGATATGAGGAAAAGCTATAGCCTAAGGAAATAAAATGGCATCATGTCCCGGGTTGAGGCTACATTGGGAGAACATTGAAACCAATGCATTGTTAAATTGCCATTTGTAATCGAATTGTTGCATAACATAGTGGTTCAATGTTTGCTACTGAGCCTATTGTACTTGCATGTTCCTTTTGCATATTTGTCATTTGTGCTTGGATCTCTTGTAGTTGGATGGTGAATTCCATGCCACGATTTGTGACATGCAGTGGTGGATGAGACTGTGTAGGTAGATTTTTCGGGTCTTGAAAAGTTTCGTAAGATGATCCTTCCCATGTCTTGAATCTCGAAGTTCAATCATGCATGAGGAAAGGCTTTAGATGTACTACCTCCTCACTTGAGTGAGTTTCAACACCATTCGCTATGCACATTTCATAAATTAGAGATGGGTGACCCAGGCCACATGTGGTGGAGCCTTTCAAAGTATAAAGGATGTTGTTGTGAATAATTTATACAACATCTATCGAAAGACCTCTTTGAAGAGAATAATATAGAATGGCACGTTGCTTCGTTACTTTATTTAAATTGCTACTTTGAAGTAGCTTCACAGAGATGAAGTAGTGCCAAGCCTTTGCTTCATAATATAGGCTCAGGTTGGGAAGTTGATCACATGTGTCGGATGTCTTCATCTTGTACTAGACTTTGCCAAGCGTTGAAATATTTCATCTGGATCAACCCTTCTTCATGATATGTGGAATACGTATCATACTCCACGTCAAAAAAAGTTATAGAACTTATTGATCAAAGTTATATCAAACATAATCTATTTACCTCTAACAAATGCTTAAAAATCCCTATGCTTCTTTGCATTAGCAGAACTCCCTTACCACCTGTATTAATACAGCCTTGGGTTGTTTGACGAACAATCCCCACCTTAGCTATGTAATTTGTTACTGAATATATCAAAGCCTCTCTCTGTGATGTAATTTTATGCACCGAAAAATTATGATATTTTTCATCTGTCTGTGTACTTAACAATTTTTGGTTGTCAAAAGAGGTAGTTTTTTTTTTTAATTACCCACAAGATCATTGAAGTGGTTTTTAGGCCTCCTCCAAGTCATCTTGGGGGGGGGGGGGGGGTTTGGTTTCCCCTATCATTTTATTCCATAAAAAAAAAAAAAAAAATTACACTTAAAAGGAAGGGGATATGGTCCTTACCTCCAAAATTGATGTCTAATTACAACTCAAAGAACTCTAATTTGGTATGCATGCTATAAAGAAAGTAAGGGGTACTTACCCCCTTTACAAATCAGATTAAATGAAAAACTCGAAATAAATTGTATAATAGACTAACCAATACTTCATCCTCGTCGTTGAACATATTTTATAATTTGTTTAAAACTTAGCGGGTTTCGATTTCCAACCACGATTTTGAAAATTGAAACATAAATCACACCGTTTAAAGCGGTTTGAAAATTTTTCAAATCAAATCAAACCATTTCGCATTTGAAACCGAACCAAACAAAATCATTTGTTGCGGTTTGGTTTGATTTAGCGGGTTGGAAATTTATTTATTCACCCCTAGTACAAAGCTCTCTTGAAATCCTCCAAAATCAATTAGTAAACGATATGGAATGTGCTTTTAGTGTGGTCTTTGCTAACATTTGTTCTTAAGAGCATCCATGTGTTAGAGTACATATTAGTAGAATAAATTAGCAAGGAGTTGAAATAATGTCAACAGTGGATATGTTAAAACAAAAGAGGTAGAGGTTGAGGCAGTATTTCTTGCACAATTTGGAGCAATGTAAAATGTTGTTAATTGATGCAATCTAGACTGTTCTAATATGATTTAAAATAGTGATAATACATGCATTAAAATAAAATCACAATCACAAGTATTAAAGTTTTTCTCTAGGACTTTTCACAAACACCTAATGTACACAAAAAATATAACTACAAGCAACAACAATTTTCCAATACTTGAACTTGGGCAATTGAAGACTCCTTTTTTGTATCTCAATAATTTTCTGACAATTCATGAATCACAATTAATAACCTTTTCTACAATAATTGGAGATAGGCAATTTAACAAACACCCTTTGTACTCATTCAATAATTCCCAACAATTCAACAATCTCTACTCACAATTCTTTTCATAACACAATTAAATCAATAAATACCCATTCTTACGAATTGCACATAGGAAATCAAAGAGAATTGCAAAATATTAAAGTAACCTCGTGACTTCCAATCAATGTTAGAAAACTCAATAATAAGATGCAAAATATTTTGTTGCTCTTGTTGAAGGAGTTTTAGTGGTAAATATTAAGTGAAACATGAAGAATATTAGGGCTTTGGAAAATTTAATAGAGAAAAGAAGGAGAAGTTCAGGATTTGGAAGGAGGAAAGTTTGAGGGAAGAGAGAATTCTAAAAGGACTAGGGTTTGAAAATAAGAAGAACAATGTGAAAGGCTTTTTTTTCCCTAAAACAAAATGATTTTTTTTTCTGTCAGTGCCTAGGCGCTATAAAATTGCACCTAGGCATTGTGTTTCAATTTTCTTAAGCCTAAATCCCTTCAAGCTATTTCCTAACCTCAAATCTAATTAGAGCATGTTTTTTTACCTCCAAAGTTGACGAATAACCTACAATAACAAGGGAAAACTCTTAGGGGATGACATAAAAATGTATAAATAAATATTTAAGTAATTGAAAAGAGGGAAGAAAACTTGGGTTTCCTCCCAAGAAGCGATTCTTTAACGTCGTTAACTTGACTTTGCTGTGATTTTAACTTGACTCTCCAAGAGAAACATCACCCACTTCTCATTCTTTTTCTCTGTAGTAGTGCTTCAGTCTTTGACCATTGACTCTAAAAATGGATCCATCTTTGCTTACTAGCTCCACAGCACCGAAGGAAAATACTTTGTAAGTAACAAATGGTCCTTACCATCATGATTTAAGCTTTCCTGGAAACAGCTTTTGGTGAATTAAATAGAAGCTCTTGTTGTCCTGGACTAAATTCTCTTTTTTAAAATATTCTTATCATGCCACTTTTTAGTCTTTCTTTATATATATTTGTATTCTCATAGGTTACATCATAGAATTCCTCCGATTCATCAAGTTTCAATAGATATTTGGGACCTATTGCTTTTATATCAAAGTTAAGTTTCTTCACAATCTAATAAACCCCATGCTCCATTTCTATCGACAGATGACATGATTCTCCAAATACCAATCGGTAAGGTGACATCCCAATTGGTGTTTGAAATTTCGTACGATATTCCCATAGTGTGTCATAAAGTTTATATGCAAAATCCTTTCGATTTTCGTTCACTATTTTCTCCAAAGTTTGCTTAATCTCTCGATTGAATGTTGGATTGGGGATGATATCCAATGGCTATTTTATGCCGCACATCATACTTTACAAAGAGAGAATTTAAATCTCATTACAGAAGTGTGTACCTTCAACACTAAAAATGGCTCTGGGTGTGCCAAAATGTGTAAAGATATTCTTTTTATAAGAACTTCATAGCTACTTGTGCATTATTTTTATGTGTTGCTAGGGCCTCCATCTACTTTGAAACATATTTTATTGCAAGAAAGATATATACCTGGCCAAAAGAGGGCAAAAATGGACCCATGAAGTCTATCTCTCATACATTAAACAACTCCATCTTGAGCATATTAGTTAATGGCAGCTCGTGATGCCTTGAAATATTCCCCCTTCATTGACATTGACAAGTCTTTGCAAAATTACAAAAATCTTTGAAAATAGTTTTCCAATAAAATCCAGATTATAATAAATTGGCCGCAGTGCGTATAGGGCTAAAATGACCTCCATATAGTGAAGAGTGGCGGTGCTGCATAATTGACCTTGTTTTTTCCACTGGGACACATCTTCTTATTATCTGATCTGCACAATTCTTGAATAGCAATGGACCGTCCAACAAATGTGACTTTAACATCATGCAAGGATTTCTTTTGGTGTGAGCTTACACTTGGGGGTATCGTTCCACAAGGCAAATAGTTGACAATATCAGCAAATCACAGAAGATTAGTTGAAACTGCTAATAAGAGTTCATCAGGAAATGACACTTGTATTAGATCATCGTCTTTTGTTTTTTCATTCTCTAACCCTACTACATATTCACTACCCATCTTGTTCCGAGTTTCCACATCAAACTCTTGTAGCAACAATATCCACCGAATCAAATGAGGCTTTGCATCCTTCTTTCCAAATAGATAACGAATCACTACATGGTCAATGTAGACAATTAATTTGGTGCCAATCAAGTAAGGATGAAATTGATCGCAAACAAAGACCACTGCTAACATTTGTTGTTATTGTTGTTGTCGTTGTGTAGTTCCGTTGAGCTCTATTCAAAGTTTTGCTAGCATAATGAATGACCCAAAATATTTTATCACATCTTTATCCTAGTACTTCCCCAACTGCAAAATCGTTGGCCTCACATATTACATTAAATGGTTAAATCCAATCCGGTTTACCACAACTGGGGCTATGATCAATTTATCTTTGATACAAATTAGTCATTGAACACAAACGACATGTCTTTCTCTAGAAGGTTGCAAAGAGATTTCACTGTTTTTGAAAAGTTTTCAATAAACCTTCTGTAGAACCTAGAACATCTCAAGAAACTTCGAATTGCTTTAACATTGATTGGCATTAGCAGCTTTGCAATTATGGAAATCTTTGCTTTATGAACTTCAAGTCCCTTTGCTGAAAACATGGTGGTCGAGCACAATCCCTTCTTGTACCAGGAAGTGGCACTTCTCCCAGTTAAGAACTAAATTCTTTTCCTAGTCTAATTTGGTTGGGATTTACCGACAATCTTAATAATCTAGAGATGCAATGATTCTCTCAAAAATCAAGTACTCCAATAATTGCTAAGAAATTCAAACTCACTAATAATCTAAGCCCTTATGTTAAGTACAAATGCATGTCTATCTACATATGTGATAATTGCTTACTACTTCCCCCACTCTCTTAACATTTCTAATTGACCTATGTAGTGACACTAGTACAGAAATCACCAAAAAAAATGAGGAATATACGTCGGTTTTTAGTAAAATCGACGCCTATAAAAGGACGGTGGCATTTTTGTAAATATAATCGAAGAATGGGCGTCGGTTGTAATATTACAACCGACGTATAAGTTTAAACCTTAAGAATAAGCGTCGGTTCTACAAGAACCGACCCGTAAAACCGGAGAATACGCGTCGGTTTTTGAAGAACCGACGCCTATTCTTTAGGAAAAAAAAAAACTTTAGGCGTCGGTTGTAAAAGAACCGACGCTTAAAACCGGAGAATACGCGTCGGTTCTTGAACCGACGCGTATTCTTTTAGGAACAAAAAAAAAAAAAACTTTAGGCTTCGGTTGTAATATTACAACCGACGCCTAAAGTCAAAAAAAACTTTAGGCGTCGGTTGTAATATTACTACTCGATCTCTTCCCGCCTCTCTCTTTATTTTTCTCTCACCCGAACCACCGCACTATGCCGCCGCCGCCACCACCACCACCATTCCTCCATTTCCCGGCAGCGTTCATCACTACATTCCTCCCCTCGCTCTTTATCTCTTCCTCTCCCCGAATCATCGGACTCGCACCTCCGCCACCGCCGCGCGCCTCCACCATCTCGTAAGAGACCCACCTCCCTCTTTATATACATATGTTTTTATCTATATATATGTAATAATATCTATGCATGTATAATGTATGTAAATAATATGTATATATTTGTATTATATATAATGTATATAAATGTATATATGTCTATATATATATATATGGGTATTTATATTATAGATGAGTTTGTATATATGTATGGGTGTTTCAACTAGTTATTGATTTAATTTTGTATTGTTGATTTTTAGTTATTAGATGGATAAATTGCAATATTTGAATTATTGAATTTCTATTGCATCGGAATGGATGAAAGAAATGTGATGCTTCCCCCGCAAAAAAAAAAAAAAAGGGACTTTAGGCGTCGGTTTTAATATTACAACCGATGCCTAAAGTCAAAAAAAAAAAAAAAAAAGACTTTAGGCGTCGGTTCTACATTTAGAACTGACGTCCAAAACATACTTTGGGCGTCGGTTTTATGTTAAAACCAACGCCCAAAGTTAATTTTTTTTTTTTTTTTTTTTTGTGACTTTAGGCGTCGGTTTACAACCGACGTCTAAAGTCGAGACTTTACGCGTCTGCGTCATAGACGTCGCCGCTACAACCGACGCGTATTCCGTTTTCCAATCGACGCGTATTCTTGTTTCTGTACTAGTGTGAGCTTTAGGTCGATAACTCTCCTATTTTTAAATATTAAAAGGGTACCGAATCTTGAGACACACCAACTAGCTGAATAACTTGAGTAAAAAAGGCACAAAGTGAGGTAGAAATAGTAAGCAAATGCAATGCTCTCTCTTTTTTTTGGTTACCCTACTCATAAAGCTTTCTAGTTGACCCATATAACAAGTTTTAGGTCGTGACTCCTAAATTTAAAGCTTAAGGGAGCAAGTTTTTAGATAGTCCAATAAGCTTAATTACTCGAGTCAAAAAGGCTACGAGATAAGGTAATGTGAGAAATAAAATGGACTTAGATCTCTAACATATGGATATTACCAAGCTTATAATTATTAATCAAAGACACTCCACACAAATTATATCAACCATGCACGAAATCAACATACATCTGGACTATCTCCTTTACCAACCAACCCCAAACTTATCTCACAATAGGAACGAGAGATTAAGAGCATTAGAAAGAATTGGATAGGTTGATAGGAATTTATCATAAAACTCACAACCTAATTCTTCTATTTCATAAATCTCTCCACCCTTAAATATTTTTCAAATCTTGCCAACAATTAATCATAACTATTGTGTTCAAGATAATTTAGGATCTTGCATTGATAAGCAATTTGTAGAAATAATCACAATTAACCTATTTGGTCATAACTCATGAATCAATATCACTTTTAAACATCAAGTCATCTTAAGCCAACAAGGCTATCTAACATGTCAATACAAAATAATTCTTTGTTTTTGACATTTAAAGTATTGTCTAAACCAAATAAGTTTCGACGTGAGCAAACTATTACAAAAATACAAACATTTTCCATTACAAGGTATCTTGTAACAAATTTCACAACTTAGATATTCTCCAAGCATGTCTTCATTACGTGTGTTAAGATTGTTGTTTTGCCAATGTTAGAATCATATATACATAGAAAGAAAATCAAATACAAGAAATATTAGAATTATGGTGGTTAACCAAAAGTAACAAAATAAAATTAAAATAAAAACAAAAACAAATTGTTAAAACTGAAATTAACTTAGTAATAAAAGTAAAGACATTTCTCGGAAACGGTGCCAAAAACTTATTCGCTAAAAAATGTGTACCGCAAGTGAACGGGTCGCGCTCTAGTAATAAAGTGGACTTGAAAAGTTCGATTTGTTGATCTCACAAGGAATGTATAATCTATGATACCCTAGTTTATTTAACTTTAACAAAGAAAACACACAATAAAAAGATAGATTTTTATTAAAAAAAAATTAATTCTAACCGAAATAAGGAAAATGAAAGATTAAATAGTTGAGATTCATGATTTCACTTAACTGTCGCTTAATTAATTTCTTAACATGCAAATTAATAAATTACTCATTTACAATGTTAGACCTAATTTTTCTATTTTAACAAATAGTCTCTCTCTAGTGAAATTAGTTATATTCAATTGATTTAACCTACTCTATCTTTATGTCGATTAAAAATTAATCAAAAGCATTAATTATTTATGAAAATAGCTCAATGGATCACCTAAGGTTCGAAATATATTTATATATCCTAAATTATGATCTAGGGCATTTGTTATTTGATTTAAATTGCACAATATCTCTCAATCATTATATACTTCACAAATCACATGTTTAGTGATAAGAAAATACATGGAATAATCTCAAAACAAACACACGTGAAAATAGGTACATAAAATAAATAAACAAATATTATAATTAATTGAACTTGGTTATGCTACATCAATCATCCCAGCATTAAAAACTAATTGTATGAATATTGTACAAAAGTTAAGGTTTATGAAAATACATCACAAAATAAAGAAATTTAAGAAGAAAATATTACAATACAATAATTTGAAACTCTTTCCTTGGTTGGATTCTTGAATATTGAAGTGCTTTGGTCTTAATTTGCTCCAAAATCCTTCAATTTTGAGTCGAATTTTCCACATTTCTTGTCCCCACTTTCTCTCAATGTGGCTAGGGTTTGAAAGAAAAACTAAAACTGAACTAAACTAAACTAAAACAAAAACTAAAGATCAAACTAAATACTAGAACAAAAACTAACTTGGAGGCTAAGGTTTGCCCAAAAATTGGATTCTTAAATTAGTCCACACACTTCGAATTTTATTACAAAATATCATTGAAATATTTGCAAAGCAGGTCCTCCATTTTTTTGGAGTAATACATTTCAGTCCCAATACTTTTGATTTATTCAATTAGACCCCAGGACATCAAAATTGCTCTTCTTTAACTCAATTATCTTCAATTTAGCTCATTTTCCTTTTCAACTAGGATTGTACCTAAATGTACAAGTTAAACACAATTATGAGTAGAAATTCACTCAGTTTCTCGATTAAAATGTCAATCTTTGAGCCAAAATTAGTGTGCAAAGCACACTTATCAGGTAAATATGATAAATAGCAAAAAAACATGAGTAGATAAGATTAAGCCTCTATTCGACGGCTGGCATTTTTATACTAATTAAATTGTTGTTATTTTTTAGATAAAATATGTGGTTGAAAAGTGATTTTGAAAATTGTATGTGATTAAAAAGTGAGTTGGGAAAATATGTTTATTATAATTCAATTATAATCAAGTTACCGAACATAGACTAATATGTAATATAAACCATAAACATTTTCAATTTAAGGGTATTATTGAAATAGTGTAATTATATGTTGAATAAAATCATTCATAAAATTATTCTAAGCTCATGTGACATCTATCTATGTATAATAATAGGATAATCATCACCATTTTTACGCACATACTTTCCCGTCCAAAATTCTTTCTAAATTAGAAAATTTTTGCAAAAAGAACAGAAAAAAGAAAAAAAAAGTAATATATGTACTCATTACATTAAAAATTAAATTTAATCAAAAATTAAAATACATTAAAAACAAAATTGGTGATGAATACAAATAAAATTAAAACAAATTTAATACAAAAAATTTACTTAAGCGCTTTTTTTCTCATTTCATTAGTGTTGTCTTTTTTAAAATTTTGAATTCGATAATATTTTTTAATAAAATATTATTTGTACTATATTTTTATTTGATATAATTGTATAATCAACATATTTTCATGAATTCCAAAAAAAAATGTTTTGAGCACCGTGCAAGACATTATCATTTCTTTAATGTGTGTGTGTGTGTGTATTGAAGTATCTATAAAATATATGTAATCAATACATTAAAAATTAAATTTAATCAAAAATTAAAATACATTAAAAAGAAAATTGGAGATGAATACAAATAAAATTAAAACAAATTTAATACAAAAAATTTAATTAAACACCAAATTTTAATCATTATCATGTATAAAAATTTCGTACATCGCACGGATGTGATATTAGTTTAATATAATAATTGTTTACTGATTCGAGCTATAGAGGGCCTATGTTAGAAACCTACTGGGGTGCCATCTAATGCTTCATTGTGAGCGCATGAATAAATTCCTCTAAAGGAGCATGAGAAAGATAACAAGACGACGTCAAATCCTTTGAAAATATATATACAATGATATTTCCGATGTATTTTTTTTTAATCGAAAAATGTAAATATGTATAGATAAAAAAATGATACATATACGCTGGTCATAACCATGTGTGTCACGAAATAATAATGAAGCTCTAAACGAGACCTTGCTACTCAATCTTCAAACTTGAACGCAGCCAAGAAAAAGCAAAAAGCAACAATCAAATCAAGTTCGACAAAACAAATCGAGTTTAGACATAAGACTCATCGGGCATACTCGACAGAAAATCTCTGAATTTGCTACAGCAAGTAGACAGATCCAACTATCAAATTACAACTTCCCCAACCTTACCCACAAATGCAAAAACAAAGAAAACCGGGCATACCCAGTAGATTGTAACATCCAAATACAAATTTAGTGTATGCTTATATCGCATGGAATAAAAACATTAGGATACAAAGAAAATATGACTTTGTATACACGTGTTTTAATACCTTGTATGATTTTATCATGATTAGGGTAACTCCCTCAAATATCTCCAAGTTTATTGCTGTCCAAAGCTGGTATACAGTGCATACAAGGTTGATTCTCTTAGCCTTGCTTTGCCAAGATGTTCCCTTCCCTCTTTTTTGATCCACTTTAATGCACTCGTGAGTAGTCATTTTCCTTGACATCCCCATCCAACTACGGATCTCATTCCAGATTGCCCAACTAAATCTGCATTGGAAGAACAGATGTAGTCAAATATTAGTTATCCACAAATATTGATGAAACCGAATAAAAATAGCGATTATGAGAATGGTCAATAGTCTTCAAAATACTACATTAGGCAGATGACGGAGAGCATGACAGAATCATATGAAAAGTAGGAGATTGCATTTTCTATTCTTATCATTGTTTGGAAGCCAAAGCCATATATGTCCTCCTAAAATTTGCATTTTTCGTTTATTTGAGTATAAAACAAAAACCTCACTTCGACATCGGTTTGATAATAATAATAATAATAAACGATGTAGATAATTTTCATCGCGCGACTACTATAATAATAATAATAAACAACGATGTAGATAATTTTCATCACGCGGCTATAAACTTATCGTGCAACAATATACATATACAATGAAAAGAAGGAAATCAACTTATTAAAATTACTAGAACAATAAATTAAGGACCGATATGAATACAATCTTTACATAAGAACACGTATTCACTTTTACGATTGACCAATTTACATTGCTCCATAAAGGAGATATAATTAATGGATCACCTGTAGGATCGATCAAAAAATGGAAAGAATAATCCAAAATCGAGTAACAACCACGAGACGTAACCCAAAAAGATAAATTTTTTTTTTTTTTAATTAAAAAAAAAAAAAAAAAATCATCCATGTTACCATGTACCTTTCTCTTCAAGGGCACCTCGAATTTTTTCCAGGCCCTCCATAATAAAAGTAATTCCCCCAAACTCCATTAACTCCTCCTTGTATATCATAGCAATTTGGATGATTAGCCAAAACTTTAAGATTTGGCAATGGGACTAAACTGTTATCCCAATCTACTATTTGTAAATTTCGAAAATACGATGATTTTCCAAACCCTTCTCCAGCAAAATGACCACTGCCCATTTGTGTTGATGTATGGGAACCAGAGGGACTGCTATTGACAATTTCACCACCAAATTGGACCATACTTGCATGATCTCTAAGGTGCGTAAATAAAAAAGATGGCCAATATCCCACTAAAATTCCAGACCCAAATTCTAACCACCAATTTCCATGCTTTGGATCCTGAAAAATAAAATATACAACACTCATAAAATTAGACTGTTAGTTTCACTAGCAACATCGATCGGGTACAAATCTTGTTATATATATATATATATATATATATATGAATTAAACTCAATGAATTTGGAACTATGTAAAAAGTAAGGTTGAAATATCCAAAGAATTGTGAAACAAAATAATGTATTGTTCAACAAACAAGTTCGTCTTCAACTTTAAAAAAATTGATTGATCCTCAATATTTCATTTATTGTGTAAAATCGATATCGAATTACGAAAATTATCCATAACTCTGTTAAATCATAATGTAAACCATACATATTAAACTTTATGGGCCAGCATTCATAAATTTGAAGTAAGGAATATTAATAGGGACTAACTAGTTACTTGAATAATAGATTGTAAATCATTTGTGCAATTTTCATTGAATAATTTAATAGTGTGATGATATAAATAATAAAGTGGATGATGGGCCACAAATTTCTTTGCTTGGAAGAAGAGAAAGAGAATCTTGAGAAGTAGAAAAGCAAAATAATTGAAATGCCATTTAATCATTTTGCCGAAGATTGTGTCCCCCAACATGCGTTTAGGTGGTCAAAATGCATCATGAAAGTTTCATATAGCTTTATATAATTATTATTATATATAAAGAAATTTCTTAAATACTATCTAGCAAGGATTTTTTTTTTTTTTTTTTTTTTGGGATAAAATATAGAAAGATTATTTTTAATTTAACACTTAAAGGAATAATTACATCAATTCATATATAGTCTACCATTAATTTAGTGAGTGCATAAAATATTTTAAAAGGAAAATTGTAATATGCCCCGGACCCCATAAAAGAAAAAAAAGGTTTAGAAAAAATAATATTATTTTGTAATGGTATATATATTGAAAAATATTAATCAACACCCTAAATTTTTACGAAAGAAGAAAGAAAATGGCCAAAATTTGTAATTTTTTTAACAATATTTTATATGGAGAAAATGCATTTATTTATTATTTTCGACCTATTTCTGTTTGCAGTGTAAACGAGTTAAGAAAATATTAATGAAGACTATAAAACAAAATTTGTTAATAGTTTTGTTTATAATATATATTAATTTACCTTCCATACTAATAAGCTAATATCAAATTGGCCGCCATTGTACGAGGATGTTGGAGAAATTGCTGCCCCAATTGCTATTCCGTTGTTTGTCTGAACAAAACCTGAGCACAGCAAATTGTAACACCCTGTGGCTTGATATGCATCACTCTGCATAATTAATTAAAATAAAATTTATTTATTATGATGGTTAATGAATATTTTGCAAGCATGGATAAAGAAAAATTAATTAGTATTGACAGCAATAATAATTATAAGACTTACTGTCCAGTAAGTGAAGAACCTAGGATAGTTATTCCCATATAGCTCTGGACTAACCTGTGAAAATTAATGACTCAGTATATCTCTATAATATATTACATTTTTTTTTCTCTCGATATTTTTGTTGCGCTGTATTACACAAAATATCATATAAGTTTATCGGAACTCATTAAACTTATGGATTTCTTTTAACCAGTCTATATGTAACTGTAACAAAATTTAAAATTTGATTTTTAACTTCACCAAATATGGACCAAGTATTAGGGACATAATGCTACATTAAATTTTTTTCTTTTTTCTATATTATTCAATCTTAACCATTTATTAAAAGTCAAGTTCACAAATTTGACTTTTCAACCAAATTTTAAAAATCAATTTTCCTAAAAATCACTATTCATTTAAAAAAAAAAAAACTCTTTTTAAACAATATCAAACACAAGTCTTTTTTTTGTTTAGATAAAAAAATCATATTTTTATTAGATTTTAATTGAAAAGATTTGGGAATCATGAAATGTGCGGTGAAAAATTAATTATGAATTTTGACTTAAATTTAATCCACTTTTGTAGCTAAATATGGACTAAGTTAGTTGACCGCCAATGGAATATTTCGAACAAGATTTTGTATTGTTTTTCGTTTTTAATGTCATAATGTCATTCAATTATAATGTACTAAATAGGCCATCAATAAATTGACAGGTAGATGTACTAATTTTTTTTTCTAAAAAATTACTATTTGAACATGGTAAACATAGTTGGCTAAATCAAAATTTATAGAGCAAAAGATTATGAACATGCCTGCCAACCCGCTTCAATGGTGTTGAGATCATCACCAAATGAACCCGAAATTACCCATAGTTGTGATAAGCTGAATTCATATTGATTTGCTACTTGAGGGACCCACACATTTATACTTGCCTTTGCTCCATAATATACATCTCCGGTTACATAACCTACAGCATGCTGCAATTAAAAAATGCAGGCAAATAGTATATAAACCATCTCGTCTAAAAGTTTAAATCGTTAATATTTATTCGGAATAGAGATTTGACACGACTAACCTCGTGACTGTTGCTCGAAGAGTCCCTTCGAAATTGTTTTGGAATTTTTTTTCCAAATCTTGATATTGAACTAGCCCTTAAAATGTCTTGTTCAGATGTCCTTCTAATTGGAACTGTTCCTTCTGGACATGATTCACCAGACACACTCCATAACTGGAAATTTTCTTTGAAAGACTTCCCGGTTTTCGATCTGTGCCCCTGTGGCCTCTCTGGTGGATCCTATAAGTTCATGAAAATTTAGAAAATGATTTAAATGGGCACATTTTTTTTTGTACACTAAGTATTGTCGAATCCAATCCAGTCGAATAATTTTTTTACCATTGGTTTTTTGCCTTTTAAGTGAGGATGATCAAAAGCTGGCTGTTGATGAGAGAATACACAATCTATTAGATCACCATCAGGACTCTGCACCATAAATTTAAAAAAAAAAAAAAAAAGGGTTGATTACAATTATTAAAATTAAATAACTGGAAAAAATGGACAAAAAACTGGCAAAAACAGTAATGGAAAGTCAGATTCTTTGAGCAAGAAGCAATTAAGCACTGCCTAGTCGAAGAAGCAATTGTCTAATAGTATTAAACGTACTCGAATTGTCTTAACAGCAGGCTTATTGATCTTCATGAGATGGGCTCTGATAATCTTCAACTTCTGTGACTCTTTGCCAGGGTGGAAACTCTGATTGGCTTCATTGAAGTTCACCGATTCCAGTGAATTTACAGGACAAACACAGAAGAGAAACAAAATAAACCAAACAAAAACTGAAATGATTGGACAAATCTTGCAACTGCTAGAACCCATTTTTAAGGAACATATACGTCTTGTCTCTTCTAACAGAACTGTTTCTATCTGCATTCATTTGTCTTGTCTTCTTCTGTCATCAAGATCATACCAAACCTGACGAAAATAAGAAATGGACTCGACTCGCTAGAGTTTCGAAATACGAACCAAATATGGAAAATCCTCCAACCTCACTCTCTCACAATTTCCAATACTTCAAAACTGCAAGAGAAAAAATAAAAATTTAAATATCCAACTTGTACCTTCCTTTTCCCTAGGCTTCTATTCTATGCTCTAATTTTGTCTTCTGAGTTCTGACTAATTCTAGGCATTAAAAACACTAGAAATAATTTGTGGGAATTTTTAGAGTTTTGGCCATGTGGGGGTGGGGTTATACATATAGGGTTGTCACCAAGACTTGTCTTAATGAGTTTTATATTCTTGAAAGAGAAGAAATTGAATGAAAAGAGAATGAAATAGAGGGCAGTGAGGGTGGGGTGGGTGGAGTAGGGTGAATGTTTAAAGTAGACTGAAACAGTGAAACTTTATCTTTTTGTGTCAAATTTTAGAGACTGATTTCTGTTATTCTTTACTTAGGGTTCGAAGACAATTAGAGGTCATATTACACAGATTCTGGTTTTCCAAAGTTGTTTGCTTTGGGTGTTTTCTCTTTCTCACTTCCCCAGATTCTCTTTATGTCAGTTACCCTATTATTTTTTTTCGAAAATGCTAATTGCACAAAGAGTGATTGAAAGGATGATTGAAAAATGATGTGACAATATTATAACTCTTAAATTTTAGGATGATATGAATAATATGTGATGTGTGAAAAGTATTATAATGCCAACAATGTATTATGTTAAAATTTCGATCATCCCGCCTTCACACCTCAAATCTACATATACTTCAAATTATCTTTTTACTAGAATTTGTCGATTGCTTAATGTTATTCCCAAATCACATCAAGTATATACAAGAAATAAAGATTTTACACAAGATCTTCAACAGAAAATATTTCGCTTTATTCGATCATCACTGTACTTCCAAAGACATCAGGATACTACGAGAAATCAGGGCTCATACATGAGATTGTACCTATATGTATGACCACACTGAACCTAACCCAAATCCAACAGCTAACAATAACATTTATCAAATGGTAATTAGCGCAAAACGTCTCATACCTTTGGATACTCGCGAAATTCATCCATATTTTTGATTTTTTTTGTAATTTTGTCCCCACCTTTACATTTTTTTTGAAAAAGACGTCACTACCGTCAAAAAAATTTGTTAGTTGACAAATAAATTATCTTTTGACCATTTTAATCAAGGACAAGGAAGCAATTTTACATTTTTAATTAAAAATTATATAACATAAAAAAATAAAAGAAAAACAAAATAAAAAAATATTACTGCTCATCGTCTTCTTCTTCCATCCCCTTCATTCCGTCCAACCAAGGCTACCCCCCCGAGAATGTCATTTTCGTCTTACACAACCTCCACCCCAATCTAAATTAGTTTTATACTTAAAAATTGATTTTCTTGCGCACATAAAGCATAAAAAATTTCTATGAACTGTCTATTGCGTCATATCTTGAAATCTTTTCGGCTACTGAAATTAGAAACTACAGGATTTATTATTAATGCATTTACAACATTATTATTATTATTATTATTATTTTTTTTTTATTATTTATTTTTTTATTTTTTTTGTTAAATTCCATGATCAACATCCCCGGTTTTCCAACTTGCTTATGTTGACAAAGTTATCTTTAACAATCTATTTTGCTAAATGATTTAGAGTCGGAGGTAGGTGCAGAGCAATGTGCAGAAATATTGATTTGCACGGATGTGTTCAATTGTACAAACTCCTAAAAATTTTGTTCTGTTTTTTAATTCTCTTCAAATATAATTTGCATCTATTTTTAGGTTTTATGAATTCTTAACATTAGTTATTAGATCAGATTATTAACTCAAATTCCATGTCCTAAATCCTCGGCTGGAAAAAGGGTTTCGCTAGAACCTTAAAAACTTAAAAAAAACTTAAAAGAATTAGAATTTCTCTTCCAATTTTTGTTTCATGGGTTGAATTGGGGTGGTAGTTGTGTGAGAGTGAAGGGGACGGAAGAAGAAGATGAACAGTAATAATTTTTTTATTTTGTTTTTATTTTATTTTTCTGTTATATAATTTTTAATTAAAAATGTAAAATAACTTTTTTGCCCTTGATTAAAATGGTCAAAGGATAATTTATCGGTCAACTAACTAATTTTTTGATGGTAGGGACTGATTTTTGAAAAAAGGGGAAGGTGAGGACAAAATTGCCAAAAAAATCAAAAGTATGGATGAATTTCGCAATAGTACCCAAAGGTAGGAATATTTTGCGTCAATTACCCTTTATCAAATTAAAGGAAACAACAAGAATCACTTCTAGAGTCTCTAAAAAACACACTGAGTGTAAGGATTTTACGAAGATATAAAAATCAGTCGACTTCTAGTCAAAAAATGGAAAAAGAACACGCGAGAACTCAGAAAAATTTGGAAACAACCAAAATAATGCAAGACTTGATTATGACCTAATGGGGTGATTACGTAGTCAGTTTATACACTTGTTTCCAGCCATTGATCATCCATTCGATCCAACTGAGAGGGATTCTTTGATGATAAGGAGTGTAGAGTTGCAACTTGTAAAAGTGCTAAACTTCCAAACACGTTTTAAGGCTATGGATCCTGGTCATGGATCATGGGCTATGTTATTGGACAATTGTAAAGAACTGAGTTTGGGCCTTAGCCTACTATCATCATTGCCCTAATAAGTCTGTTGGCATTATAGCCCAATAAATCTCCACATTGATGCCAATGGACTAGTATCACAAATGGTCATCCATTGTCATCATGTAGCACCTGCAATAAAACAATTATCCATTGTCAATGTTTAATTGAGTCAGACAATAATTAAACTTCGATAGAGGCAATATCTTTGTTTCCATGTCAGATGGATTGAATTGTGTAGGGATCTTTTCAATGAAAATACAGTTTTTAATACAATATTGTAGAAAGTGCTACTCTCTTGAGGCCTCAAACACGTTTTAATCAAGTTGAGTTTAAAATTGGAACATAGCCCATATATGGGCTGACTGAACTTGGGCTTCTACGCAAAAAGGACTTGTCTGGCTTCAATTTTTAAGAGCAGCAGAGCTAGGGTAGAATTAGAAAACATGGACAGAAAGAAAAACCAGAAATGCAGCTCCTTTCTCTCTCAAAATCAGGCGATTTAGGGCTCAAAGACTTCTCTCGGTGAAGAAGAAAATTGGTGCTCTCTCTCTCTCTCTCTCTCTCTCTCTCTCTCTCTCTCTCTCTCTCTCTCTCTCTCTCTCTCTCTCTCTCTCTCTCTCTCTCCATTTAATCTTTTCTTGGTGATTAGATAGATTACAATAGTTGTAATAAACTATAAAGGAGAGTTTTATCTTGGTGATATCTCGGTTGATCTGTACGACCGATTGTAGCTTTGGTTTTGGGTGATTTTATTCTCTTCTTGGTGATTAGTGTGTGCTTTACAATAGGTGTATTTCATTAGTGAAGGGAGTATTTCTGGTTAAATTTTGGTTGTTGTCTATCGTGTTAAAGCTTCGAGTTTGGGGTTTCTTTTGAGATTATTGGGATTGATTGTAAATGCTATTAACATTCCTTTGTGCCTAGTGGAATTTAAGCATAAATCAAATTTAATGGATTTATCAATAGGGGAGTAGGCAGTTCTTTGAATCCCTGGACCTCAGAGACCTTCAGGTCAAAAAATCTTGTGTTCTTGGCATTTTACTTTCTTTATTTTTCATTATTGTTCATTTTTTTTATCCAACAAATACCTCATATAAAATGAAATATTACATCTGTATGCTTAGTTCCCTCATGAAAAATAGGATTCTAACACAACTCTATTGCACTTTGACTATTAGTTAATTTAATAACCTTTTTAACCACAAAGCTTCCTTTACAACCCAACCGTTGCCACATACTTAGCCTTTTTTGTGGATAGGCAAAACATAGGCTGCAACTGAGATTTTCAACTTATAAAAGTGCCACACAAAATTAACATATAAGAAATTATTTATTTTCAATTATCTCTATCTCCTGTAAAATCAGCATCTACATAGCTCTTAAGAATGAGTCCATCATTGGATGTTTTAAACACTAGTCCTATGTGTGTAGGACTTATCAAATATCTGAGAAGCCACTTATATCTTCCTAGTCTTCAGGACCAGGGTTGACCATGAATCTCCTACAAGAGCTGATTAAATAGGCAACATCTGGTTTAGTATAGATCATAGTGCACATAATTGATCTTACAGCATTTGCATAGAGAAATTTTTCCATATATCTAAACAGTTTAGTCAATGAGGAGGCTTATGTGGAGCAGCCACAAGGATTCACAGATCCATCTCACCTGGACTATGTCTTTAGTCTCAAAAAGGCATTATATGGGTTGAAACAAGCCCCCAGAGCCTGGTATGAGAGACTCACGTCATTCTTACTGTGCAAATGACACAAAAGGGGAGGAACTGATAAAACTCTTTTCATTAAGCATCTAAATCCAGGAATAACTGTAGCTCAAATATATGTTGATGGCATTATATTTGGGTCTACCCCTAAATCCAAAATTGATGAATTTATAAATACCATGAAAAGAGAATTTGAAATTTCCTTGGTTTTTAGGTACTGCAGAATCTCGTATATTCATATCTCAGGAAAAGTATGCTAAAAATCTGGTGAAGAAGTTTGGGCTTGAAGATGCAAAGGCTATGAGAACTCCCATGAAAGCTACACTGAAACTTTCAAAGGATGACTTTGGCAAGGACGTGGATCCATCTCTCTACAGAAACATGATTGGGAGTCTTCTGTATCTAACTGCTAGCAGACCAGACATATCCTTCAGTGTTGGAGTGTGCAAGATATCAGGCCAAACCCAAGGAGTCTCATGTAGCAGCTGTAAAAAGAATCATCAGATATGTAAGTGGTACATTAAGTTATGGAATTTGATTCACCAGAGATACCACTGCCCATCTTGCAGGATATTCAGATGCAGATTGGGTTGAGAATGTTGATGATCGGAAGAGTACATCTGGAGGTTTTTTTTTACATTGAAATCAACTTGGTGGCTTGGCTAAGCAGAAAACAAAACTCTATAATCCCTTTCGACAGCTGAAGGAGAGTATATTGTAGTCGATAGTTGCTGTACACAGTTCCTTTGGATGAAACAAATGTTGGAAGATTATGAGATTTTACAGAACAAGCCACTATGTATTGTGACAATACTATGCTATCAATAACTCAAAGAACCCTGTCCAGCACTCTAGAACAAAACACATTGATATCAGACACCACTTCATCAGAGAATTGGTGGGACAAAAGATTATCAATCTGGAGCACATAAAGACTAATTTACAACTTGTAGATTTGTTCACTAAGGCCCTCGATGCTGTCAAATTTGAAAACCTTAGGAAACAAATTGAAGTATCACCTTCTCCAGAATAGGAACATGCATATTCAAAAAAAAATTTGCATTTTTTCTTTTTCTTTTATTGCATGCATTTCGGTTGACTTATCATATTCTTATACTAAGTGTAGATCATGTTTTTGCTTGCAGATATATTTGAGTACTTGAGCCTGATAACGAGACAGATACTTCTGGATGATGTCAGTTAACATGTCTCCAGATGTATCTAACTAGCACTCAAATCTAGGCAATTCAAGAAATATGTCACTACTGTCAGAGCTGTCTGGTTGATTACTGATTGAAATTTTATATTTTGTGTGTAGACCTATGATCTGAATCTTGCTTTTAGCATTACACGCATTTTCTTATTGTTATTGTTCAAGGGAAGGGCTAGTGAAAAAGAAGGCTGTCAATCCAAGCTAAGTTCATACCCTTTATGTTCAAAAATTTTAAAAAAATAAATCAAAAAGAAAAGAGGAAAAATCTAGCAAGATAACTGATAAGTGTATTTTATACACTTATTTGTATGTCTAAATTAGGATTAATTATTGTCGTTTGGGAATATTTGCTATTTAATTTATGTTTATTTGTTTACCTTTCAGAAAATGTCCCAATTGAAGAAGAATGAAGCAATTAATGGAAAAATGGCACAATTGAATGTTAATTAGAGCTAAATTGGACAAGTGAGGAGTTTGTGACAACAACCGGGAAACCTACATGGTGTCAAAGAGAAGAAATTAGAGGTTGGGGGACCTAATTGAATAAATTAAGAGCTTAAATGGGCAAATCGAGAAGAAGATAAAGTTTGGGGACTAAATTGCAACAATTGGAAGTTGAGGATTGAAGGTGCAATTAAAAGTCAAGGACCAACTTACACAGCCGGAAAAAGATGGAAAATTGCATTGCAACGTCCTTCCACGTGATCGCGGGATTTCTACCACGTGATCGCGAGGTGCCTCGAATTTTTCAACAGAGAGTTTTACCTATGCCCACGCGATCGCGAGGTTTTATACCACGTGATCGCTTGGCTTTCCGGCTGGGCCAAAAGTGGGCTTTTTCTCGCGATTTTCAAAAGCATTCTCGCGTTTTGACCTAGGTTTTCTCCAAAACCTATATATACAACATAAGAGGCACGAAAATGAGACCTTTGCCTCTCCATAGAACGAGCCACAACAGAGATTTTACATCAAATTCTTGGGGAATTAAGCATCGCAAAGGGGCGTGAATTGAAGATAATTGAAGAATTGAGACTTGGTGCATGCTTTCCTTTCTTCTTATTGTTTTCAATGAACGTTTTACTTTATTGTTTATGCTTTTTAATCATGATGTGTAACTAAATATAACGTTGGGATGAACGATGTAGCTTAGTTAATTATTTTAATTCCAAATTCCTTTATTTTAGTAATTCGTTGCATGTATTGATTTATTACTGTTCTTAATGCTTGAATTGCTTGATCACCAATTCATGATTTATTGAGTTATTTCCATAATCCGAGAGGTGAGTTAATAATTTAGAACGTGGTAATAAATCCGGTAATTGAACAAGAGATAGAGATATACTCGTGTGATTATTGCGGTCGTGTGTGAATTCTTGCGTGTTATGCATCTAGATAAGGAATATTCGGACCCTCTGTAGAGATACATGGTTGACTTATTTAGGTAGAATTGATTTAAACTCGAGAGAGGAATTTCAATTTAAATTAGTGAATTCGACCGAATGCATAATTAGGAAATAAAACTTGAATTGGAGTTAATATAATTGGCTAGGTGAAATCGTGAATCCCAACCACTTTACAATCGTTTTTAAAAGCAAAGCAAATTTCGTAATTTAATTCTTCAGTTCAATTTATTAGTTTTAGTTTACAACATCAAATTCATTTGTCCGTTCAAATAAAGTTTAGAATTAACACATTTCGGTAATTAATAGCAGTCCTCGTGGGACGATAATCCGGACTCTTAGGTCCACTTTATTACTTCTCACGATCCGTGCACTTGCGGGGATATCTCGCATCGCGAGATATCAGGTGAACAATAACTTCTGAGGATTGTGTGAAAGTGTCAATCCAAGCCAAGTTTATGCCCTTTTTCTAACTTAAAGGGAAAAATTTAGTAAGATAACTTCTGGAGATTGTATGAAGCTATATCCACCTCCACAAGACATTGCCACAATATTGAAAAAGTCAGCAAGCCAGATTTGAGAAAATACACTTTATATAGATATTGATCGGTCTTATTGTGCACTACGGTGACAAATCAATAAGTCATGGAAATCATATGGTTTTGACAGTATGTGGATGACTACGGGTTAGTCGGATCACACAGGCACTTTAATCAAGTACGTGATTGATTGTACACTACCAGATATATCTACCTCAACAGATGTCAACTGTGCTCAGACATGTCTCAGGTACCTAGATACATATTGATTTTTCATTCACGTATTTTAGATATTTTTTTGAAAATATTTATTTAAGGTAGTATATTGTGGGCTAATGTGTGTGAATCTTGTAGAATAAGTCAGAAAATTTGTGGAGCCCAATTTTTGGTAATTTTATTGTTACCCAATTCTTGAATTATTTTGTTTCCATACTTATCTTATTTTTAAAGGAAAGGAAATTGGCGGGGACTAGGATTCTTAAGAGATATATGTTACAAAAAAGGAACAAATTTCTTGAACTCTTTTTAAACTCAAATTCCTCATTCAAATCGCTTACATAACTTACGCCTCCTAAACTCTCAAGGAAAAAAAAAACCCCCCAATCACCTTACAATCAAGAAACCCTAGCATTCCAAATTATCAAGAATCTCTCCAATCTTCATCAATTTCTAACCATGGAAAGAACCAAACAATCTGGTAGGAGAAGGAATCCTAGAAGTTCCAATGTTGATAATGAAAGCGCGTCACCCAGTAAGGGGCCTCCAGGTCGGGCACTGTCGCAGTCATCGCCTCCCTGCCGGGCGCCTCTCTTCTCGTTGGTACGACCGTAACCGTAACCCCAACCCCAGCCCTTCTCGTGGAAAAATTGGGACAAAGCTCCTCTACCTTCACACCCTAAACCTTGGGTGTAAATCTATCACCCGCATCTGGTAACCTCACTATGATTCATATCTCACCTTTGGATATTCATAGTGAGTTGAAGATTGCAGGAGAAATTGGTAGAACAATAACAAGGGCAACTGAGAAAAAGGAAAAAAGAGCGAGAATTGTGGAAGAAGATGAAGCTAAAGAAGCAAACGGATCTGGTGAATCTGTTGAATATGAGTCTGAAGATGAAAAAGAGACGGAGGAAAAATCAGACGATCAGAATGAGTCTGAGTCTGGTGATTCAGAGGGATCTAGCAGTGAAGAGGAATTGGATGAGGCTGAGAAATCTGCAGAAAGCAAAAAAGAAGAGAGTGGTGAACCAGACAGAAAGGGTAAACAAAAAGTGCAAGAAACTGTGACTGCCAAGAAGAAAAGGTCAAAGGAAGAAACGTCTGAGGTTCCAGACGAATCTATGTAAGACCCTTCAATGTTTGTGGACAGTCCTATGTAGACTGTCAAAGGTATGTTCACACCCTTCAATTTCAAATTTTGGTTATCTGATTCATATGCAGACTTCCATAAACATATTTTGGGAAAAAGAATACATTATGAGACTAGGATATCTGTTGAAGAGTTTGATGATTTTGAGATTGAAGATATTGTGACTCATTTTGGGTTAGAGAGATTGTCTAGGTGTCAGAGGGATATTAATGAGACATTGGTAAAAGAATTCTTCGCAAACATTTCCATTGATTTCAACTCCAAGAAATGTCTGTTTACCACATCTTTATTTGTTAGAGGTCAGTTGGTAAAATTCACTGAGAAGGACCTTAGGAAATGGCTAGGACTGAAAGAAGAATTTGCAGATGAGGATGATGTAATAGAAGCCACCAATGATGAAATCGCTATGGAATTGACAGGGGGAAAACTACGTGGCATGTCAGAGGACTTAAACAATTACCTATGTTTGAAATGTCTAAGAAATACCAGATTTTGCATAAGATTGTAAAGGGAAATTTTGACCAACTCATTCATGAATCTAGCTTTATACGTGAGTATGCTAGAACTCTCTTTCTCCCCAGTACTAAGAGGAACATTGACATAGCTGCTCGTATTTGGAATTCAATTATTGGTTGAGTTTCAGGCAGTGGTCCTCAACAGGGTAATACATACTTTTTGGTTTATCCACGTATTATCTCACAATATTTGATGGATCAGGGTGTGAAAAGATTGGAAGATGATTTGGTCATCACTCCCAAATAGCTAAACAGGGTTAAGTGTAAGAAGACCCTGGACACTTAGATTCCTCACAAGAAAATAAATATGGGGTCTGCAGATGTAGCTACCAAGCAGGATGTGTCTGGGCATGAAAACAAGATAATGCAGCTAGAGGCAGAGGTTATTGAGCTCAAGTCAAGATTGACAAGGCTTGAGGATATACTGGATAAGATGTCTGTTGGGTCTTCCACAAAGGTGACTGCAAAGGCTAGTGGATAAAAGAGGAAGACATAGGCTAAGAAGCCTACTGTGACGAAGAAGTTGAGAAAGAACTGAGGTCAATTTCAGTAGCAATGCGCTTTCTAGATGCCTCTGCTTATTTGTGCTGATTTTAAGACTATTTCTCTAATTTTATTTTATTTTTTTAAAAAAGTTTTTGTGATATGTAACCAAACATGTTGTGTTTTTGTGGTTTTCTTACAGGTTTCAAGACATTGAAGGCTTCCCCTATTTGTTCCAAAAAGGGGGAGTAGTATTTTTTTCTCATCTTTTCCTGATTAATCGATTGATGAATAACTTTTGGTTTATTTGATCCTCTTTTATGTGCTTATTATTTTTCTCTCGTTACATGCATGAATTTGTTGAAGTGAGCTTATTATAATGCATGACTTGAGGGGGGAGAATTTTGATAGGGGGAGCTTGAAAATTGCATGTTACTTCTATCTATATTTGTGAAAAGATGATTAGGTTTTAGAAAAATAGAAAAAGCCAAAGTGGGAGATTGTTAACTTATTTAAGTTGACATTTTCTATTTTTCTACATGTTGTAATTTAAGTGAATTTAATTTAATTAATTTAGTTGATATTTTATTTGACTATTGATTATATTTATGTTCCAAATTTTGTGGAATAATTATCTCATGTAATTAATAATATTTGCAGATAAATTGTGTTGCTTATCTTTGATTGTGATAATGTTTTACTTGGGCTGAAATTCTATCTTATCACTTATTATTGATAAGTATTGTGACAATATTTTAGCCTTAATAAAATATTGTATTGGCCGAAAATTATGGCCATTATTTCTTATGTTCAAGTTTGTGTATATCGTTTGGTTGGTAAGTGATCCACTTATGATAAGATTCTTTTATTTCATAATTATTTTTGATTTCTTACCTTATCTCTATTTAACTTGTAATTATCTTATTGCAGGAAATAGAGATTGTGCGTATCTAGGTTTCTTGGTAGACAAGAAACTCGTGTGCCTATATATAGAGAAAGACGAGACGCTTTTCTCTTAAGTCTCGAAGCCAACAATTTTCGTGTGGTGCTAAACATATACACAACTTCTTCAACATCTTGACTTCGTTTCTCCGGGAGGAGTTTGTCAATCACTACGAGAAGAAAAGACTTTCAGCCAGAAGATCAAACGGGAGGTTTGGATCAAGATCGAACGAGAGTTCGAGTTTGCTGAAGATCATTGTAGTATCAAAAAAAACTACTGAAGAGTAGTGAGACGTCAGTTCATATTACACGCTATAGAAGAATCATGAAGTGATTTATTTTTTCGGTGTTTGATAGATTTATGCGTAAATTTATCCTGTAACTTAGATTGAATTGTGTAATCTCTTTTTTTATTAGTAATTGATTTTTGTCAGCATGGTGCTGGTACGTGAATTTTCCCTATTAGGATTTTTCCCACGTTAAGCTCAAATATCGTGTTAATTTACTTTACAGTTCTGTATCGTATATTTTAACTGTTCATGTTTTATAAGCCGATGGATCTGTGATAACAAGTAACATCTGTATTTGCGCTAAACAAAGCTTCATTTTCTATTAATACTCTACTATCTAGACAAATATGTGACAGTGAATCTCACCCTAGTAAATATTAGACAATTTTAAAATTTTCACATAGGAGAGCAATAGAGATTAGTTTTCCTACATTTCTAATGAGCTGATCATAAAGATGCAAAATAATAGAGGGTATGCTAGATCATCAACCTCAGTTTTCTTATCACCAGTCATTCTCTCAGGAAATGTGCCATCTAAATCCTTGGAAACTCTCAGCTGTACTAAAATCCCCCTCATTTTTGTTGCCATATAGGAAAATCCTCTGCCCCATTAAAACACCAAGTTCAAAACAAGTGGTAGTCATTTTTCTTTTAAAAAATAAATAGAGCACGCACACGTAGATAGCATAATTTGACATCAAAAGACATAAGATTATATGTTCAAGATACGGCAACAAAAATAATTTAAAATAGAAATTTTGTCAGATAATCTTGTCAATAACAATGCAGTTTACAATATAGACAACATTTGAAATACAAAACGAAACAATTAAGGATTTATTGCCCGTTTGGGTCGATTTTTGCTTTTAACTTTTGTTTTACGTAGAAGAATTTTCTATACCTTAATTGTTTTTTAAAATATGATTTTCTTAAGCATTTCCTATTTCGAAAGTACTTTAAGAGGAAGGTACATTTGACTTGCTTTCATTAAAAGTTCTTCTAATTAATGAAACCACTTTTATTTAAATAATAATAAATAACATGTAAAAAGCAACTTTTGGATTTTAAAGCAATTTTTTGCTTCTCGAAAGTCATCTAAAGCATGCCCTTAATTTTTTAATATGCCTTGTTCGACGGTTGCAATTCTATTTATAAATGGAATTTGTTATTTTTCAGATAAAATATGTGACTAAAAAGTTATTTGTAAAATGTATGTAGTTAACATAAATGATAGTTTGAAAAATATTTTAAAAATATTTTTTTGCTTCCCAAAAGCCATCTCAAGCATGCCCTCAATTTTTTCAGTGTGGCATGTTCATCGGCTGCAGTTCTATGTATAAATAGATTTGTTGTTTTTGAGATAAAATATGTGATTAAAAAGTGTATAACTATGTAATTAAATATTGTCGAAAAATTGTGCATTTATAAATCGTTTAAAAAACCTATAACATTCTTTTGTATGGCTTCTTTTGAAATTGTTGTTTTCCTAGGAAGCAATTTTGTTAATGTTTATGGAAGTGGTATGGTGGCACACGACACGGCGCACCTAGTTATTGGACTGCCTGCTTAGGCAACTAATCGTGCATGTGCATGCGTGTCTTTGGTTTCCTCATTTCTTGGAGACTCAAAATCTTGTCCCCGAAAATTAGATATTGATTTTTACTCCTGATAATTTTAATCATTAGTATTACAAAATTCTATAACAAAAACAATGAAATATATCACCATTTAAATCCCATCTTGAATCTAACATAAATTTCTTCTCACTTAATTCCTACAGAATATTGAAACAATGTACATTTTGATTAGGATCGTATTCCATGTTACGAATTTACCAGTTATTTTTTCATTTTGTTAAGTTTATAACCTCACCATACATATCCTAGCAGATTAAGCCTTAGATTTCTTTATCATTGAAACGATGTTTATTAAGGATATGTCCCCCCCCCCCCCCGATGCAAATCGCGTAGCAATTGTAACTACGCAACCCACAAAATATTGAAATCGACCCAAGAACGTCAAGAAACCACGATTTATGGATCCAATTAAAATTAATTGAACCAAACAACCAATACAATCACAAGGATATATTGACCTCTTGATCACAAGTAATATTAATTCTCACCGAGATTTGAACAAACAAGAATAACTCACAAGTTCGGAATTTATTCAATGAAGAATAAGGTTGTTGAAAGCAAAATAGCATCTCAATAATAATATCAAATTTGTTTAAAGTCTGTCTAATACAATGAATGGAAAAGACTATAAATAAGCAAACTAAAACCCTAATCGCTAATGGACTCAAAATAGAGTTCTAACTAACCTAAAATAGCTTAAAACTGAAAAAGGAATTAAAATACGAAAACGGAAATAAAAATCCGCGTTATTTGCGAAAATCCTAACTTACGGCCGTAACTATTCTTCTGCTTAAGGATTACGGCCGTGACCATATGACTTACGGCCATTAGAATATTTGGTTACGGCCGTAACTTTGCTTCTGCATAATTTTTGGTTCTTTTCGACACGGTTTGATCTTCAAAGCTCGTCGAACCTGCTGAATTCTTGTTTTGACTTGAATATTTAAATTTTCCTGTCAAGCCTGCTATGATTCGTATTATCGGGGTTCTGGATCACATCATACTCTCCTTCTTTAGGATGATTCGTCCCGAATCATAACTTTGTTCCTGTTGTTTCACTTCACCTCCTGAATCAAACCGAAAATTTATCCTGCCATTGCACATGATCAACCAAAAATATTCTGTAACGGGGGTCACGTCAATGAGTTGAAGTTGAAACACCTTGGGACATTGGTGGTGTTACCCAAATTTTCACGTAACATTAACCTGGAAGAAAGAATTAAATAGAAAGGGGAGGGGAATGTTAGTTTCATGAGGTACAAGGTATGGATCCTTGTATCCATGATTAATCATCATCTCCAATTCTTCTTTAAGAACCACGAGGCTCTCCTCTTCACCTCGTTCTTCCTTTGCATCTTCAACCACCTTTTCAAAAAATTTACTTTCAAATTCAACCACATCTTCTACTTCCAGATTTTTATCACTAATTTCATGCACTCCATCAACGGTATTCAAATGTGGATCTACCAATTAAAAGCTCAAATTTTGAAGTTCTACCCCAACTTCCAATTTTTCCCCATCAAATTTTGGAGTTTGATCACCTAACTCCACCTTTTCATCTCCTACCACAAAATTCGGAGTCTCTTCAACTACTTATAATTCATGTTTTAAGTCTCCCTCCTTCTTCCCAACATTCATATCCTGAGGCTCTTCTTGCAACTTAACTACATTTTTACCCTTCCATGCAATCATGTCCTCTTTTAGAAGTTTTAATTGATAATTCAATCTGGATAATGGATTAATCTTTTCCTTCACCTCATTTTGATCTTCAAGTATTTGCTCTAGTGTTAAACTAGCTAGGGTGATTGATTCTCCATCCTTCACAAATTTGTACCTGTTTCCATTCTTATCATAAAATGCTTTCCTCTCATGCCTCCATGGCCTACCTCACAACATATGACAAGACTCTAGAGGCACCACATCACATAATGCTTCATCACTATACCTCCCAATGGTGAAATTCACTAAGACTTGCTTGGTCGCTTTGAGCTCCCCACACTCCTTCAACCATGTCATCCTATAAAGTCTAGGATGTTGTAGTAAATGCAACCCCAATTCTTCAACCATGTTGATACTAGCCAAATTAGAGATGTACTCCCTATCAATAGTCAAACTACACAGTTTATCACCCATACGACATCTAGTCATGAAAGTAGGATCGAACTCATAATTCATCCATTTATGTAGCTTTCAAAAATTTGAGAGATTCAAAATAAGAGGGTCCAGATATTGACAAATATCAAGAATAAATTTAATGTTGACTCGAAAAAGAAAAACAATATCAAGAATTTTAAAGAAATTCAAGAAAGTGGTTCTTGAATTTTGACTACAAAGGAAAGAATATCAAGAATTTTAATTTGACTTGGAAGGCAAGGATTTATTAAGAATTTAAGGAAATTCAAGCAAGTGGTTCTTGAATGGAAATATATAATTTAATTTTTTTTTTTTTTTTTTTTTTTTTTTTGGGTGAATTTTCGGAATAAAAAAATAATTTTTTTTTTTTTTTTAATAAATCCCAAAATTCGACAAGAATACCACAAAACAAACGGAACTTAATTCGGATAAGAATTAAGCAAAACAAACACTTTTGAGATTTTTTTGAAACTATTTTCTAGATTTAAAGACTCAACAAACTCAAGAACAAGAAGAATGCAAAAAACTGAAAAACAAAATACTCAACAAGATATGAATGATTTTTATGGGACTCGATGATAAACATAAAAATCAAACTGGTTAGAAAACTCAAGAAAACAAAATAAAGATATAACCTTGATTTTTGGAGCATAAGTTCTGATACTAAATGATGCAAACCACGTAGCAATTGTAGCTACGCAACCCACAAAATATTGAATCGACCCAAGAACGCCAAGAAACCACGATTTATGGATCCAATTAAAATTAATTCCACCAAGCAACCAATACAATCACAGGGATATATTGACCTCCTGATCACAAGCAATGTTAATTCTCACCGAGATTTGAACAAAAAAGAATAACTCGCAAGTTCGAATTGTGTTCAATGAAGAACGAAGTTGAAAGCAATTTGCCTCTCAATAATATCAATAATTGTCTTAAGTCTGTCTAATACATGAATGGAAAAGACTATAAATAAGCAAACTAAAACCCTAGTAGCTAATGGACGCAAAATAGAGTTCTAACTAACCTAAAATAGCTTAAAACTGAAAAAAGAATTAAAATAGGAAAAAGGAAATAAAAATCAACGTTATTTGCGAAAATCCTAACTTACGACCGTAACTATTCTTCTGCTTAAGGATTACGACTGTAACTTTGAGAAACCTGGAATTCTTCATTTTGATCCGAGAGTGACTTACGGCCGTGAGAATATTTGGTTACGGCCGTAACTTTACTTCTGCATAATTTTTTATTCTTTTCGACGCGGTTTGATCTTCAAAGCTCGTCGAACTTGCTGAATTCTTGTTTTGGCTTGAATATTTAAATTTTTTCGTCAAGCCTACTATGATTCGTATTATCGGAGTTCTGGATCACATCACCCCCCCTCGATATAGCCCCTAAAAGTCTAAGGCATTCAAGTGCCTTGAGCCGACCCTGCTAATTGTTAGAGAAATTCATGAACAACAAGATTGTAGTACATTGTAGTTTCTTATAATTCAAGACTTGTATCATTTGATGATGCATTGTGAATCAATAGAAGCATGTGAAGTATATGGAGCTATATAAGGGGAATGAAGTGGACTACTTTTGGGCAAAACATTTTCTTTTTTAAAGAGATTCGATTAGAAACTCTCATACGTCTAAGTTCAAAATTGAAATAATTTTAGAGTTTTTGTCATTCTTCATCATTGTCAACAAATAATCCGAAGTACCTCAACATTTTTAGAATACCTTTGTGTTAAATAGCAACAATGTGAAGCACTTCTTTTTACAATACCATAAGAAATAGAAAAAATTAATTTTTTTAACATAGTCTATATCCCTAGATTAAAAGGTCGGATCCAGCATACGTCGAGTGCAAGCCTCGAACTTTTGTATCCCTCGACAACAATTTGACTTTTTTTCCTAGTGTTTTTAATACATATATTAAACAATGAAACTTAAGATAATTACATGAATAAGAATGTAGTTTAAGAGATAAAGGTTTACTATATAGCCACAATGTATCTGGGTTCAGAATCTCAGCTTGACTAATATTAATTTGTTCATTTTTTCTAACTTTTTGATAGAATTGTACAATTAGTCTGAACTCTAAAACTATTCGCATATTTCGTCATTTTGTCATAATCTTAACTTTTATAAATATAGGCTAATACATCATCTCACTTCCTTAATTGAACTAAGAAAGCGTTTTACAATATATATAGAAGAAGTAATTTTTCCAGCCCCCTTCAAAAAAAAAAAAAAGAAAAGAAAAGAAAAGAAAAGAAATTGATTTTCGCTGCCTGGTATAGAAAATTGCATAGGCTGCTAGTATGCTAAAAACTTATTTTATAATAAATGACAATGTCATTATGTCACAATGACAATTTAACTATTTCATCCGTGAGAAATACTTGTTAAGACGTTTCATTTCAGAATATTGATTTTTATTTGTCACAGTATTCAAAAAAATGTATATTAAATGAGATATATTCTCTAATTATTTTTTTGTCCCTTTTTATTGTACATGCAAAAATTTCACCAATTTTTCAAAATATAAAACTACAATAAACCAAACAAAATATTCTTAACTAAACAAATAAGCTGAGGTTGGAAAGACTGCAAAAGACTTGGTTGCTTTATTAATTAAGAGGGGACACCATGCAAAATGTAAAACAAAAGAGCCATTTTATAATTATAAGTCCACATGATCAAACTTTTTTTCCCTAAAAATCAAGTTAATCTTTTCATTTTGTTGTTAATTTATTTTAAAAAAATTTGAATAAAGTATAGAAATACATATAAATAATTAAAATGAAGGAAAAATATTCGTGGTCTTTATAATTGATGATGTAAAAATTTCTAACATTGATGTGACAAGATCTGAAACTGCTTGATCACTGAAAAAAGATGGATTGATTCGCCCTCAATAACCAAGCTTACTGAAGAAGTTCGCCAAGCCCAGGAGGAGGAGCTTCAGGCTCAGGCATTTGCAGTTGAGGCTTTTAAAGGTTCCGAGGAGTACAGGATGGCCCTTGGTAATTATGCCCTGGAGTCTTATACTCAGGCCCTCAAGCAAGCTCGAGTATGGTGTCTCCTGAAGGCATCCGAACTTGATACGAGCCTGAAGGCAGAATTTCCTTTGGGTGCTAACGACCTTACCCCGTTTGAGGAGGAAGAGGATTGCAAAGTGGTGGATGACCTTGAGGATGCCATGATGCCGAGTCATAGCTTTGTATGTCTTAGCTCTTTGCTGTAAAAATTTCTTTTTGAATTTTGAAGTTTGTAACCCGGGGTATACCTTGAGAACCACTTGTATCTTTTTGAGTGGAACTAGTTTCACACCCGTGCGATGCACGAACATATTTTTGTATTAAAAAATGAATCAAAGTTGATGAACAAATGGGTACAACGATTGAAATTTTTATTCATATATTATAAACGGTGTAAGAAGAAATCAATGCAGTCCTAATTCCAACATGACTGGTAAGTTGAAGCATGTGGAGTGAGATTAGCAATCTTAACAAATTGAAGATACAAATAACTTGACTAAATTCGACTGAATTTCTCCAATTTGAGTTGTATTAACACTTTGTAGAAATGTCAAGAGCCATCCTGGCTACAATGCATCTCCAAAATAAACCAATAAAGTTACCTGCAAGTAAAAAAAAAAATGCTCTATCCCAAAAAAACTTATAAAATATGTTATTTTATATAGAAAAAACAAATATATTGGCTAAACAGAAGACATTATTCAAAGAACTGTGCTTAGCCTCCTGCTCATGAAACGACTCCGCTGCAATGGATGGCTGAGGGTCCGTAGTACCCAAAGCACCGGAGTAATTGGATCACACGTATGGCAGATATTGGAACCAATGTGGGAAAAATCTTATCAAAGCCATCTAATTAATTTTGAAAAATCAACTTTTGAAATCCTAATATTTCTTTCAAGTACTGAATTGAAATTGAAGTTAAAATTGAACAAAATCTCAGTTGTTTTTAATAGAATATAGATATAGATATAGATATAGACAGATCTATATTTAATTTTATTTCAATAATGCACTAAGTTGTATATATATATATAGAAGCATTTATCTTGCATCATTTTCTATTAATATTAGAAATGGACATAATGTAAATTAAATCTAACTAAGTTTAATTTGATGCTAAAATTTTGTACACTCTTGATCTAGGACTCATGAGGTGCCCTTATTCTTGATATTATAGTTTAATATGTTCGTGCAATTTCTAGCTTAGTTAGATCAAATTGATCAAAGGATCTTGGTAACCATATGAATGATGACATGCTACATTGTAAAATGTGGCTAAAGCAATGACATCAAAGCTAGCATGGGGAATTTTATATAGATTCTGTGTCGGAGTAAAAAAGTGAAAAAGAAATAATATATTGGCGTAAAGAGAGAAGCAAGAATGATCAGAATAAGAATTGAAGTTAGAGATAAACACATCTCAACGATGTTAAAAGATTGATCAAATTGCAAATATTAAAGGGGATTCAACCTTTTTATAAGATTTTAAAAGGAGAAGAAAATTGCATAATTTCTTTACCTTTGAAAGTTCATCTCACATTGCATTTCAAGTTGGATAAATTACAAAAGAAAAGAAGGAAAAAAATTGGACATGTTGAATAATCCAACCTCGCAAGACACAAAGTAATCGAGATTAGTCAATAATACAGCGGAAGAAAATAATATGATTAGCAACGTAATTGAATCAATACATAAACAATATAATAAGGGCAATTAAATAATCCCTTTTTCACCGAAGTAGCCGACTGCAGAGGATGAAAAGGAGGGCCCAAATTCAGCCCAATCCCCACAATGATAACACCAACAACACGGTTAGAGAACACTCCAAGACAACCCCCAAACCGGCCTAAAACCCACTGCCAAACACACACCCAACCACACCGACAATGAAGCTTCACGGAGGAAGCACAAAGGAACCGAAACCAGCAAGGAAGTGATCACAGCAAGAGCCAAAACGCAGGCTCACAGCAAGAAGAAGCACACGGTCACAACAAGAACCGAGGCACAGGCTCACAACAGCAAGAACCAGGGACTGCACTACGGTAGGAACAAGGAGGCACTGCCGAAAAGAGCCACACAGAGAGCTCACGGTGGTGGTCACAAAGAAGACACACTTCCAATCACCTAGAGAGGAAGAAGGGGAGAGAGGGTCGGGTTCTTCACAAAGAAGAGAGAGAGTAGCCGCACCGAGGGAGTGGAGAGGAATTTCGAGAGTGTTCTAACTCAGCCAAAGGGAGGGGTGTGGGTAGATATAGTTTTAGGGTTTAATTAGGGAAGCCCTAATTAAAATGGGTCGTCTCCGAAGTCTACCCATCGAGCAACAGGGTAATTAAAACCTCGACGTGAGCAGTAAATCTCTTAGCGCGTGGGCTGCCTAATTGTGGAGATTGGGCAATACTTCGATCATGGGCCGAGGGCCTACGAAGCTTAAAATCCGACACAATGTTTATTATCATTGCCCCCGAGGTTTGATTGGGACCAAAAAATCCCAACAAACCTCCACCTTGGTTCCAATCGAACTTGCAACACTAAAACACTTAGTTCATTAGTTGCACAAAATAGTTCCAAACGAATTAGAACTCAACATACCTTTTCCAATGTTTCACGTTAGAAACATATCTCATACTTGCTAATAGTACTCACCAAGGGCTAAGGTAAAACCCAAGAATATACTAAATCATAGCGAGCCAAACTATGCATTTATATTACATTAACAAGTAATACAACTTTAGACAAACAACACATGCTTTCTAAAGAAAAATGTAAACAAATTACATTTCCACGTGAGTCAATCAAGAGCATTTAATAACACAAAGTTATAGGTGACTCCACAAATGCGATGAGAGCACATCAAAGGCAAATCACAAATCTTTTCATCAAGTTCACATAAAGAACATAACATTAATACAAAGTTAATCAAACATGGTCAATACAAGCAAAGGACGCAAAATGACCCCCCAAGAAAAGATATAACCACAATTACCTCATTCGAAAACCGATGTAGCTCTCCTCTCATCGCCATCTATGCTGACTAGATAACTTAGAGGTGGCAAATGAGCCGAACCGCTCATCGGCTCGGCAAAAAATCGGGCTCGTGGACGAGCCAATCACTCCGGTTGAACCACGAGCCGAGAGCTCGGCTCGTGATTCAACGAGCAGCTCGTCGGCACGAGCCACGAGCTCGTGCCGACGAGCTCAACGAGCCGAGCGGCTCGCTGGCTCGTGTATATATTAAAAAAAAAAAAATCGTGTTTTTTACTTTTAAGTTTTACCGTTCAAAATTAAAAAAAAAAAAAACAATACAATATTAATATATAATATATTACAAATTTACAATTTACACAAAAAATAAAATAAAATAAAATAAAATAGGTTGTGTTGTGTCGTGAATGGTCACTTTTAAAAGTGACAGTTCTGGTCACTTTTGTGACCAGAACGGTCACTTTGACCGTCACCTAAAATATTATTATTATTTTTTTTTCCTTCCTGCATTTTTCTCTATAAATACTACACTTATTTCAAATTTTTTTCTACAATTCTATTACACTACATCTACTACAATTCTTATTCTACATTACAAATCTTCAAGTCTACTACACACTCTCTTCTCTTCTTCTACTCTACTAACATTTTTATTCTATTTTCTACAATTATAATTTCTAATTCTACATTACAAATATACCACAAGTTTGATATTTCAATTTAAATATCTCTGATTCTCTTAGTTATAATATATTTCATATTTCAGTTTCAATATCTCAATTTATCATTACATCTCTCAATTACACGTATTCTATTTTATATTTCAATTTTTCCACACCACATCACATACAAAAAAATGGATCCCAGCAACCGAAGATTTATTAATGAATTTTTCGATGGTCCACCTAGATTTGGGGGGCATCATGATGATTCAACACCACAATCTCACGTTCATTTCAACGATCAATTTGCCGGTCTCAACGACGTACCAATTCCCGACAACATTGAAGAAGATCCATTAAATCAGCGAATCGAGACGATATTGAAGAAGATGCGGATGTTCAAATCTTACAAGATGATCCCGATATTCCCGACGCAAGAGGAAAAAGAAAAGTCAGAAAAGGTAAGAAGCCTACTTCAAAGTGTTGGGATCACTTTAAATTAGCCAAAACAGGGAAAATAATTGAAGGAGAAGTTGAATTCAAAGCTGTGTGCAAATATTGTGCACAACAATTAGCCTGGTCAAAGGGAATTGGTACTACACACCTGAACCGTCACTATCGCAAGTTTCAGCCCAAACACGGCTTCGTTGAATCGAATCAAAGTCAACTACAATTTGGTTCATCGGCCGCTAGTGCTTCTGGAGTGGGATCTACAACACTATCAAATTGGATGTATTCCGAAGCAGAGAATCGAACTGGGTTGGTTCAATTCGTTGCGGGGGCGGAGTTGCCACTAAGCATAGTGTACAATGAGCACTTTGTTACATACATCAAGCGTTATCTTCAACCCAAGTACCAAGGTATTACTCGAAACACTCTACGTTCTGATACAATACAATATTATCTTAAAACTAAGAAACAATTAATAGTCGATTTAAATAACTACGGTGGTGTTATTTCTTTTACTTCCGATCTTTGGGAAGGAATTAACAAAAAATGTTATATTGCTGCAACTGCACACTACATTGATCCACTTTGGGTTATGCATAAAAAAATTATTGCTTTTAAAATTCTAGAATTTCCTCATAACGCAACCAACATATTTAATGCTATACTTGAAATTGTTAGAGAATATGGCTTTGAAAATAAAATTCGATCATTTACTTTCGATAATGCTAGTGTAAATAAACCTGTAGTAGATAAATTATGTAGAATTCTTAATCCGGATTTTGGTGATTTCTTATTCCATGTTAGATGTGTATGTCATATTTTAAATTTAATTGTTCAAGATGGCTTGAAACATATTAAAGATGAAATGGATAAAATTCGAGATGCTATAGTATACATAACTATTTCACCGAGTAGAAAACAATATTTTAAAACAATGTGTTCACAATACAATTTAGATTCTAAAAAATTTATCACCGACGTAGGCCACAGGTGGAACTCCACATACTTGTTACTTAAATCATGCGAAGGTTATGAACACATAATAATGGAATATTATAACAGTAGAACACTTAAAAAAGGCGATGATCCTCTATTAATAGAATCGGATTGGGAAGCTGCTTTTAAAGTGAAAAAGTTTTTAACAAGTTTTTACGATTCAACCAATATATTATCCGGGGTATATTACCCAACTAGTTCAAGAGTTCTTGAACGTCTTTATATTATTGCAAGAACTTTTTATAGATATAGATACGAGTCATCATTTACTGAAATGATAATAGCTATGGAAATAAAATTTAGAAAATATTGGGAAGATTTACCCATGTTATTTCCCTTAGCATGCATAATGGACCCACGTTTTAATTTAAAGGGTACGAAAATTCTTGTTTCAAAAATCAATAGCTCATTGATTTTGGATAAACCTATCACTTATAATAATTTAGAGAGCACGTTAGTAAACATGTATACTGTATATACTGCACGATTAGGAACTACTATTAGTCATACACAATCTGCACCATCACATGACACTACACTTGGAGACGATGAAGTTGAATTATACAATTTAATGGAAGAAATGACTCAAGCACAAGGAACTTCTTCTTATAGTATGTCTTCTAGTTCTAGTATCAACGAATCAGGTTCACTTCAAATACCTGAAGAATTGAAAATTTATTTTGGACAAGAACTACTTAGAAATGTGGAGTCTACTAATTCTTTAGAATTTGATTTACTTCATTATTGGCGAACAAACGAACGAAAATATCCGATTGTTTCCGCCATTGCAAAAGATCTACTAACACCTCCGATTAGCACGGTAGCTTCGGAGTCTGATTTTAGTGCAGGTAAAAGGATTTTGTTAGAAGTCAGGAGCCGACTCAAAGAAGATATTTTGGAAGCGTTGATGTGTGTTAAAGATTGGCAAGACGGTGATTTACGCGTACAACATAAGTATGCCGAAATTGCATGCAGTCAGGTAAATGATATTTAACTTTACATTTTCAATTTCTTTATTATACATATAAAATAAAATATAATTTTGATTTCAAAACAAAAATTGTACACGTAACAAATTGTTCGTGCACAATTTTAACTTCGCCTACTAGAATACTGAATATTCAATTATTCAAATAAGACTATTTAGTAGCCGGTCCCAAGCCCGGAAAAAATGAGGAGGGTTTAATTTTATTTTTTAACCTTTTAAATTTTAATTTATTTACTTCATTTTCATTTTTGTCTTTTCAAATTATAATTGGATATTTGAAGAAGTTTTTATTTACGTTATAACTTATAATTTATAAACTTATAAATTATAATTAATCATTTCGACTTTCAATTTAATTCTCTAATAATATTAATAACTAACAAACATTGTTTTTTTTACTTATGAAGTTATTAATAATTTATTTAATACATAACTTATTACTTATTAGTTATTAATATTATACTTATATTTATAACTTATAAGTTATAACTAATTAAGAATTTTTATCAATAATATTAAATATATTAATATTTAAGATTTCAAATATTTTAGATATCGATTAGATTGTCGACTAAATCTAAATCTAAATCAATATAAGATCATAAGACGGTAAGAGTCGTAACTCGTAAGACAAGACTCACAAGAGGGTTTTTTTTTTCTTAAAAAAAAATAAATGGTAAGACTTATTTAAAAAAAAAACAAAAACAAAAAAAATAAAAAAAAATAAACGAGCTAAACGAGCCGAGCTCGCGGCTCGTGGGCCAAGCCGAGCTCGGCCAGGGTCAAACGAGCCGAGCCTAAGCTCGGCTCGTCCGTTTGACGAGCCGAGCTTTACGAGCCATGGGCCGAGCTGGCTCGGCTCGGCCCGGCCCATTGTCACCTCTAAGATAACTCAATAATCACATCTAACTAGTAAACTACTAAGATCCTAAGACAATGAATGTACCTCTATCACAACCTCACTACTAGAAGTTAAACCTCGACTCTCCACCTCACCTAGAGATAATAGGAGCGTCCTCCATCTAATCGAGATCCTCACAGATAGAGTTAAACAAGACATTTGACAACCTCACCTCTCGTGATCTACATGTCAAAACACACATCTCCTAGTATGTCACAAAATACACTCTTAGGCATCTAGTCACAACATTACCAGTTAACCCTCACTTCTAACATAACTACTGAATACCCATCCCACCAAGGGAACTCATCTAATTTATATTGTGAGAACACACCAAGTGTCAAACCTCACACCAAAACCCAACCACCATGCATGTAACCATGTTATACACAAAATAACATATCACATACAAATTCATGCAAATGTTGAATCAACGCAAATGAAATGCAACATAAAGAATGCAACCGGATAAAGTGACCACACACATGCAAAAGGGTAAAAAATCAATCAGATGAACACAATTATTCAGTAGTAACTGTAAGTGAGATAAGAGCATCAATAAACTCCACTCGGATCACCTTCCGAGTAAGTAACTACATTGACCCCATTTCTATCCCCATCTCCTATTTTGTTTTTCTCTCCAGGGCAGTCTCTCTTATAATGGCCAGACCTACCACAACCATAGCACTTCCTTCCCTTCGCCTTACCCTGTGACTTAAAACTACTTCCACCCTTCCATCTATCACCCTCATTGTTTGAGTCACCTCTGTTTTTACCACGCCCAACTCGCATCATGTGGATCTCACCACTACCACCCCTCACATCTCTTTCAGCTTTCACCTCCCTCTGCCTACTTTTCAAGGAATCAATGACAATTTCAGGTGTAAGAGTATCTCTCCCATATTTTATAGCATTCTTAACCTCTTTATAGGTGTCAGGAATAGCATTTAACAATATAACAACTTTATATTCTTCGGGTACTTTTTCACCACAGTTAGTGATGTCTTGTACAAGTTTATTAAAGACATCCAAGTTGTCATCTAAGTCCTTAGAGGGATCAATTTTGAAACTGAAAATACTTTCAAGCAAGTAAAGCTTATTAGGAGTAGACTTTGACAGATAAAGCTCTTCTAATTTGTCCCAAAGTTCTTTAGTGGTATCATGTTTTCTGACTTTATGCAGAACAGAGTCAGATAGATGCAAAATTATAGAAGTGTATGCGAGTTCATCAAAATCCTTTTTCTCATCAGCAGTCACAGTATTTGGGAAAGAATTGTCAATAGCTTTTGAAATCTTTTGTTGTACCAAAATACCTTTCATTTTCTGTTACCATATAGAAAAATCACCTTTACCATCGAAGATGTTCAATTCAAAACGATGTGCAGACATCTTAATAAATAAGAGGCACACAACGCAATATAAGCACCACACGGAAAATCACACAGAAGATCCTAAAGGTTGCAATATACGCCGTTCTAAATTCTCAGGATTCTGTGAGACTCAAGGATCTCAGGTCAAGAGAATTTTCGACACGGGAGTCTAGGTAATAGTTCTAATAATAACGCAACAAGAAAAATAATCACAAAATATATCACAAGACAAACAACTTTGAAAAAACAGGTAAAGTCAAATAATTCCTATAACTAGCAACAGGCAACCGCAAGCCTAATGGTCACCCCACACGATGACCTGCTATTGCTGGAATTTAAAAGTTTCAGCCAATTTACCAGAGTGGACCAATCTGAGTCCATAATATGGAGAGATGCGAAATTATTTATCGTTTTACGTTTTGCAATTAGCGATCTTTGGAGCGTAAGTCAGCACCAAGCTCGAGAAACTCCAAAATAGTGCCTAACCAACAAAAACGGTAAAACACCAATTAAATGATAATTTTCAATCACAAAGAATTTGAAAATATAATTGAAACCAAATAAATTCAAACGACAAAAACAAAACTAATTTTCAGTTTAATGAAAATTAAATCAGGGAACTAGAAAACTCAATCAATGAATTCCTGTATTGATTCAATTCAGCCAATCAAGCCACCAAGGCTCTGATACCAATTGTTGAATAATCCAACTTCGCAAGACACAAAGTAATCAAGATTAGTCAATAATACAGCGGAAGAAAATAATATGATTAGCAACGTAATTGAATCAATACATAAACAATATAATAAGGGCAATTAAATAATCCCTTTTTCATCGAAGTAGCCGACTGCAGAGGATTAAAAGGAGGGCTCAAATTTAGCCCAATCCCCACAATTGTAACACCAACAACACGGCTAGAGAACACTCCAAGACAACCCCCAAACCGGCCTAAAACCCACAGCCAAACACACACCCAACCACACCGACAACGAAGATGCACGGAGGAAGCACAAAGGAACCGAAACCAGCAAGGAAGTGATCACAGCAAGAGCCAAAACGCAGGCTCACAGCAAGAAGAAGCACATGGTCACAACAAGAACCGAGGCACAGGCTCACAACAGCAAGAACCAGGGACTGCACTTCGGTAGGAACAAGGAGGAGCTACCGGAAAGAGCCACACAGAGAGCTCACGGTGGTGGTCACAAAGAAGACACACTTCCAATCACCTAGAGAGGAAGAAGGGGAGAGAGGGTCGGGTTCTTCACAAAGAAGAGAGAGAGTAGCCGCACCGAGGGAGTGGAGAGGAATGTCGAGAGTGTTCTAACTCGGCCAAAGGGAGGGGTGTGGGTAGATATAGGTTTAGGGTTAATTAGGGAAGCCCTAATTAAAATGGGTTGTCTCTGAAGCCTACCCATCAAGCAACAGGGTCGAGACCCAATTAAAACCTCGACGTGGGCAGTAAATCTCTTAGCGCGTGGGCTGCCTAATTGTGGAGATTGGGCAATACTTCGATCATGGGCCGAGGGCCTACGAAGCTTAAAATCCGACACAATGTTTATTATCATTGCCCCCGAGGTTTCATTGGGACCAAAAAATCCCAACAGGACAGAATGCAAAATGAAAATCATTACAAAGAAAAATCCAAACTTGGGTGCATATCAAGAATAATGGATAAATAATCATGTAAAATCTAGAATAATTATTACCAGTGCCTCAGTTGCTGATACATTTGGCTCTGGTGCTCCATAGTTGCACTTTTGACATCTATCTAGAGATTTGAGCACGCTGCATAATAGTACAAAAAATGGGCAATTCAATACTTAACTATAAAAAGGAACCCAAAATCAGAAATGTTATCTGTTAAAGCTATTATTAATCATAATCTTAATAAATGCAAATCCAGATTGATAACCATAGGTAATTTCACAGCAACATCTTTTGATTGTCAGTAACATAACCTTTTAAAAAAAATTTGGAAATAAAACTCGCGCGGGTGACAAAAACAGTATGAGTGCAATGATATTTCCTGAAAATGAACAAATCAAATTCTCATTAGTATTTTTTAAATTTTCAAAGGGAAATTAAGATTAAGAAGCTCAAATATTCACAGGAAAGAGCAGTTGAACAAGCCTATAATCCCAATAGCATAGCAAGCACCGTCTTTAGAGAACATGGCTAACAACAGAAGAAAGGAAAGGAAAGACTGAAAACTTATAACAAAGAAGAAATATACATATTTACTTTATGTGAAATTTGAATGTTGTATACATAGGCGAGGGAGGATGAGGTGGAGTTGTAGTACACACACATATAAATTCAGGCACAAATGTAGCACTTTATTCAAGATTCTTACAATTCTAGACATTCACATTGTTTTCATTCTTTTGGTTTCAACTCGAGTTATTAATGGAACCAAAAAGGATCCATGGTAGGGAGCTTCATTTGTTCATGCCAGTTGCATTTTTTTACCGAATCAGCTACACCTCCCACCTTGGCTTGCATTTGTAGTCCAGCATCTTGTAGGGACTCCTTGGAAAACTGTGCAGCATTGTTGGCCTTATCCATAATTTGGCTACCTTTTTCCTGAGCCTGACCATCGGCTTGTTCAGTTTGGTAACTGGCATTCTTGGAATTATCCATGTTCTGATTGTAGAAATGGGTAAATCAAATAGACATAAGAAGAAAGTAATTGCTAGGTATTTTCATATCATTATAAGAACAAAGAAACTTCAGTCCCATACCATATTGTCTGACATTCCCCATATGCACCTCCAGTGGCGGAGCCAGCCGAGAAGTCCAGGTAGAGCGTTGATCGTTGACCGTTGACCTCTTCGGCCGTTGATCGACTAACGTGAACGATGGCAGTAGCGAGATTGTGAATATTATTTAATGAAATAATCTTTAAAAATGAATAAATAGATATAAGAATAAAAAGTTGTAATTAAATATATGAACATATAATCCAATACAAACCAAAATAGATGCAAAATACATGATAATGACATCAGTTAGTATTCGTTTGCTCGGACAACTGCATTCTTCGGGGTCTGATATTTTGGAAACGCTGCAATATTGCCTCATTCTCAATATTTTTAAAAATATCTCACTCCGTGTACACAATCAAATTGTCATTCAACCATTTATCTCCCATTTTGTTGCGCAATTCACTCTTGATTAAATTCATTGCAGAGAATGCTCTTTCAACAGATGCAGTTGCAACAGGTAATATCAAAGCCAATGTAATGAGAATATAAACTAATGGAAAATAACAAGAATTCCCCGTTTCAACCAACTTCTTAGCTATGCATGATATACTGTTAAGATTAAAGAAAGCATTCTCCATTGTGACAAGTATAAAAAACTCGTCAAGTTCGGGTCTAAGTAATAACAATTCTTCAGCGTTGAAGTCTGAAGGATAGAACTCAGAAAGACGTAGCAATTTAGTAGTATCAAAGGCTGGAAATGAATCTTTTGGACTCAAACATGAAATGCAGATAAGGAGCTCAGTAGTTGTCTCTGGAAAACGATCGTTCAACTCCTGCAAAATTGAGTTTATAACATGACAGTACAAATCAACATTAAAACGATGATAATACGTCACCTGTTGAGCAACTCCACGTCTTGTTGATCGACCTTCCAAAACCATAATATCCTCCATGATAGGCACTCTGATATTTTTACCAATACAAAACTTGATCACCCTATCCAACAATTTATTCCAACCATTGTCCATCATGTTCTGCAATGTACACTTGACCACATTTAACAATCTCATAGCATTCTGAATATCCTGCTCATTTTTTTGTAACGCTTGTGAAAGATTATCTGTAATGGAAAGAATGTCAAACATAAAATGGAGACAGAAGACATGCTGAAAGTTTTGCATAGTGGTCATCTGATGGTCGGCCAATGCTCTTTGATCTGCAGTCGGCCCATCTTGTGATACAATATCAAGAACTTCTAAGACATTATTGAACATACTAATAAAACGAGTGACTGTGAGTAAATGCGAGCCCCATCTAGTGTCACCAGGTCGTGCCAAATTCATTTCTTGAAACTTTCCACTGCCACTACAAAGTTCCCCAAGATTGAGCCTCTTCACAATCTCGTTATGATAACTTGCTCGAAGTGCATCTACACGCTTACAAGACACACCCACTAGATTTACAACGATAGAAAGCGTATTAAAGAAATCACCGACCACTGTAGTTCTACGTGCCACCGAAACAATTGATAATTGAAGTTGGTGAGCAAAACAATGAACATAAAAAGCATAGGGATTCTCCCTTAAAATCAAAGCTTTTAATCCGTTGAACTCACCAGACATATTACTTGCCCCATCGTAACCCTGACCTCTCAAATTAGATATGCTCAAATCATGATTAGAAAACATTGCATCGATCGCATTCTTAAGTGACTGTGCACAAGTGTCTTTAACATGTGTTATGCCCAAAAAACGCTCCTTGATTTGTCCAGATTTGTCTACAAATCGCAAAACAACTGCCATTTGTTCTTTCACGAAATTATCACGAGACTCATCAACTAAGATTGAAAATAAAGAATCATTCATCTCATTCATTATCGCCTTGGTCGTATCAACTGCACAACAGTTCACCAAATCCTTTTGAATAGGGGGTGAGGTCATTTGGTCATTTGCTGGTGCATTACCAAATACCGAAGTCCTGACTTCCTCACAACGAGCTGCATACCATTCCCACCTCTTCTAAAAACCGTAGCATCTTTCACCAAGCACCCTGAGTTGGATCCCATGAAATCAGCCATCTTCTTGTACTCATTCCACCCAAACTCGTGTTATCATGGTCTTATGATCTGCAGCAAACCACCTATAGCTATCCCTATGCACATGACTCGAATCGTTACTTAGCTTCTGACTCAACATTGACATACTAAATAAACGCCAGCAACTCTTATCCGACGCCATTGCACTCTTCTCTGTATCCTTACTATCCAAGCTAAAAAAACTCATAAAGGTCGTCCAGTTAAATTTGCATATTCTATCAAGGAAACATCTTTAGCGCCACTGCAATAATTATTTTTCTCAATAAGTAGATCCTAATTCAGCACATTTTCATTTAAAGTATCTATTCAGATAATGTAAGCAAAGTCGACATATAAAACTACTAATATTTCAAATTCCTCAATTTCCATATAAAATATTTTCATCAAGATATAAAGCTTCCAGGTAATTAATCCTCTATTACTTATAGGTCCATACGCACAATGAGTGAATTCGCAGATGCATTTATAAAAAAAGAAGAAGAATAAGAAGAAAAAAGCTAAATTCTTTTTTACGGTCTATCATTTAGAGATTCATCAATTTGATGAGTTAAATCGAGATTTTTGGAATTACCTAAAAGCAATTGCAATATCATTTTTGAATTTCTCAAGGGCTTTGTCATGTATTTTGAAGATCCTTGGCCTATTTTCCATAATCCTCTGCCTTGACCTTTTCAAAAACCTCTAATAAATTCCTCAATAAAATGAATGGAAACCCATAATTTCATAGTCTCCAAAAATCGCAATAAATTAAATAAATAGTGTTAAAAAGAAAAAAATCGCACCAGGAACGACAATAGTTGCTGCTGAATGGACACTTGAATCATACCTCTTTGGCTAAGCTAGCAACGGCTTAACAAAACAACTGTTCACAGATATCTCGCTATCCCCGCAAGTGCACGGGTCGTGAGAAGTAATAAAGTGGACCTAAGAGTCCGAATTATCGTCCCACGGAGACTGCTATTAATTACCGAAATGTGTTAGTTCTAAACCTTATTTGAATGAACAAAATAATTTGATGTTTGAAATCTGAAACAAAAAAAATCAATTAAAGAATTAAATTGCGAAATTTGTTTTATTTTTAAAAACGATTGTAAAATAGTTGGGATTCACGATTTCACCTAACCAATTAAATTAACTCCAATTCCATGTTTTATTTCCTAATTATGTACTCGGTCGAATTCACTAATTTATATTGAAATTCCTCTCTCGAGTTTAAATCAATTCTACCTACATAAGTCAACCATGTATCTCTACAGCGGGTCTGAATATTTCTTATCTATATGCAATAAATACAAGAATTCACACACGACCGCAATAATAACAAGAGTATATCTCTATCTCTCGTTCAATTATCGAATTTATTACCATGTTTTAAATTATTAACTCACCTCTCGGATTATGGAAATAATTCAATATATCATGAACTGGTGATCAAGCAATTCAAGCATTAAGAACAATAATAAATCAATACATGCAACTAAACATTAAAACAACGGAATTTGGAATTAAAATAATATAACTGGGCTACATCGTTCATCCCAATACAGAATTTAGTTACACATCATCAATAAAGAACAATAACAATAAAAATCAACGTTCATTAAAAATAATATAAAGAATGGAAATCTTGCACCAAGTTTTGATTCTTCAATTATCTTCAATTCACGCCCCTTTGCGATGCTTGATTCCCCAAGAATTTGATGTTGATTTCTCGATTGTGGCTCGTTCTTTGGAGAGGCAAAGGTCTTTATTTCATGCCTCATGTTTTGTATATATAGGTTTTGGAGAAAACCTAGGTCAAAAAGCCCAAAGTCTGTTAAAAATCGCGAGAAAAATCTGATCTGCGACCCAGCCGAAAAGCCACGCGATCGCGTGGTTAACACCCTAGCGATCGCGTGCTTGACCCTAAAACTCTCGGGTTAAGATTTTGCACCATCTCGCGATCGCTTGGTACATAACCAGCGATCGAGACTTCGCTCTTTTCTCGACTGTACAAGGTAGTCTCTGACTTTTAATTGCACCTTCAGTCCTCAACTTTCAATTGTTGCAATTTAGTCCCCAAACTTTATCTTATTCTCGATTTGCCCATTTAAGCTCTTAATTCATTCAATTAGGTCCTCCAACCTCTGATTCGTTCATTTTTGGCACATTGCATCGTTTCGGTTGACGTCACAAACTTATCAATTATCCAATTTAGCTCCAATCAACACCCAATTATGCATTTTTCTCTTAAATTACTTCATTCTTCATCTTTTGGGATATTTTCTGCAAAGTAAACAAATAAGCACAAATTAAATAGCATATATTCTATAATGATAGTAATTTATTCTAATTTAGACATACAAATAAGTGTATAAAACACACTTATCAAATACCCCCGAACTAGAACTATTGTTCGTCCTCGAACAATGTAAACTAAACTAATAAATTAAAATAACCATATGCAATTATTTTTGTTGTGTCAACATATTTACCAAATGCCTCAATAATCCAAATCAATCCAAGCTTCAGCAAGAGTTATGAAAAAACTCTGCAAAATAATTTATAGTTATATCTGCCAGATTTTTAAGTGTGTGTGTGAATAGCCAATATTAAACGCATACTCATGCAAAAGATATACTCAACATTGTGTGGCTCATTATGCATAATCTAGCCCGAATCCCATGTGATCAATCTATGATTTCTAATAAAATTCCTTTCAACGCTCATGGATGATCACCACTTTCTGTTTTTTCTCTCGCATCCCGATTTTTTATCTATGTGGGTTCTAAAAATATTCTTTGCTTTTTCCACACAAGGTAGTCAGAATCAGATATATGCGTGCATAACAAATCAAAAGAAAGCAGTTCCCAATTCTACAACCTCAACCACCACAGCTCAATCAACAAAGCTTATACCATGCAATAATATATATATTACCTTTTTTTTTTTAAATGGACGACTTTTTCTTTTAATGTCCCTGTCTTTTACCATCTTTGTGCAGAACTTTTCATACGGGCTTTCTATATGACCCCTGTAGCGAGCTTTCAGATCGGAAACTCCCAAACCAGACGGCTTTAGGGTACCAGGTTCAAAGAACCCCTCAGACGTACTTTCCCGAGTCATAAAGGCTTAAACAGAAAAGTTAAAGATGTTATAATGTCTTATGTGTAAGTCCGCTCTCCGTACTTGCTTTCTAATTGACCTATGTAGCGAGCTTTAGGTCGATGACTTCCAAGCCAGTTGGCTTTAGGGTACCAGGTTTGAAAGACCCCCTCGGACTTACTTACTCGAGTCAAAAAGGCATTTGAAGAGCAGAATAAAACCTTCAACATTTTTCAGTTTTTATGTTGGAAATGGTTTATACCCGTTGACCAAACTGTAATGACTAAAGTGAAAAACCAAGAACCACAGACCTCCAACCCGTCAATATACACAATTTCCAACCATTTTACCCCCAAACTTGCCTTTTAGCGTGATTTGTTCTAATTTAGGGGTGGGATATCTTATGATCTAAGTTCAGGGATTCTTAAATCACTTCTAAGTTCAAATTGCATAAACTTTCCCCACATGTATTAAACAAAATCTCTTACACAAGCAATTATCCAACACTGGCTATGTGCGCAATAAATATGAATCTAGCAAAATATAACTAGTTCAAAAATAAGTTCATGCTTTCATGTTGTCCAATTTTCTAGCCTAAGCACACATTGATTCATACTATATCCTAGGCAATAAACATGTTAACACATTTTTTTTTTAAATCGAATGAATATAAAATGTAATGAATCTTCACCCCCAAACTTGAAATGAATATTGTCCTCAATGTTTGTCAAAAATATTCAACAATGCAAAATGAGACAAAGAAAAGAGAACGAGAATTTCCCAAGTGTAGAGGATGTATTTCTTTGAAGCTTTCTGTAGCACTGCATTGGATGAATCGACCATTTGTTTGTATTGTTCAAATTGAGTTGGCGTGTTTTGATTGGTGTTTTCCCTGCACATAAGAAATAATTTACATTAGAATACATAAACACCAATAAGAAGAAATGGAAGTTCAGTACCACACCCCCAAACTAAAGTTAAGGCAAAATTTTGAATTTTAACATTGGTCGACCACACACATTCAAGCCTTGACATCGCCCAGAAAAACATAAATTTTCCCGAGCCATCTTTTGATACGTTAAAGTTCACCGCATGATCGACAATATATTAAAAATTCAGCTAATTTGAAGCTCAATAGGGTCATGAAACAATGTAGAGAAGTAGGTGACGTGAGTGAATTTTCAGGTGCAGTGGCCTGCAGTGTCCTTGCAATGGGGCTGCCTTGATGCAATGTTGGTTTTCATAATTTTCATGTAATGTAGTGAACTAATTCATGAACTACGCACACATAATCAATGATAAACATATCATGAAGATAAATGCTCGGAAGGATTTCTCAAATTAGCACAAAAATCTCTTTGTGGCATTTCATCAAACACTAAATGTGCACAACAAAAATTAAAGAACTTGCATCAACTTGGAAACATGGATTGACCAAAAAAAATCCTACCTATTAAAGCACAAATCACATTCTCCAACAACTAACTTAAGCCCATACTCCACTCCACAATAAATTTGCACTTATGAATTCAAAGAAAATTTTACTCTTTTGAATAACTTGAAGGAAAGTGAAAATTTCATACCTTTGATTGAGTTTTGTAGGTGATGAAAGCAATGAGTTTGATGCAACAAGGTGTTGATGACAAGCACACAAAATGTAAGATCAAATATGAGGTGATTAGGGGAGAGAAAACGAGTTTATGATGTTTGAAATTCGAAACATGAGGAACACCACTTAAACTGCCGATTTTGGTCCCAGTACAGCCACGCGATCGCATGGCTGGAGTGCCAACAATCGCGTGGTTCAAGGTTTAAAAATCTGTTGATTTTTTAATGCAAATTCGCGATCGCCATAGCCTATTGGCACGCGATCGCTTAGTACACGGCAGTACTGAAAATTTTTCCTATATTTGATTTTCAAAATCGTTTTTATCCCCCTAATCACTTCATGATCGATGCAATGATTTTCCAAACATTAACTTCATGATTCAAACTAGTGTGTGTGTGAGTTGGGATGATGATAAAATTTTTGCCCATTATAAACATGCAAAATAAAAAATATACCTAAATATGCAATAATAGACTATTATGCAAAAGTATTCTTAACATGAAACATGCAAAACACTCAAACACAGTTCCTATCATGCATTAATCTACAATTTTAACGGTAAAATATATAATGAAAACGTAATAAATTAAAGGGAAGAAAAGTTGGGTTGCCTCCCAACAAGCGCTCCGTTTTAAGTCTAAAGCCCGACTTTTTACCTGGCTGTTCAAGGAACTTTAAATAGAGCTTTTGATGACCTTCTTTGTTTATGAAGGTCAAATTTGTTCCAAAGTGCATTTAAGCTCAAAAATTGTACCTTGCCCATGTCATAAGTGTTAACATCTCCACTCGATTCAACTTTCAAAATGCAGACTTCAATTATTTCTTCATCACCAATGATGAAATCAATTCTTGCCCAATCATTGAATTTGGAGGATTGCACTGCAACTTCGACACCCTTAAGTGATTGCTTTTCTGTGATCAACTCCTCTTTCTTCAATTGTTCTTCCTCTTTGATTGAAATCTCCTCAAGCTCGATGTCCTGATTCTGCATTGTTGACAATTGGACAAGGATATCTTCATGGCAGCTATTTTCTTCTGGTTGATCCACTCTTTCAAGTTTTTCTTCTTTTTCTTCAACTGTTTCAACCAATTTATTTGTCTCCTCTGATCTCTGCACCTGAATTTCTGGTAATGGCAATGGTTGACTCTCTATCATGCTTACTGTCCACTGCTCCATCAATTTCTTAATTACAGCTTGTTGTTTTTGCAATTCCTGGTTTATCAAATCTTTATTGTCAAAATCTTGAGTTTCAACTTGAACTGCATGTATTGGTGGACACTCCTGCTCTACCATATAATAATTCCCACAACAATCAGCCTTCCATAAAGCATCCTTGGGTGCAATAGGGCAATCGAATACAACATGATTTCCCCAACAGAAATCACACATCAGATACGTCTGAACTGCAGTTCGATCAAAGAGCCATTGATTATTGTTTGCTTTTCTCTTGCTGTGTTGCCTCCAATTATTTGAAAATTCATTCAATGCCTGAATAGGAAACAATACACAACTTTTAAAAATATTTCCTAAACAAAAACTAAGAAATAAAAATAAAAACTAAAATAAAGTTCAAACTAAAGCAAGAACTAAATGATATCGATATTAATATAAAAACAGTCCCCGGAAACGGCGCCAAAAACTTGTTCACTAATATCTCGCTAAGCGAGATATCCCCACAAGTGCACGGGTCGTGAGAAGTAATAAAGTGGACCTAAGAGTCTGGATTATCGTCCCACGGAGACTGCTATTAATTACCGAAATGTGTTAGTTCTAAACCTTATTTGAATGAACAAAATAATTTGATGTTTGAAATCTAAAACAAAAAAAATCAATTAAAGAATTAAATTGCGAAATTTGTTTTGTTTTTAAAAACGATTGTAAAATAGTTGGGATTCACGATTTCACCTAACCAATTAAATTAACTCCAATTCCATGTTTTATTTCCTAATTATGCACTTGGTCGAATTCACTAATTTATATTGAAATTCCTCTCTCGAGTTTAAATCAATTCTACTTACAAAAGTCAACCATGTATTTTTACAGGGGGTCTGAATATTTCTTATCTAGATGTAATAAATACAAGAATTCACACACGACCGCAATAATAACAAGAGTATATCTCTATCTCTCGTTTAATTATCGGATTTATTACCATGTTCTAAATTATTAACTCACCTCTCGAATTATGGAAATAATTCAATATATCATGAACTGGTGATCAAGAAATTCAAGCATTAAGAACAATAATAAATCAATACATGCAACTAAACATTAAAACAACGGAATTTGGAATTAAAATAATATAACTGGGCTACATCGTTCATCCCAACATAGAATTTAGTTACACATCATCAAAAAAGAACAATAACAATAAAAATTGACGTTCATTAAAAATAATATAAAGAATGGAAATCTTGCACCAAGTTTTGATTCTTCAATTATTTTCAATTCACGCCCCTTTGCGATGCTTGATTCCCCAAGAATTTGATGTTGATTTCTCGATTGTGGCTCGTTCTTTGGAGAGGCAAAGGTCTTTATTTCGTGCCTCATGTTTTGTATATATAGGTTTTGGAGAAAACCTAGGTCAAAAAGCCAAAAGTCTGTTAAAAATCGCGAGAAAAATCTGATCTGAGGCCCAGCCGAAAAGCCACGCGATTGCTAGGGCACGCGATCGCGTAGTTAACACCCTAGCGATCGCGTGCTTGACCCTAAAACTCTCGGGTTATGATTTTGCACCATCTCGCGATCGCTTGGTACATAAACAGCGATCGCGACTTTGCTCTTTTCTCGGATGTACAAGTTAGTCCCTGACTTTTAATTGCACCTTCAGTCATCAACTTTCAATTGTTGCAATTTAGTCCCCAAACTTTATCTTATTCTCGATTTGCCCATTTAAGCTCTTAATTCATTCAATTAGGTCCTCCAACCTCTGATTCATTCATTTTGGCACATTGCATCTTTTCGGTTGGCGTCACAAACTTATCAATTATCCAATTTAGCTCCAATCAACATCCAATTATGCATTTTTCTCTTAAATTACTTCATTCTTCATCTTTTGAGATATTTTTTGTAAAGTAAACAAATAAACACAAATTAAATAGCATATATTCTATAATGATAGTAATTTATTCTAATTTAGACAAACAAATAAGTGTATAAAACACACTTATAACTGCCCACTAATATTAAAAACCACTGGTGTTCTCCTGCGATTTTTAATATTTTTGTTTGTTTTTTTTTTTTTTTTTCCAAATGTTGAGTGCGTGTGTTTGGTAAACATATTTTTAAACATATTTCTTTCTACACAATTCCTCAAATCACTTTTTAACCACATATATTTTTCTCTCTATTTTTCAACCACACATTTTACCTAAAAAACTTAAAAAAACATATTTTTAAACAAAAAACTTTTAACAAACAGAAACTTAAATTTTTTTTTTCCAACTATTTTGTTTTTAGCATCCATTTGGTAAAATAATATTTTTTTGTTTATAAACAACAGAATTTTTCAAATCACTTTTTAACCACACACATTTTTTCTCTTCAATTTTCAACCATTACTTTTTACATACAAAAAAATATTGCAAATAATTTAAAAAAATACATCAAAAGTCGAAATCGAAGAGATTATTTTTAATTTTATCGAACATATAATAAGTAATTAACCGTTTTTTAATATTTTTTGGTTTATAAATTTATTTATTTATGATTTTGAGGTAAAAAATAATGATTGAAAAATGGAGAGAAAAAATGTGTGTGGTTAAAAACTGATTTGAAAAATTGTGTTGTTTATAAACAAAAAAAATATTATTTTACCAAATGGATGCTAAAAACAAAATAGTTGAAAAATAAAAATTAAAAAAAAAAATTTAAGTTTCTGTTTGTTAAAAGTTTTTTGTTTAAAAATATGTTTTTTTATGTTTTTTTAGGTAAAATGTGTAGTTGAAAAATGGAGAAAAAAATATATGTGGTTAAAAAGTGATTTTAGGAATTATGTAGAAAAAATATGTTTAAAAATATGTTTACCAAACACACGCACTCAACATTTGAAAAAAAAAAAAAAAAATCAACAAAAAAGTTAAAAACTGCGCTTAGAACACCAGTGTATTAAAAACCGTCCAAATTTAAATTCTTTTAGCGAAATTAAAATTCTTTTCGCAAAGCAAATTCCATTCAAAATTAAAAATCCAGTCAAAATTGAGGCAGAATCTCAATTAACATTAATGATAAATTGTAGATAGATTTCAACTTTAGGTTAAACTCCTTCAGTTTACTTTGAAATTTTTTGAGTTTTCATAAGGTCGTGCTTTTTTGTTGGCCGATCCTTTACTTTTATTTTTGTTTGGAAGAAGTATTTTGCTAGGGTAACAATATATTAAGGTTAAGCTGGTTGACTGATCTTGTAAATTATTTGGATAAAGAAAGGATAAAGTCCCTAACTTTGTTTTGAGGAAATAATTTGTAAGGTCAGGCTGATTGATCGATCTTGTAAATTATTTGTACAAAGAAGAGTCAAACCATTGATTTTTTATTTTAAAGGAAATAACTTGTAAGGCCATGCTATGCGGCCGACCTTGTAAATTATTTGGACAAAGAAGGAGTCAAGTCATTGACTTTGTTTTGAAGGAATTAATTTGTAAGGTTAGGCTGGTTGACTGACCGTGTAAATTATTTGTAAAAAGAAGGGATCAAGCCCCTTGATTTTATTTTGAGGGAAATAATTTGTAAGGTCAGATTGGTTAGCCGACCTTGTAAATTATTTGTACAAAGAATGAATCATGCCCTTAACTTTGTTTTGAGGGAAATAATTTGTAAGGTTGGAGTGGTTGGGTTCTATGATTGATTTATGTTTTAGATTTTGTGTAAGCTTATTTGTATTTGCATGAACTTAATTTGGCGGAACTTAATCAATCAATAAACATATTTTCGTTCGTCGATCAGATTGAAGGACCCAAATATGTTGCTTTTGCTGGGGAAGACACTTCCGTGGTTAGTTTAGCCTATATGACAAAGCATATTCCATTATCTAGGTTACCTCAATTGAAGGATGACAAATATGTCTGATTTTGTGTCTCTACTTTTCGATGAAATATTCTTCATTAAGTTTCAGATTAGCAAAAATGTAAATGAATGTCAATGTTGGCTTTCTTTCTTGTGGGTTACTAACTACAACCTTTGACGTGTATATAAATAATTCTTTTTCTGCTCCATAGAATATTTTGTCATAATCTTGATTGTTGGGTTTTTGTTATTTATGTTAATATTGATTTTTGATTTCTTATCAACCATTTCATTCATGAATTTATTATTTATTAACGAAATTTTACATTTCTTTTGAAGGTGAATGAATGAAGCTCCAAATTTTTATAGATAATTTCAAGAAACTACAAAAAAGATTGGTGGATCAGATGAGAACTTTTCGGGTATAAAATCTCTATACAAGCAATCGAATTTTCGAGCCTTACCAACCATATTTGTTACGGAAACTTCATAAACTACTTTTCAAAATAACAAATGGTGTAAATGTTGTAGTATATTGTACAAACATGATCACCATATCAATCGTTCGATGTCGTACCACACAAAACATCTGGGGTCGTGCAAGGCACGACTAGTAATAATAATAATGGGCTTAAACAGGGGGTAATTTCAACAACAAATTAAAAAGGACATAATCATGATTTAAGAAGAGTGGGAATATATCATTAAAATTTTTTTTTTTTTTTTTTAAAAAAAAGGTATTCTTTTGCCTGCCCAATTTGGGTGAGTGGCATCATGGCATGGTTGGGGCCACCATGTTTCCATATGGCTGTGTTGCACCATCATGCATCATGATAATGATGATGTTCCTCATGCCATGTACACATATTTACTTTCAAGGGTGACTTCTCAAGATTATAAATTTTCTTTTGTTGATTGCATGCCATCTAATTTAATTTCTACAAGAATTGATCATATCATTAAAAGTTAAAAGGAGAAAGACGGGGTGAATGTGACTTTGAACTTCATTTCATTTTTTTTTTTTTTTTTGATCGGAAAAAGGTGTAGCCCACACCCTGAGGGCCCGAACCGACCACGCCCAAGGCCATTGGTTCGGGAAGGTAAATCCAGGTTATGCCTCCAAGTAGCCAGGGTGGAAGGGCTTATGGTAAGCATGAGCAAATCTCAATAACTCCCGCTTGCCACAAGGCCAATTCCACCTTGCGGGGAATCGAACCAAGCACACAGCTGCGCTGAGCACTTACCACCCATCCCCTTTGCCACTTGGAGATGTGCCCTGGGGGCTTGAACTTCATTTCATAATATTATATATATGAGGTTCGTGTTTAACAAAGTCCATGCGAGAATTTAGTGTTTAGAGTAGAAGAGGAAATGAGTAGAAGAAGAAATTGGAAAATTATAAAATATTAGAAGGAGCCGTTCTCTTTGTATTTCGATTTTGGATTTTGAGTTTTGGATTTTGTTTTGAATTTTGAATTTTGGTTGTTTGTTTTGGGATTAATGAAAACATGTTCTCTTTGTGATTTTGGAAAACCGTTTTAAAAAATAGAAAACTGAAAAATGCGTTTACTCTGTAATTTTTTGATATATTTATTTTGTTATATTTTATATGTAAAAAATGGTTGATTTGTTGAATTACATTAATTTTGATGTTAATAAATCAGTTAGTTCTCTATGTTAATAAATTCATCATTAATATTGTTTCAACTAAACAAAAATTTAACCATATACCAACAAAATCTTAACATGGATCTATATATAATGACAAAATAACATAAGCACTTCAAGTGAAGGAAGTGTTTCACATTTACAAAATAATAATAATAATAATAATAATAATAATAATAAACAAAAAAAAAAAATTACAAAAATAAAAAATAAAAAATCTTAACATGAATCTATATAATGACAAAATAACATAAGAATTTCAAGTGAAGGAAGTGTCTCACTTTTACAAAATAAAAAATAAAAAAAAAAAATTTACAAAAAAAAAAAAAAAAAAAAAAAAAAATCTTAAAATGAATCTATATATAATGGCAAAATAACATAAGAATTTCAAGTGAATGAAGTGTCTCACTTTTACAAAAAAATAAAAAAAAAATTTAAAAAAAAAAAAAAAAATCTTAACATGGATCTATATATAATGACAAGATAATATAAGAACTTTAAGTGAATGAAGTGTCTCACTTTTACAAAAAAAAAAAAAAAAAATCTTAACAAGATCTATATATAATGAGAAAATAACATAAGAATTTCAAGTGAAGGAAGTGTCTCACATTTAAAAAAAAAATAATAATAATAAATAAATAATTTACAAAAAAAAAAAAAATCTTAACATGGATCTATATATAATTGCAAAATATATAAGAACTTCAAGTGAAGGAAGTGTCTCAAATTTACAAAAAAAAAAAAAATAATAATAATAAAAATATAAAAAATCAATCCAAAACGCGCGTTTTGGTTGTTTTGGACTTTTTAACACAAAATATCCAAAACGCTATAAACTCGTTTTGAGTTTCCTTTATATTTTTTATTTTTTTATTTATTTTTTTTTGTATTTTGAAAAACGCGTTTATGAAAATGGGCAAAGTGAACGCGTTTTCGATATTTCCAAAAATCGAAAATTCAAAGCGGACTGAAAACAGTAAAGAGAACCAGGCCTAGAACTTTGTCAATATCGATTTTGTGGTACTGTCATAAAGTGAATTTAATACATTATCTGTTCTCACCAATTTTGTGATGCACTCGAAAACACAAATGCACTTCCTGGACAAAAAGAAACCTTAACAATGTCTACATTATGGAACTAGGAAGGCAATTCCGAACATCAAAGCATCTTGATATATCTACTCAAGGACCATATTGAAACTTAAAATTATATCTTAAAATGTTAGGTGACATTCTGTTTGTATTTTATTTTGTATTTTTATTTTCGAAAATGTTTTGTGTTTCCTGTTTTTATTTTTATTTTCAAATTTGCTGAAAACGCGTTTTGTTTGTCATTTCTGAAAACTGTTTTTGAAAATGAAAAGTTGGAAAACACGTTCTGTTTGAAATTTGCAGAATACTACTTAAACTATTTTTAATTAATTTGCTTGCAGAATACTACTAATTCAAACTCAAATTTTCTTTCACAATACAATGAAAACATGGTTACATGCAACACACTAATGTGAGCATTAAGAGTCTATATTAACACAACTTGGTCAGGTTCGAGATTTGAAAAAGCTCTACTTCTATTAAAATTTAGAAAATGCAAGTTCTTTCAAAACCACTATAGTCCATTTATCAGTGCATTTTTTGAAATATAATAACAAGAATTCCCACTTAATTTTTTTTAATGTTGATATTGAATTCAATAAAACTTTATTTAAACTTAGTTCCAAGTTAGGATAATTCTCAAAAAAATAAAAATAAAATAAAATTATTTAGGCTTAGTTTCAAGTTATGATAATTCTAAATAAAGTAATAAAAAAAATAAAAATTTTATATTAAACTTATTTCTAAGTTAAAAAAAAAAAAAAAAAAAAAAAATCTCAAAACGCGTTTTCCGCGTTTTTGAAATTTTTTGTCGAAATACACACAAAACGCCCAAAACGAGGTTTTGGGCGTTTTGCGTTTTTTGTACAAATTTTTTTTTGTTTTTCAAAATACGTTTTCGAAAATGGTAAAGAGAACGCGTTTTTAATGTTTTCAAAAATAAAAACATAAAACGACCTCAAAATAGCAAAGAGAACATGAGCTTAATCTTGATGAAAGGAGAGTAGTATGTGCCCTTCTACGTTGATTAATATTTTCCTCTTTATGTATTCAATATGATATTTATATATATCTTTACATGTGCCGGCAAGATATGACTCGTTTGAATAGATAAAACTTGAAATTTTATGCTCATTTTAGCCTTAAAATTGCTCGTTAGAACTTATTGAACTCCAATACAATATTAAAACTTGACATCCATCTTAAAATGTGAATTTTGTTAGGAGGAGTCACTACAAAAAAAATGAACGAAAATGACCAATAGAGACGACTTTTTAAGTGATCTCTATTAGTTAACAATCAATAGAGACGACATTATATATCGTCTCTATTGGTCGACCAATAGAGACGACATTATGAAGTTGTCTCTATTGGTTACCAACCAATAGAGACGACTGCGTAATGTCGTCTCTATTGGTTGTCGTTAAATAGAGACGACGTAAAAAGTTGTCTCTATTGGTCGACTAATAGAGACGATTCGTCGTCTCTATTCCGTTTTTTAATTTTTTTTATTCTTATTTTTTTAGTTTTTTTAATTTTTTTTTTACCTTTTTAATTATTTACATTTATATAATTAATATTAAAGTTAATTTGTTGAGAAAATATTATTAAGTTAACTAATATATATTATTTAAAACAAAATTTAACATAAGAATTCAATTGTCTTAGTGGTTGGAATTTCACCACCCAACACTTAGGTCTGGAGTTCGAATCCTAGTTATGCACAATTATCATATGAATTAAATAAAATTTGCGGGTCGACAGTTCGGATCAAGATTTGAATCGGGTTAAACAGTGATTGAATTGGGTCAAAATAAATAAATAAATAAATAAATAAATAATTAATTAAATGTGGTCTCAATTGCCACAGAGGAAATAGAGACGACAGAGTCGTCTCTATTTATCTTCAGTTACGGGTCTACAAAGACGACAAAGTCGTCTTTAATAACCAATAGAAACGATTTTAGATCCTTTAGAGACGACTTTTGTCGTCTCTGTAGGGCCGAATTCTCGTAGTTAGTAATAAAAACTCTCATATGTTGGATAATATTTTTTATCACTTAACAATATACTTTGTCTCTGTAGTATGGCAAAATATAAACAAATTTTCATAGACAAATAATGCAAAGAATTTGAATAGAAGATGGAATAAATATATGAACCATTAATTTGGTATTTTTTTAAGTGTATAACAAATGAATTCATGAAATATATTTATAGACTTTCTTTTTAACTCTTCATATAGAATTTCAATATTTCTTCGTGGCTTGTGTGGTATGAATTTCAATTAGTGGTGAACAAATAAATTGTCAAATTAAATCAAATCGTAAAAAATAATTTCGTTTGATCTGGTTTTAAAAGTGAAATGATTTGATTTTGTTTAAAAAAATTAAACCATTTAAAATTGTTTGATTTAAGTTTCAATTGTCAAAATTGTGATTTGAAACCGCCAACTCACCAAGTTTTAAAATTTTTTAAAAATATAGGCACGTCTTGTTTTAAAAAAATACAACATTTCTTTATTCTCGTATGCTTTCAATTCCAACCCCACCAAATGTTACTATCCAATAAACAAATTACTAAATTAACCAATTCAAATTCTCAAATATCCAAAGATCCCAAATAATCTTTAAATTTCAAATCTTATAATCTCATCCCTATCACCATCGGCTACACCAAAACTACCTTTTAATCTCACTTTTTTATTTTATATGATAATTGTATTTAACTAATAGGAAATGTATGAGTACTACCAAGGCTGAGCAAGAATTGAATGAATGCAAAAATGCTATATATCTGCTGATTGCTGATGAGTGGTGTTGCACCACATAATTCGGGTCAAGGTCAAGAGTCGTGCAATCAACGATCAACAAGCTTATTGATCAAATTTCACTTAAAACTAAGGATCAAGATTACTCAAAACAAATTCAGTGGTTCACTTCATAATAATTCGAAGATATGGGTGAAAATGCTCATAATTAATAGAGATCTACCCAATATGTAATTATTAGATGAGGGACTTATTGTGTAAATAGGCTTTTGTGTGTGTGTGTGTGTGTGTATATAAAAGCTCAAAAATGGAGATTCACAACTAGAGATGGCAAAAAAATCCGATCCGCCCCGTCGATCCGTCGACCCGATCCGATCCGATCCGAAAAAATCCCGATCCGTGGATCGATGGAACGAAATTTTTGTGATCCGCCCCTATCCGAAAATTCACGGAGCGGATTTGGATCGGGGCTGATCCGATCCGCCCCGATCCGCGATCCGAATTTTTTTTTTAATAAAATTTTTTTATCATGTATAAAAATCTAATATTATAAATTTTGTAGCAAACTTTAATTTTTGGGAATAACCTGCAATCTTTGCATTTTAAAGAAAACACATTTTTCATGTTCTTCATTTGAAGAAAGAATTACAATAAGTGATGGTAAAAAAACTCGATCCGTTGAATCGGCGAATCGGCCTCTATACATCTCGTTTCAATAAAATAAATAAAATTTAATAAAAAAATAAATTTTCTAAATTTTTTATAAAAGATTTAATTTAAAATATATTTAAAAAAATTAAAAAAATAAAAAATAAATAAATTTTTTTTTTTTTTTTGCGGATCGGTCCACGGATCGGTGGACCGATCCGCCCCGCCTCGACCCGAAATTTGACGGATCGCGGGGCGGATCCGGATCGGGCAAAAAAATCTCGGGGCGGGGCGGATCGGGGTCCGATCCGCCCCGTTGCCATCTCTAAACAACTCCTTCAACATACATGTTGATCCACTCAAAATCTCTACTTATAAGCTTCATTAAAAAAGATCCAAACCCTTTTTTCTACATAAAAACACATTTTTTTTTTTTTTTTTATTCTCTTTCATTTTACCTACTTTGTTGGCTGAAAATACATATTTTAACGTCAATAAAGTGATGCTAGAAGGGGGCCAGGTCCGTTCTTGTGCGACTGGTCCTCATTTTATCGACAAAGTCTCGTCCAAAAATTGAATGCTACAGCTTCACCTTCTTTTATTAAAAGTGAGAGCGGTCTGTTATTGCTCAAAAGAATGTTGGCTTTGTTTTTATTTTAAGTTAATATCCTTAAGGGGTTTAGTGTAATGGACATTGTTGGCTAAAAATAGTGTGTATTGCAAGCGCATGGGTCGCGTACAAGTAATGAAATGAACTTTTTGAGTCCGGATTGTCGATCTCACGAGGAATGTTCACTTTAGATTATACAACTTTAATTAATTTAATTCTAACAATAAAAAGAGATACAATTAAAGATGGATTTTGGAAAATAATTAAAAGTCTACTAAAGAGGGAACATAAAAATTACTTGAAAACTTTTGAGGAAAACGTGGTTGAGATTCATGGTTTCATTTAACCGTCGCCTAATTAATTTCTCAACATTGTAAATTAACAAATTACTCATTTACAATGTTAGACCCGATTTTCCAAGTTTAGCTAATTAGCTTTCTCGAGTGAAATTAATCCTAATCAATTGGTTTAACCTACTATATCTCTATGTCGATTAAAACTCAATCAATTGTATTAACTCTTTGTGAAAATAGCTCAATGGATCACTTAGGGATATGAGTATATCTCTATCTCCTAAATTAATACCTAGGACATTTATTATTTGGTCTAAAACACACAATATCTCTCGATTATCATACATTTCACAAAACATATATTTGTTGATCAATCCAACACATGGAATAATCTCAATAACAAATACACATGAAATAAGCTCAAAATTAATAAACAAACATTAAAATTAATCCAAGTTAGGTTAAATTACTATCATAAATCCCAATACAATAAATTAACCCATATTGTATGAATGATATAAAGGAAAATATTTATAACAATACATTACAAATATGACAAAATAAATGAGAAAATACAAAGTTATGGATAAAACTCTTTTTGAAGCTTGGCTATGATCTTCTAAAATATTTCTCCACCTTCAATATATTCTTCTTGTGCTCTAGATTTGTTCCCCAAAAATTATAAGTAGTGGAAAAGGAAACAAACTAAAATAAAAGAAAATTATAAAAAAAACGAAAATAGAAGAAAGAAAAGGTGAAGACCAGGTTCGGCAAAAGCAAGACAGAGAGAGAAGACGTCCAGTTGAGGTCCAAAATCTGACTTTTAATGCCAAAACTAAGAGAAATTGCACCCTTGATCCTTCCAAACACTTTTTTTTCTCTTTATTTATGCGCCCAACAGCAGAATTTTGTAAGAAAAAACAAGAAACAGAATTGAAATTGTTTCCAAGTCCTTCAACTTTGATTTTGCAGCCCAAGTCCTCAACTTTTAGCACTTGTGCACTTTGGTCCCCAACTTCACTTTTTGTATTCTTTTGGGCTCTTTTCACTCCCTTTTGACAAATTCTCTTTCATTTTGTGATTTTGACCCTGAAATATTTGCACAGTGGATCCTCCGACCTTTTGAGATGTTGCAATTGAGTCCCCAAATTTTTGATTTCTTTCAATTAGGTCCTTGGACATCAAATTTGTTCTTGTTTTAGCTCAATTGCTCTTCAATTTCGTCCATTTTCTTTCGAATTGAATTTGTACCTAATTGTACAAGATAAACACAATATATAAGTAGATATTTGCTCAATTTGTCAATTAAAGTACTAATTTAAGAACTAAATAAGTGTGTAAAACACACTTATCAGACATTCTACTTGTTAATTGGAGCTTGTTTGAAGAAACATGTTGATATTGGGAATGCACAGTGTTGCAAACGTCAGTCAAGAAATGGAGTTAGCAAGAGCGGATATTTGTGATCTTTGGGTCATGATTATTGTAATTGGGCCATTTATGATAATTGTAATTAGGCCATGTTTATATTTGTATAGAATTGGGCTATGTTTATATAGAATTGGCCCATATGTTTATTAAAATTAGTTGGGCCATACAATTTTTTTTCAATTGGCCCATACAGTAATTTTAATTGTGCCATGGTTGTTCAGTTGGGCCGCCATAAGCCTAACAGAAAAATTCATAAGTACCCTGTATAGCTAAAATATTCTATAATATACTACTACACTAATCCCTTTAATAGGGAAAATTACATGGGCACTTGTTTCTCAAAAATGCAATTCAAAATTCTGGTTAGGAACAATTTTTTTCTAATTTTCAGGTGGTAATTAGCATTTAATTAATACATAATTAATCAATTAAATTCAAAAACAATTAACTGATCTTCTTCTTCAGAACTCACACAAATTGCACCCCTCTTTCTCTCCCTCTCAACCGTTCCTCTCTCTATGCCTTCACCCTTTCTCCAATCCTTCTTCCCCGGTGACTTTGGCATGATCGCTACCTTCGAAAGTAACCAACAGCAAGCCTCACTGGAGGCGAAGGCAACTGGCCTGGGAGATCACTGTCACTGTAGCGGCATAGACGATCTCGCTGCTACAGTTGCGATCTCCAGCGGTGAGATCGCCGCTAGCAGCAGCTAGCGTCGTCGGAGGCCGTCAATGAAACGCAGTCGCTCGTCAGTGCTGCTCTTCCCTTTTGGAGGCAGCGATGTTGATGCGATGGCATCTGTGCTGCTCTTCCTTTTGTTTTTTTTGGTTATCAGGTTGCTTTTTGTGGAGTTTGTTGGTAAGGCAAAAGATCGTGGTGAGTGAGTCGGGGTGGTGATGCTCGTGTGCTGTGTGATGTTGCTCGTGTTTTCCTGTCAAGTGTGGTGGTTACCGGCCGTGGGAAAGAGGTGTTGTGGTGACGTGGTGGTGATGTGCCGGGGGAGGTGATGGTGATGGTTGGGGTGGCAGTGTAGCGACAAAGAAATTTTATGTATTGGATAATTATTTTAAATTATGAAAGCGTGCCGCAACGATCTCACCCATTATTTAATTAAAGCCGTGACGTATTCGTCTAGCCAAGTTGAAAAATATCAAGTCTAATTCGATTTTAAATAAATTTCGAATTTCAAAAATTTTATTATTTTATTTATTTACTTAAATTATTCTTTTCAAAATCGTTTAAATCCCAAATTACGTCAAGCCCATTTTATCTGATTCATTTTTCCGACCCAGTTGAATTCGCGTACGATTTTCCTCGATTTCCGTGTTCTGCTTGTCAAGATTTCACACCACCAATTCCCACCTATCAAATCAATCCCATACCTATCAAACTCCATTTCACACGACCAACCCTCTCTCCAGCACCACCATTTTCAGCACTCAACCTCTCCCTCTCAACAACCACACCGCAGGTTCTTCCAGCAACGCTCATGGTAAGAACCACCACCGCCACCTTCATCATCATCATCACCTCCATCTCCTTCTCCATCACTCTTAACCGCCTCCAACTCACCTCTACTGCCTTCGCAACCCTACCACCTCCACACGCAGACCACACCACCAGACTCCACCACTGCCCAAATCGTCATTTTCGACACCATCACCACCTCCTTCATCATCACCATCACCACCTCCTTCATCATCACCATCACCAAATCACAACTCCATCGCCACCAACACTGCCGCATCGCAACCACTACACCATCACTGCAGCACACCACCTCACGCAAGCTACAACCACCACGGCCAGCTACCAACATCAAACCACCATCACCGCCTCAACCAACACCGCCACAGTCTCCTCTATACCCCAGTTGAACCATCATCATCATCACCATGGCCAACCCCCCCACTGCAGTACTCAACCTCCAAACCGTCAACAGCCACCCTTCAATCTTCCATTAACCACTCGCAACCACGTCACCGCAGACCACAACCACCTGCAACACTCCAACCCAGCGCCATCGCTCAAGCTGCCAGCCGCAACCACTACTGCCCATCTCAAAAATCCCCAGTTCAAGCCAAATCAAAACCCAAATCAAACGCAAAACCCACGAAGATCAAGAAATAGATCAGTTACCTACCTCAACCGCCGGTTCGTCACTGGAAACCTCCTTTTTTTTTTACCTCGGTTTGCACCCAAATCAGCACCAAATCTCGCACCTAAGCCCCCCGAATCTGATCCTTGCCTTGGCCGCCGCACACTGCCTCCCTGCGCCGACGTTTCGCCGGAGAAGCACCGGGTGGAGACCGGGTTTCCCTCATATGTCGCACCTCCCCCTTCCGCCTCTTAATTGTGAAATGAGAGAGAGAGAGAGTGAGGATTTTTGATTTTAATATTTTTTGATTATTCAGAATTTGCAGCTTAGTCCCCAAGTTCGTAAAATGATTTAAATCGGTCCCTATAGTTTTAAAACCTATCATTTCAACCCCTTAAGTTATAAATGATTTTAATAAGCCCTTCATTTTTGAAAATCACTTATTTCAAGCCCCACAATTTAATATCCATTTTGAGTTTCAACCCAAAGTTTTGAAAAGTATTCATTTTAGTCCCTCAACTTTCAAATTATTCATTTTAGTCCCTCAACTTTCAAATCATTAATTTCAGTCCCCAATTTGTAATTTATCATTTTTAAACTATAAATTTCGAGAGATTAATTTAATTTATTTTCTAATTATATATTTCTTTTGAAATATTTATGTTGTTATACTTGTCATAATTTATGTATTTTTGGGGCAAAAATCAAGGGAAGTGATTTATTTCATTATCTTGTGTTTTTAATCTTTGATTTCTATATTTTGTGATGTATTTTTGTAAACCTCAACTTTTGTGCAATATTTATAAAATGGGCTATTTATTTTATGTTGGGATGATTGATGTAGCTTAACTTAGTTTAAGTAATTTTAATGTTTGTTTATTAATGTTGAGCTTATTTCATGTGTGTTTGTTATTGAGATTATTCCATGTGTTTGATTGATCACCAAATATGTGTTTTGTGAAGTGTATGATAATCGAGAGATATTATGCATTTTAGACCAAATAACAAATGCTCTAGGTTCTTGTTAAGGATAGAGATATACCTTAAAACCCTAGATGATCCATTGAGTTATTTTCACAAAGAGTTAATGCAACTGATCGGGCCTTAATCGACATAGAGATATAGTAGGTTAGACCAATTGATTAGGGTTAATTTCACTCGAGAGAGGTAATTAGCTAAGCTTGGAAAATCGGGTCTAACATTGTAAATGAGTAATTTATTAATTTGCATGTGTTGAGAAATTACTTAAGCGAGAGTTAAGTGAAATCATGAATCCCAACTATTTTATCTTTAATTTTTCTTATTTTAATTTGGTTTAAAATTAGTTTCTTTAATTTAGAATTTCCAAAAATCCATCTTTTTAATTGTGTGTTTTATTTGTTAAGATTAAATTAACTAGAGTATAATAGAGTATACATTCATCGTGGGATCGACAACCCGGACTCAAAAAATCCACTTTATTACTTGTACGCGACTCGTGCGCTTGCGGTACACTATTTTGAGCGAACAAGTTTTTGGCGTCGTTGCCGGGAAATGTTTTTACTTCGATTATTACTTTAGTTAATTTTTGTTTTAACAATTTGTAATCATTTTTGTTTTATTTTTTATTTTGTTATCTTTGGTTAACCACCACAATTCTAATTTTTCTTGTGTTTGGTTTTCTTTCTATGCATATTTGATTCTAACATTGGCAAAATAGGAAAGCAATTGCATTGAACAATCTCAACATGCGTGATGAATACATGCTTGAATAATATTCAAGTTGTGAAATTTGTTACAAGATGCATTGTAATGGACAATGTTTGTTTTCGGGGAATGATTTGATTACGTCGAAGCTTATTGGGTTTAGACAATATTTGAAATGCCGAAAACAAGCAATTGATACATTGAATGTGAGTTACATGCTCTTGGGGGATTGTGTACCGGATGATTGGAATGAGGACATCACTCTTGTAGGAGATGGTCCTCCATTATTGAATGAAAAGGTACTTGCAAAGTATTACAATGAGCTTGCCAATTTGGATGAAGAAGATATGCTTATGGGGGATGCCATGTATTGGGAAGAATTTCGAATGTGGGGGTATAATCCACTCTTGGGAATTAATAGGAAAAACTTGCAATTGCCCATGGATTCAAATTTTGGATCGGTCATACAATCTAAGGAGACATCAACTAATGGAGATGAGCTTGAAGAGAATGATAATTTAATCACAAAAGAATCACTTGGAGAAGTGGCAATTAATGAGGAAGAGATCAAATCAAATTCTCTCAACTTCATTGATTGTCCAATAATTGATTTTGTGATTAAGCCACTTGAGGAGGTGCAAGTCTATTTAGTTGAGTTCGAATTGGATGGAATAGGAAAGTCCCATAACATTGGAAGGGGCAAGGTGCAAGTATTTCGAATCAATGAAGAGTGGGGTAAAGCCAAAAGAAGCAAAATGAGCACGGCATCAAAAGCTATATTTAGAGTGCCATGAAGAACTTATGCGGAGAGTCGAGCTAATGACTTTAAAATAAGCGCTTAATGGGAGGCAACCCATTCTCTATCCTTTACTTGCTTTATTTTTATTTATTTTTTGCATATTATTTACTTTTTTGCATTTTATTTACTTTCTTGCAAATAAGTTGGTTAGGCCAAGTCTCTATCTTCTACATTTATTTTCCTCAAGATGGGTAGCGTGAAATAGCTCAAATGCATTCTCATTTAATTCTAGCATATACTCACATCAAATTTTCAAAGTCAAATATTTGCTTAAAACTCATTTTTAAATCACTTGGTTCATATTGTCTTTTATCTTCAAGTGTGATTTAATATTGATGTTGATGGGAAAATTGTATTGGATTTATGAGTTAGAATTGAGATGTTGAATGTGATTTAAATTTTTGGGTCATTCACCACTTAATATCTACTCTTTTCTTGTGTTTTCATAGGATGCTCACAAGGTGTTCGATGAAATGCCTCATTGGAGAAATTTGTGTTCAATTGATTGGAGGCTTCAACACAAGTTTGGGGTGGATTGGTGGTACTTGCAATGAGATTTTCACATGCCCAAGACTACTTATGAGTGCCCCTACCACTTCTTGGGATGTCTAGTAACTTCTTTCCTATTACTTTGATTTTATTTTCCACATTGAGGACAATGTGCATTTCAAGTTTGGGGGTGATTTTCTATTGTGTATTGACATGTTAGATAGCCTTTCCGGCCAAGATTACTTGATGTTTAAAATTGTTATTGATTCATGATTTATGATCAATATGCTACTTGTGTCTACTTCTACAAAATGCTTATCCATGCAAGATCATATTTATCTTGAGCACAATAGTCATGATTGATTGTTGGTGAAGTTTGGGAATTGTTGAAGGGTGAAGAGGTTAATGGAGTAGAAGAATTAGGTTGTGAGCTTGTATTTTTAATTTTTATCAACCTATCAAATGTTTTCCAAAACTCTAAATCTCTTGATCCTATTGTAAGACAAGTTTTGTGGTGGTCGACCCGGTGAAGGAGACGGTCTAGACATGTGGTGATTCCATGCATGTTGGAAATGAATTTTGTGTGGAGTGTATTTCGCCAAGTTTAAGCTAAGTAATGACCGTATACTAAATTTCTAAGCCCATTTTAATTTTTGCATTGCATTGCCCTATCTCGAAGCCTTTTTGACTCGAGTAATTAAGCCCGTAGGAGTATCTTTAAACTTGGTGCCTTAAGTTTGAAACCTGGGAGTCACCGGCCTAAAACTCGCTACATGGGTTAATTAGAAAGCTTAATGAGTAGGGTACTCACACACACACTTGAAAAAAAAAAAAAAAGCACTTCATTTTTGCATTTACTTAATAAGTCTACCTCAGCTATATATATATTTTTCAACCACCTGAAGTGTTTCGCCTTTAGAATCCCGAACCAAGCTGTTTATGATGATTGGGTTTTATTTTGTTATCTTTGGTTAACCACCACAATTCTAATTTTTCTTGTGTTTGGTTTTCTTTCTATGCATATTTGATTCTAACATTGGCAAAATAGGAAAGCAATTGCATTGAACAATCTCAACATGCGTGATGAATACATGCTTGAATAATATTCAAGTTGTGAAATTTGTTACAAGATGCATTGTAATGGACAATGTTTGTTTTCGGGGAATGATTTGATTACGTCGAAGCTTATTGGGTTTAGACAATATTTGAAATGCCGAAAACAAGCCATTGATACATTGAATGTGAGTTACATGCTCTTGGGGGATTGTGTACCGGATGATTGGAATGAGGACATCACTCTTGTAGGAGATGGTCCTCCATTATTGAATGAAAAGGTACTTGCAAAGTATTACAATGAGCTTGCCAATTTGGATGAAGAAGATATGCTTATGGGGGATGCCATGTATTGGGAAGAATTTCGAATGTGGGGGTATAATCCACTCTTGGGAATTAATAGGAAAAACTTGCAATTGCCCATGGATTCAAATTTTGGATCGGTCATACAATCTAAGGAGACATCAACTAATGGAGATGAGCTTGAAGAGAATGATAATTTAATCACAAAAGAATCACTTGGAGAAGTGGCAATTAATGAGGAAGAGATCAAATCAAATTCTCTCAACTTCATTGATTGTCCAATAATTGATTTTGTGATTAAGCCACTTGAGGAGGTGCAAGTCTATTTAGTTGAGTTCGAATTGGATGGAATAGGAAAGTCCCATAACATTGGAAGGGGCAAGGTGCAAGTATTTCGAATCAATGAAGAGTGGGGTAAAGCCAAAAGAAGCAAAATGAGCAAGGCATCAAAAGCTATATTTAGAGTGCCATGAAGAACTTATGCGGAGAGTCGAGCTAATGACTTTAAAATAAGCGCTTAATGGGAGGCAACCCATTCTCTATCCTTTACTTGCTTTATTTTTATTTATTTTTTGCATATTATTTACTTTTTTGCATTTTATTTACTTTCTTGCAAATAAGTTGGTTAGGCCAAGTCTCTATCTTCTACATTTATTTTCCTCAAGATGGGTAGCGTGAAATAGCTCAAATGCATTCTCATTTAATTCTAGCATATACTCACATCAAATTTTCAAAGTCAAATATTTGCTTAAAACTCATTTTTAAATCACTTGGTTCATATTGTCTTTTATCTTCAAGTGTGATTTAATATTGATGTTGATGGGAAAATTGTATTGGATTTATGAGTTAGAATTGAGATGTTGAATGTGATTTAAATTTTTGGGTCATTCACCACTTAATATCTACTCTTTTCTTGTGTTTTCATAGGATGCTCACAAGGTGTTCGATGAAATGCCTAATTGGAGAAATTTGTGTTCAATTGATTGGAGGCTTCAACACAAGTTTGGGGTGGATTGGTGGTACTTGCAATGAGATTTTCACATGCCCAAGACTACTTATGAGTGCCCCTACCACTTCTTGGGATGTCTAGTAACTTCTTTCCTATTACTTTGATTTTATTTTCCACATTGAGGACAATGTGCATTTCAAGTTTGGGGGTGATTTTCTATTGTGTATTGACATGTTAGATAGCCTTGCCGGCCAAGATTACTTGATGTTTAAAATTGTTATTGATTCATGATTTATGATCAATATGCTACTTGTGTCTACTTCTACAAAATGCTTATCCATGCAAGATCATATTTATCTTGAGCACAATAGTCATGATTGATTGTTGGTGAAGTTTGGGAATTGTTGAAGGGTGAAGAGGTTAATGGAGTAGAAGAATTAGGTTGTGAGCTTGTATTTTTAATTTTTATCAACCTATCAAATGTTTTCCAAAACTCTAAATCTCTTGATCCTATTGTAAGACAAGTTTTGTGGTGGTCGACCCGGTGAAGGAGACGGTCTAGACATGTGGTGATTCCATGCATGTTGGAAATGAATTTTGTGTGGAGTGTATTTCGCCAAGTTTAAGCTAAGTAATGACCGTATACTAAATTTCTAAGCTCATTTTAATTTTTGCATTGCATTGCCCTATCTCGAAGCATTTTTGACTCGAGTAATTAAGCCCGTAGGAGTATCTTTAAACTTGGTGCCTTAAGTTTGAAACCTGGGAGTCACCGGCCTAAAACTCGCTACATGGGTTAATTAGAAAGCTTAATGAGTAGGGTACTCACACACACACTTGAAAAAAAAAAAAAAAAGCACTTCATTTTTGCATTTACTTAATAAGTCTACCTCAGCTATATATATATTTTTCAACCACCTGAAGTGTTTCGCCTTTAGAATCCCGAACCAAGCTGTTTATGATGATTGGGTTTTTCTACCTCCACCGACGAACGAGTCGATTCAATGCACGTTAGAGTTTATCTTGATTGAGTTTGAGGACCCTACAACCGAGTTCTTGCCAACGGATTTTGATTCTCTTAATGTAGCACTTGTGATAATAAGAACAGTGAAGATTGTGTAGAAGAGGAAACTAGAGATGTCGTAGATGTGAAAATCCAAGGCTTGAAGAAACTTTTGCTCCCTAATGCAACGTGACTTCTATCTCTAGAATTGTTTTTTGGTAGTCAAACCTTTATTTTTTTGAGTTTTTATTAATGTGGAAATTGATCTTTGAACAACATGATTCGAGTTACCATAGACGGTACCAATTGTTTCGGTAATTTTTCTGACCTCGACATGGCAAGATCAAAAGCTGGTATTTTGTTTGAGAAGATGATCCAGACTTCCGGGAAACCTGCAAAAAAGGCAACGAGAGATGCCCTCGTCGCCCCTCCGATGTAAGAATTAGCATTCTATAGAAGGGGGAAATAATAGAGAAAGAATATTCATCAAGAGCTTATGAAAAATATGAATATTTGTGTGTGTAATTATGAACGAAGGAAACCTATTTATAAGAATCAGAATAGATCTCCCTGTTCTAGTAGGAAAACAATTATTAATTAAAAGAAGTTACCTTATATAAGAATACTCAAGTGAATTGGATTTTCTTTTAGATAAAGAGAATCTAATTACATCATTATCTTGATTTTCTAGGATGTAAGGCTCAAGACATAGCCCATTAACGTGTTTTAGGGTTAGATCCAGCACATTACAAGACCATGGCCCTTTACGAATAAATGGACTCATATGCTGGGCATATCCTATGATTACCAAGAGACAGGTCGGTCAATGAGGTCGGGTTTGCCCAAAAAGAATAGGTTGGCCATGTTCATGACCTTGATATCAATCATTTATTAAAATCGTGCTTTCTACATAACTCGAGATTTATTCTGATCTTTGTAAATGAGATCGATCCAAAGTGTGACCTCGGGCCATAGAAGAGGTCTGCCCAAAGTATGACCTTGGGCTTCAAACATAAATGTAAAAGGTAATATTCTGATAATGGAATGATCAAAAAACATACCGATCATATAATTTTGTACTTTTCCCAATTTAATATATAATATACCGTCTAGAAGGCCAAAGAAAACCAAAAATACTGCTACAAAACCCATGCATATGCATTTTTATAACCGAAAATTGATTAACTACAATTACGTGATTAATTAATCTTTTTTACGCCCAATATGCCTAATTCAAATTCAAATGAAATAATTTCATCTGGAATCTTCTGTATTGCTGGATTACGTTTCGACATTCATTTGCAATCAATTCTCAAGAATCAAAATCAAGGTTAACTAACAGGTCTAATTGTTTGATCTGTGTGTGATGATTATTTATTTATTTTCATGCTAATAAGTGATTCAGTAGTACCTCCATGATAAGAGTATCAACATGTCCATGTGAATATAGCCGAATTGATTCTGGGATGCTACAATTCATTCATCAACTGTTGGTTTGTTTGAAACAGTAATCTCAGCAAAGATCTGCAAACTTATTTGCTATTTTCGAAATATAACAGGTGGATATAGATTATGAAACACATTGATATCAGTTAGAAATTAAATCCCCCCCCCCCCCCCCCCCCCAAAAAAAATACAATGTAGATGAAATCACTTAAATTGATAGTAACCTAATTTAAGTATGCAATTTTATGTCCTTTCTGAGAAAAAAAAACTTTTGTTTAATTTGATAATTATGAATGAGCATTTATTTATAAAAACATAAAAGAGCTTGTTACTGTTTCTTATCACTTGGATGTAGATATGGACTGCGTAAACGCATTGATTAGATACAATGCTGATTCGTATGGAATTATAGTATCGATAGGTTGCAATTATGTGGAGCTTGTTGAATTGGTTTTGGCTGAGTTGAGGATGGATAGGATGACACAATGTCTTAGAATAGAATATGATGCCGGTGAAGTTATGAACCCGGTAAGGATCACAAGGGAAACTCCCTTTGTTTTTACATTGAGTTGAAAAGAAAGGATCCCCAAGTTACGTCATTTGCACTACGAGTAGAACTGGAGAAAGTTTCAACAGATGAAATTTTTGTTTCGCGTGATTTGACAGTCATGAGAAACACTGAAATTCGAGATCACAGGCAAGTCAGCAGATCACTTATAGGTGATTGCATAAAGCACAAGTACAACTTGTGCTAGGACAATCTACACTCCTATCGCCATTATGCACGAGGAAGACAAGGAGATGAACAGGGTTGGATTCGTTGAACCCGACATTGTGTCGATGATGTGGTGGGAAGGGCACAATAGGAGGACGTGTAAGCAACCTCTCCTATTGATTCAAATACGAAAGTGTAAAAGAACGACGGATGTCATTACTAAGAAAAATGAGCAGACTGACAATTTTTTATCCAACCTCAGGAGAATTGAATGTGTTGTAGCTTGTCATTGCGAATGTAATTTTTTTATCAAGATGTTATTTTTTTTACTGTGAAGATTTTATCCATCCCAGATGAAATGTTATAGATTCTGTCATCAATATGTTATGTGAACAGGAACTCCTTGACCATTACTATGTTACTATCAATACATCACACCATTTCATATAACTTCTTCTCCGTATATGGCAGAGAGATAACGGGTTACTAATCAAGAGTATATCACTTATTGAAACAATCTTGGCCAACTGCTTTGACCGGTGTGTCCAAAACCCAAGCACGGTAGAAGTCACAACCCGTCCCAGATCACCCTATTGGACCTGAAACGTGACGTGTGCCGATGGTAGGTGACAACTTGATGTTGGACCCACCACCAAGGTAAACTTAACTTTACTTATCTTTCAAATTCACCTTTTAATTAAATTTGATCCCATAAATATTAATAAAAATTTTGACAGAGTTTTCTCTATATTATTGCCATAACCAACCTGTAATTCAATGTCAAATCCTCAACAATCATGCGTAATAATCATAAAGACTTCCTCAACCTTCCAAACATAACGTTAATGAAATAAGTTAATTGTAGCTCTAGTCAATTCTTTTAACATATATATATATATATACAACCCTTATTACATAATTACCAGGCATATTACCGACAAGGCCATAAAAGAATAACCCAACCTATAACATGAGCCCAAAAGATAACTTCTAAATATCATATCAGAATAAACCGTAAAAATGTCTACGTTTAGCTCGTCTGGCGGCGATGACTCTATCTAAGTTGCTCAAAATCTGTAACTTTTTCCTATAAGGAAGAGATAGGGAGAAACAAGAATTTCTCAAACATGCAATCGTAAATAACTATATCACTTTTCAAATCTTCCAACCAAGACAATTGACATAATATAATAACTAAAATTCTTAACCCACTTCTTTATATATACATGATCCAAAATACATTATCATCAGACACATTCCTGATAAAGTATATTACTTATATAGAATAACTGCATATTTTAATACATCTTCCTAGAATATGTCTCCTAAGAGCTTACCAAAGTAACTCCTACAAATGATAATGTTACAAAGCTCCTCAAGAGCTGCAAAGGTTCCTTCGATGCTGCTGAAACTCTTATTTTTCTTCCTATACTGTAAATGTGGGGAAAAACATGAGCTTGTGACTCAGTGAGTGGAATTTCTGAAATAAAAGTATTTTATAAACCATTTCTGAAAACATAATTTATTTCATAAACTTTTGTCACGTTAAATCAAATCATACATGCTAAGAATAATCATAAAGATCGTGGAATAATCATTTGTGGCATAATTGATAAACTGTAATACATAAGAAAATCACACCAAAGGTACCCAACTAAATCATCTGAAATCTGTATCTAGTCATACGCGTAGACTGCTAAGCACCTCCGTACCCGGTCCAAAGCCCCTCTGGGGTACGAAAGTGGGTCCCAAAGAACTCATATATGCACCTTTATACAAGGGCTATAGGCCCCCTCCGTGCATAAGAGTGGATCTTAAGATCATCTGAACACGGGCTATAGGCCCCCTCCGTGCACTAACACAATAACAAATAACCACATCGGGTACTTCTGGTGATTTTGAAATCATACATACTCAACTTGACTAATCATGCTCGTAAAACATGGAAGAAAGAGTCATCATGATAAACAAACTTAATTTTAAAACATTTATTTTGATAATCATGCTAAAAGCAAGTAATATAAAAATCATTTGTAACTTGTAGAAAATCATGTGAATAGAAAACTTGAATAATGTGAATTCTTTTAAGCTTTTAAAAGAATAACTTTTCTACTCACAAAATAATTGACCGTCCACTAGCTTGGCCGATATATAACTCCAACTTCCTTATCACCTCTTGAGATAAAATAAAATCTTCACATCAACATTTAAAACCACCTTAATAGATAAAATAGTAAAAGAATCTCATACTTAAATTAACTCATTAAACTTGTTTTCTCATATTACACCATACTTACCCTTTTTACTTAGGAACACAAAATCACCTCTAAAGACTAATTGAGTTCTAATATCACTTAAGACTCAAAATTAGAACCACATTTATCTAAATCCCAATTTTTCATTTTTACAAGCTTACTAGTTTATTTACCCCTCTTCATAACTAAACCAACATTCATTGCCAACACTAACAAATCCATTTCTAGCACAAAACAAACCAAAATACAAGTTTATCTCAACTTAATCACTAGTTTAACCAACACTAACAAATCCATTTCTAGCACAAAACAAACCAAAATACAAGTTTATCTCAACTTAATCACTAGTTTAACCCAATAACATAAAATCATAATCTTTAATATCAAGCATTTATTTCAATACTTAAATATACAACTAAAATTACCAAAATCATCATTTCCACATTCATATATAACTCACATTTAAATTATAAATCAAAAGCCCTAATTTTACACATTATTGAACAATAAATATTTTACCACTTACCTCTTAATGTTAGAAAAATATGATAGAATAACACCAAAACACACTTTGAGTTGGATGGCTCCCTCTTCTTTCTTCATTTCCTTTCTTTTTCCCTTCTTTTTTCTTCTTCTTCTTCTTTTTTTTTTTTGCTCTTTTCTTTCTTTCCCGAATCTTCCTGCGTCTTCCAGCCTCTGTTTGTCTTTTCGTTTGGCAATTGGTTGATATAATTAGTATTATATTATGTAAAGTCTTCAAATATTGCCAAGTAGGTCCCCAACTCTTATTCCTTGATTTAATTAAATCCTCAACTTATATAAGTTTTAGAAAAATAATCCCAACAAATAAAATAATATAATTTGGTCCTAATTAGACTTTGACTAGTAGAAATTTGACTAATAAAAATAATAATTGGGTTGTTACAGTAGAGGTCAAAGCTATTTTGACTCAGCAACGGCTTATGAAAACTAGCCCTCAAACATTTTACCGATGAGGTGAGAGCCTATTTTGTTGTTTACTTGGTTTTTTGACAACAGTAGTAAAGTGCGCGAACAATCTAAAACGTGTTATGGGTGGCACGAATCCTTTTTGTCCATTGAAAATAGCCAATGGCCATGCCCAAGAAAACTAAGGTAATGGACCGTCATTTATTAATGTGATAGTTGTCTTTTAATCGTATATTGAACGTATAGGATGTTTCACTAAGCTTTAGAAGTTCACATTCAGGATTTAACTTTTAAGTAAACAAGAAAGTTAAAAATAATATTTTCTTGTCATAGTTGGAAATAAGTTATTTGTTTTGATAATAAGAAAAAAGTATGGAAATGGAATAACTTTTACCTTTTTAGCTTATCAAATAATTCTCTACATTCTGCTGAAATCATCGTGTTAACAATGCAAGAAGTGGATGGAATGCTATAATCTTCCACCATGATTGTTTATTATTTATCATTTATCTTGTGAGACATCACTTGTCCTGGTGATTGAGCGTTGCTTGAGTATACATAAATCAGGAGAATCAATAGAATATGCTAGCTGAAAATCTTATACTAGAAGCATGTAGACTTTATACATGCATGAATCCAGGAAGATTGAAAGAAAATTATGTAACATGGTGAGACTGTCGAACAAGAACAATTCTATGATTTCAATATCCAGTCTGTTATTTTTCTAGCAAATACCAAACAAAAAAATCAGATGTATCATAATGCATATGGGAATTGGAGATTTCTAGGCTTGAATCGAAACAGTGTTTCACCGAGGGTTTAGATTTTGAAGCTATTTGAATTTTTTAGATTGAACTGCGTAAAATTGAAACTTCAAAATGCAAAATATTCTGTGCATGAAATTCTTGCTTGATTTAGGGGTTGGGGTATGATACTGGCTTTTGAAATTGGGAAATTGAGGCTTGATTATGGGGTTTAACTCAATAATTGTAGTTCGTAGCACGATTAGTTTGATGAGTGAAGTGATTTTTAATATTCAATTTTACTACTAATTTGCAGTAATTATTGAATAAAAAATTATTGATATGTAAATATTGAATATAATAATGTAGATGGTTGTATGATGTAATTTTCTATAAGCCTAATGAGCATCGGTCCAATTCATCCAACCTCCATTGCTGCTCAATTTACTACAGAGTACAGATCCACTATGGAAGTTCCAATTCATTTAACTTAAGCCTATTCTCAAAGTTCTTCATCTTGGTTTGGCCAGAAATTTCCTAGCTCGTTCATTATTCAAGCTCTTCGGTCTTCAAATCAATTCAGGCAAAATTTCAGCTCTTACAAGCCCAGTTCCTCTCGTTCATATTAAGTTCGGCTTGGAAATGTCATTTTGTTCATACAGTCTACAAAGCTGCGTTCAAGATCAATCTTGTAGAGTAAATTGGTCCAGCCCAAGCAGTCCATTACTTAAGCCAGACATCAGAACTTGGGCTTTCTTTTTGGTCCATTTGCTGAGCCCATTTCAGAGTCAGTGACCCGGTGCAATGTCGTGTTTCAGGATTCACGCTTTATTTTTCAACTGTTTTTGGTTACAACCATTGATCTCTTCCACCTGGTGTAACAGAGGCCGTTGGATTATTCTTGTTGGATACGCCATATGAATAGCCAAATCGTCCAGATTCATCGATTCATCATCTAACCCTTTTAGTACTTTCATTCTGAACTCTCAAAAATACTCTCTCTTCGCCTCTTCTGATTTTGGTGATTTTCACTCTCTTACACTTTGTTTTTCAGTAGAAATCTGTAATACTCTTCTGAAATTGTTAAGAGGGATCTTTGTGTTCTTGTAAACACAATTCGTTTCTGGTTTGAGAAGGTTTTTGTTGAATATTTGTACGCAGTTTACGTATTTTTGATATTTAGGGTTTTCTGTAAAGTTCCTTGAATCTTTATTCAGTTTTTATACAATCTTTGTAAAGATTTGTAAATCAATAATATTTCCCAGTTTTTGAGTTGTTTTACACTCGATTTCGCTATAGTGATATCAGAGCCTTAGGGTTTCTGATTTGGGAAAAATTTTGGGGTTTTTTTTCGTTTGGGTTTCTGGGATCTTTGTGCTTTCTTTGAAACTTCAAAATTTTTGTGAAAATAACCCCAGATCTTAAGACTCAGGGTTGATTTCTGAAACCTTTGAGTTCTTTGTCTGGATCTGCATATTTGGCTACGGATCCTGTGGTAACTTGGCATCTTGGTTCTTGATCTTGAAAGATCTGAAGTCAGATCTAACTTTGCTTTGGAAATTTTCAAAAAGGAAATTCTGAATACGCTGCAGTCAGGTGATATCTTGAAATTCTTTAGGGTTTTCTCAAATTTCTTTGATTTTCCTTTCTTTTTCCCTCCGTTGAAGCCCCCTTGGACCCTTTTACTCACCTTTGTCCAGGATTCCCTTTGAGAATCCGGGAATCTGAGGGAGTTCTTGGCCTACCCAAGTTGGGTTGAGGGAAAGAAAGTCATAGTTACTGATTCTTGCACATAGTTTCTGTTGCTACTGTATAATTTGTTATCTGCAGTTTGAATCTTCTGTGCCTTGTGTTGTATATTGCACAATTTGAAATTTGTAAAACCCTGTTTTACACTTGATTGCATAATTTTGCCTACTTTGTATTGTTCCTGCTCTTAGTTGTGCATTTGTTGATCCCCATATTTGCCTTAATCATGAATACTGCTAAGGTAGAAGTAGAAATATGGAATGGGAAGGGGGACTTTAGTTTATGGAGACAGAAAATTAAAGCCCTATTACTTCAACTAAAATGTGCTAAAGCCATTGATGAAACCTATCCTAAAACTATGACTGAGGAAAGAAGAACTGAATTAGATGAACTTGCCTGGAGTACTCTGTTCCTTCACCTATCTGATACAGTAATTAGGAAAGTAGGAGATACCAACACTGCTGCAGACCTATGGGACAAACTTGAAGAACTTTTTCTTACTGTTTCTTTACAAAATAAATATTTTTTATGGAAACAATTTTTTAGTTTCAAGTTTGATCCAACTTTAGGTGCTGAAGAAAACATAGACATGTTTAATAGAATAACCCAGGATCTTCTAAGTGCAGGAGAGAAAACCACTGAAGACCAGAGGGTTGTGTGTTTGTTAAATGACATGGGGGATAAATATAAGGACATTAAGAATGCTTTAGAGTATGGAGGGCAAAATTGAAATAATATACACATCTCTTAAGAATAAGGAATTAGAATCTAAGTCTGAGCACAAAGAGGCCTATAATGTTAAGTCCACATCATATAGGGGTAGAAACTTATTTAGAGGAAATTCAAGACCCTGGAACCAAAATAGGAATAATTCTAGACAGGCTAAAGACTATCAAAATAAAAATTTCATACCTAACAAACTTAGGGATAAGAAGTATGACAATAAAAGTTTTAATCAAAACAGGTTTGAAACTAAAAGGTATGATAATAAAATTGATAGAAAGCCTGATGAAACTAGAAAATGTTTTTACTGTGGGAAGATAGGTCATTTGGTTGAAAAGTGCTTTAAGAAGATAAGCGATGATGCTAGAAATAAACATCAGGAACCTGCAGACATTCAAAACAATAGTGGAGTTGTCTATGTTACAACCACTTCTAATATGAAAGATGAATGGATTTTAGACTCAGGTTGTACTTTCCATATGGGCCCTTATAGGGATTTGTTTGATACCTTCTCTGTGCATGCCTCTGGTTCTGTGAAACTTGGAAATGATGTATCCTGTGACATAAAAGGAATAGGCACTGTGACCTTAAAACTTGCTGATAATAACAATTTGACCTTAAACCAGACTAGATATGTCCCTGATTTAAGAAGAAACCTCATATCTTTAGGTATGTTAGATGATGAGGGTTATGAAATTAGACTCAGCAGTGGATACATAAATATTTTGAAAAACAATTTGTTGTGTTTGAGCACAGTTAAAACCAATGGCATTTATATTTTGTCTGTGAAATATTCTCCTCCTACTTCTCTAACCATTGAAACTGTTGATATTAATCTGTCTGATTTGTGGCATAAAAGACTAGGCCATATAGGAGAAAAAGGACTTAATAGGTTAGAGAAAAATGAATTTTTTGGGAAGAATAACTTTCAGAAACTCAGTTTTTGTGAAGAATGTGTTTTGGGAAAACAACAAACTTCTTCATTTGGTAAAGCTGTTCATAAATCCAAGGTAATTCTTGAATATTTGCATGCAGACCTTTGGGGACCTGCCCCTGTTAACACAGTTTCTGGTTTTAAATATTTTTTGTTGATTGTTGATGACTATTCCAGAAAGTCTTGGGTCCATTTGTTAAAAACCAAAGACCAAACTGTAACTGTTTTTAAAAATTTCATTACCTTGGTTGAAAATTTGAAAAACAAAAGGGTTAAAGTGATCAGAACTGACAATGGTTTGGAGTTCTGTAATTTTGAATTTGATGAGTTTTGTAAAAAACAAGGCATACTTAGACATAGGACTGTTTCATACAGTCCACGACAAAATGGGGTTGCAGAGAGGATGAACATGACCTTGTTAGAAAGAACAAGGTGCATGTTAATCCAATCAAATTTGCCAAAAATATTTTGGGGGGAAGCAGTTAAAACTGCATATTTTCTAATCAATTTGTGTCCTTCCAGTGCTGTGAACTACAGCATTCCAGATCAAATTTGGAATGATGCAGTTCCAGATTACTCTGTTTTAAAATTTTTTGGCTGTTCTACCTATGCTCATCAGGTTCAGTCCAAACTTGAACCAAGATCTTTAAAATGTGTTTTTGTTGGTTATGAGAAAGGGGTTAAAGGTTATAGACTTTGGGTCAAAGAAAAAAGTGGATTCAAAGTTATTTTAAGCAGGTCTGTTATTTTTAATGAAGAGATTTTTCCTTGCAATTTTGAAAAGAATGAAAATCCACTTTGTGAAAAGGATTTTAAGCTTTGATGATTCTTACTTTCAACTTGAGCAGCCCCAACATTTGCATAATAATGTGCCTGCATCACCTGCACCCACTTCTCCTACACAGTCTGAACATGATGAACTTGTTTTAGACAATTATCAACTAGCCAGAGATAGGACTAGAAGGGAAATAAGACCCCCTGTTAGATTTGATGACTTCGAATCCTACTCTGTTTCTGTTTTATCTACTACTTTGGATCCTGAACCCGCTTCATTTGAAGAAGCTATGGGATCAAAAGATAAACACTTATGGATTGCTACTATGCAAGAGGAAATGAATTCCCTAATTAAGAATAAGACTTGGACTTTGGTAGAAAGACCCCCTAACAAGAAACTGATTGATTGCAAATGGATATTCAAAATAAAAGATGGGGATTCAAAAGGGGGCAAACCTAGATATAAGGCTAGGTTAATTTCTAAAGGGTTTTCACAAAAAGAAGGCATAGACTATACTGAAATCTTTTCACCTGTTTTGAAATACACTTCTATTAGAATCTTGTTTGCTTTAGTTGCTCAAAATGATTTGAAACTTGAGCAAATGGATGTGAAAACTGCCTTTTTGTATGGAATGCTTGATGAAACCATTTATATGTCTCAACCAAAAGGTTTTGAACAGGAAACTAAAACTGATCTGGTGTGTTTGCTTCAGAAATCCCTTTATGGTCTGAAACAAGCACCTAGACAATGGTACAAAAGATTTGATAATTTCATTCAAAGCCTAAAATTTCAGAAAAGTTCATATGATTCCTGTTTTTACTTTAAAAATGATCTTTCTGATCCTATGTATCTTCTTCTATATGTGGATGATATGCTCATAGCTGGTAAGAACCTGCAGGCTATTTCTAGTCTTAAACAAAATTTGAAAAGTGAATTTGAAATGAAAGACCCAGGACCAGCTAGGAAAATTCTTGGTATTGATGTTTTTAGAAACAAATCTGCAGGGAAAATTTTTCTAAATCAAAAGAGTTACATTGAAAAAAATTTGAAAATTTTTTCACTTTTTGACTCAAAATCTGTTTCACTTCCTCTGCCTGCTCATTTTAAGCTTTCTAGTGATCAATGTCCTAAAACTGCAGAAGAATTTCATAGAATGAAAAATGTTCCTTACTCAAATGCTGTAGGTTCAGTTATGTACTTAATGGTCTCAACTAGACCAGATATTGCCTTTTCTGTCAGTGTGTTGAGCAGATTTATGAGTAATCCAGGGGAACCCCACTGGGAAGCTCTTAAAACTTTTATTAAAATATTTGAAAGGTACTTTGAATTTGAGTCTTTTGTTTTCAAAATCCAAAACTGCTTTTGAACTTAAAGGATTTGTAGACTCTGATTTTGCTGGTAATATTGATAACAGAAAGTCTACATCTGCTTACTTTTTCACTCTAAATTTTGCCTGCATCAGTTGGAAAGCTCAACTTCAGAAATTAGTTGTACTTTCTTCAACTGAAGCAGAATATATCTCAGCTACTCATGCAGTTAAAGAATGCATGTGGCTGAGGGGTTTGCTTTCTGAAATTGGTTGTTTGAGTAAACCTAAAATTGAGATTTGTACTGATAGCCAGAGTGCTTTATATCTTTCTAAAAATCATGTGTTTCATAATAGGTCCAAACATATAGATGTCAAATTTCATTTTATAAGGGACATCATTGAAAAAGGTTTTGTAAAAATGATTAAGATTCCTACTCAGCTAAACCCAGCAGATGCTGGAACTAAAATCATACCTATTACAAAATTTAAGGATGCTCTGAATTTCCTTAACATTTTGGAGTTTGATATTGCTTTACTGTACTATTGCAGGGAACTAAGTGTTTGGAAGTATAGCTTGTAGATACTGAAGAACTTCAGGGCAAATCAAAGGAGCTAGAAGAGGACATAAGTTGCAGTCTGAACCAATTGAGGGGAAGATTTGTAGAGTAAATTGGTCCAGCCCAAGCAGTCCATTACTTAAGCTAGACATCAGAACTTGGGATTTCTTTTTGGTCCATTTGCTGAGCCCATTTCAGAGTTAGTGACCCGGTGCAATGTCGTGTTTCAGGATTCACGCTTTATTTTTCAACTGATTTTGGTTACAACCATTGATCTCTTCCACCTGGTGTAATAGAGGCCGTTGGATTATTCTTGTTGGATACGCCATATGAATAGCCAAATCGTCTAGATTCATCGATTCATCATCTAACCCTTTCAGTACTTTCATTCTGAACTCTCAAAAATACTCTCTCTTCGCCTCTTCTGATTTTGGCGATTTTCACTCTCTTACACTTTTTTTTTTTTTCAGTAGAAATCTGTAATACTCTTCTGAAATTGTTAAGAGGGATCTTTGTGTTCTTGTAAACACAATTCGTTTCTGGTTTGAGAAGGTTTTTGTTGAATATTTGTAAGCAGTTTACGTATTGTTGATATTTAGGGTTTTCTATAAAGTTCCTTGAATCTTTATTCAGTTTTTATACAATCTTTGTAAAGATTTGTAAATCAATAATATTTCCCAGTTTTTGAGTTGTTTTACACTCGATTTCGCTACAAATCCTGTCAATGAAACTCGTACTCTAGTTCCTCTAATACGAAGTTTAGCTCGTACTCACCTCTGATCAGTTCGACCAGTCATTTGTCCCAGCTCATTCATCCCAATTTCAGTTCGATTGTTCCACGTTCAGCTCAATTTGGTTCTAATCATGTCCATCATGTAGTTCATTCAAATTTGTTTGGCCATAATCAGTTCGAAATTCGCAACCCTACTAGTCAACTAAGAAGCCATGCAATTCAGTCCATTAATGTATATGATCAGTTCGATGGCAATTTTAAGCTCAAGTTTGGCCATGTTCAGTTTCAGTTTGGTCATATTCGGCTCGTTTGGTTTGTTCAACTCCAATTTACTTCTATGATAGTTTGGCCATTCTAGTTCATTTCGTTGATGAAGTTCAATTTGGTAATGTGATGTTCACCTTGGCGAAAATGTTCAATTCCAATTCGACCGCATTCCGAGATGAAGTTCGGCTCCAATGCAGTTCCAATTAGGCTCTAGTCCCATCCCAATTTGGCTCCAATTCAATTCCAGCTTGGTCGTGCTTCAATTCGGTTGGTAAGCATTGGCTATAAAGAAATGCAATATCCAAATAGAAAGTGCGTAATTGGCCCTACTACAGATGCTTCAGTTTTGCACAATTCAGCCAATCACCTGTCCAGTCGACTTGGAACAATTTACTTCGGATTGGGAATTTTCAGTTCTTCATCTTTGGTCTTTCTAGTTCAATAATCAGCTCTTAATATCCAAGTTCAAACTGCTCGACCTCCTTCTGAATGGACTACTGCAGGCCACACTTGAGTTAAAGTAACTCCCCAAAGAAGCCATGCATTTCATCCATGAAGTTCAGCTCAACTATATTCAATTCATTATAGTTCACTACGGTTGTGGAAACTTATCCACCTCTTTCATTTCAATTCAATTTATTGTGAGTTCGACTTGGAAAATTGGAGACGCCTGTGAATTCAGTCCAGTCCGTTCACTTCACTTTATTAGGTTGTTCAGGTTGGTCATTGTTCATAAGATTCAATTCTAGATCGACTCCAATTCAATTCCAGATTTTCCCAAACTCAGCTCAATTTCGGCTCGGCCTCCAATGAGGCCATCTTCCAAATCCAGTCTCAAATTCAGAAAAGCTGCCTTCAAATTCAGCTCACGAGATATCTTATATCCAGACTCCAGTTCACCTATAAGTTCGATTCAGACATAGTTCACTTCGATATGTTCTGCTAACTCATCTCCAGTGCAACAAGTAAGAAGGCAGCTAATTCATCTCCAGGTCGGCAAACAAAAATTCAGCTCCTTCATCCCCGTTTTGGAAAGTAAATAATTTTGGCTAGCTCAATTCATCGACATCGCAATGCCAATCCAGTGCAGTCGGGTCGCTTTTGAATTTAGCTTGGCCGTCTACCAGTTCGACTCGTGAGAATCAAACTCGTTCACATTCAGCTCTTTAGTCTACTATGAGTTTAGTGTTGGATAGTGTATGCCCGTCGAGTTAATTTATTTGTACTCATGACATTTTTGGAATAAAATATTATTTTGATTAAATATTTGATTATATTATTTTGAGCTTGCATTAATCCATAGATTGATTCGATATTACTAATTGAGTGTTTAAGTTGTTAAACACAGAAAGATTCAATTTGTAATTCGATCTAAAATTATTGTTCACGATTAGTAAAATAAATATGGATAATTTATTTTGATCGTCTCGATTTCATTAAAATCTATCTTTGATTTTGAAAATGAAATTGAGAGTACATTTGATATGTATTGAACGGGACCACGTGAAATTAATTTGTGACATTGACCGTGCAAATTTAATTTCACTTGACTATCGTACATGGAACCTTAATCCTAATCGGATAATGAACTTTGATTACTAACTTGAAGTTCTTTGAGGTATCAATGGGTGAGATCAAATTGTTGGTCAATATCTCGGTAATTTGGGAATTAAAGTAAACTAACGAGGAACATATATTTGTATTATGGAATCCGTCACCTTTAAGTATGATTATGATCTCACTGGTTCTTTTAGTGGACAGTTAAATCTGAGCTCAGTAATTCGACAATGATTGTTGAATTCTATTATGTGATGTGATCACATAGAACTGTCAGATAGAAGATGGGAGTTGAGAATTTATGAATATTCAGATAAGGGTATTTTGGTCATTTAACCTTACTTCGAATATTCCAGTTGATCGACAGGGGTAACATGTAAGAGCGGTAAGTCAGAGGATATAATTATTGGTTATTGCTTCAATAATTACAATTTTACTAAGAGTGCAATCTCGTTCTTTTAGTGGAATAGAACGTGATTAATAAATTATTTTGATTGGTCAAGAGTTGACTGGATCAGAATTAATTTATTGGAGCTTAGTTTAATTGGGTCCGATCAGGTTCCCTTGGTGGCTTCAATATAACAGGCATATACAGGCTTATAACTTGTATTGGGCCGTGCAGAAATGTGCCTGGATTATAGTATTAGGGTTGGTAGGATTTTTAGAGGGTAAAGAAGTTATAAATTGTCTTCTAAGACTATTTTTCTTAACCTAATACACTTGTGGGCGGGACACACACTAAAGTGTGAAGTGTGTATTTTCTTCTCTTGATTAAAACCCTAACCCAGAGAAAAGTGACCACACACTTGCATAACCTCTGTTGGAGAACACCAAGGAAAACTTGAAGGTTTGGAGATTGGTGGAATCAAGAACAATACAGATAATTGTCAAAGCACGTTACAAGGGTAACGATTACTAAACTATTATCTGTTCCTACTATGGGATGATCCAAATCACAGGAAATTAATTTTTGTGATTAGATATCCCATTGTTTTATTTTCCCAACATTTAGCTCGAAAAGATGAGACGCCTATGAATCCAATTTAGTTTGTTTGCTTCTCTTCAGCAGTGTTCAATTCAGCAATATTGCTTAGGCTATGGTTGATGAGCAAAAATGCTCACTTCGACAACAATGTTCACTACGGCCACGTTCAACTCTAGTTGGGCTATCTTTGTATAGTAGGACCATTTTTGTCTATTATAGTTAACTAGTTAATCCATTCGGAAGAGACAAGCTTGGTTACTCGATATTTTAAAAGGGACTTAAGTCTGTTTGCAGCTTCAAGTTCAACCAAGGCATTCAAAGTTGCCCAACAATATTCACTTCACCTCGATTCTGCAGTTCAACCAAGGTTCACTTCGGTCATCAGTTTGGCCATATCAATTCTGCTCCCGATTCGGTTTGTCCAGTTTTTTCATATCAATTTGGCCAGAGCATAATTTCAGCTTCAAGAATATCAGTTCAGTCAATTTTTGGTCCAAATTCCAGTTAATCGGTTCACTCCTATCTCTTAAAATCACCCAATACAGAGTTCAGTTCGTTCATTTCCATCTCACTTCGACCTATAAAATTCAATTTGGCAATGTTCAATTCGATAGCCAAGCACTTCCTTAATCTCAGTTCAACATGGAATAATTATGTTCATCGTGGAGACATTTGCAACCAGGCAGTTCAACTAGGCAGTCATTAAGCTTAGTTCGCAGCCTTGCAGCTCAGTTTGGAATAATTCAAAATTGATTTCAGCTCGAAGAAGATTAGTTTGGTTCAAATTTTCTAAGTCAGTTCAGACAGAATTTCAGCCCGTTAATACAAGCTCAGTTCGGCCATACAGTCCCAGTTTGACCAATTGGTTCAATTTGACCATGCACTTCAGTTCGGCCAAGTGTAATTTTGTTATTCACTTGGGCAATGTCAAGCCTGCCCCTGTTTCATCAGTCCTCTTCAGTTTGTTGAGTTCTTCATTTCAGTTTAGCTATGAACAATTTAGCTAGTTCATATTGCTTCTAGCTTCGGTCACAAGTCCGACCATCAATTCAGTTTAGAAAAATCCAGTTCAGCCATTTTCGGTTCAGCTCTTTTAAGCTCTAGTTCGACATTTTTTTGTTTCACTTCAGATCTGTTCAGCTCCTATCGGCATGTTCAGTTTCAGTTAAAGATTCAGAAATTGAAGGATACTATATTTGTTGTCAAGGGATTGCTAATGAAGGGCATGAAGGATGGATGAGTTCTGGGTGATTTTGGTACTAGATATAGACAAGAACCTTCCTTGTATAGGAGCTGGTGCATTCAATAATCCAGATTGTTCTGAGGATGTTACCAAGGACAAATATGATCATGTAAGTGGAGAACAATAGCCCATGAAGATGCTTATTTAGCTCTTACACTATTTGGTGAAATGTTGAACAATGGGATACAATTGAACCCTATCATATTTACTACCATATTTTCAGCTTATGCTCATGCTGGACTCGTTGAAGAAGCTAGGGGAATCTATAAAGCATCAGGTCATATCGAACCGATTTCTCAACATTTGCAATATAGAGGGATCTACGGTTGGTTCTGCATCAGGGAACTATGTCATCTCCCAAGTTAAATTAAAATGTATCAATTGAAAGCCTTGATATTCAAGATGCATCACAAGTTAGTATCTTGACTGTTAAAATTAGAAAGAGGATGGAAGTTTGCCGCTGACTAAGAAGAACATCAAAGATTTGGGAAGTCCTGGTGGATTTAAAGGAAAGACGGTGGAGTTTGAAAAGAAATATGAAGAGCTCGAATAACAATTGAAAAGTTAGAAAACACAGACTACATCAGTTCAAAAGAAAGCACTTAAAACTACTATTGTTGACTTGACTGAAGATGCCTACCTCACAGCCGATGAGCCGATGTTTATTTCGACTGATGAACTGTTGTTTACTCGAGCTGATATTTATTTCAGTAAGATCATTGCTTCAGTCTGGCCACCTCTCAACTCAACAATTTCTTCAAGCTTCACTCTAAGGATTGAGGTAATTTAAGCCCAACTTGGAAAAACCAACTTGAACAATTGTTTGGTTCATAATGAAGTGGAGCTACCAGGGCAATCAACTTAACACAACCCTCATTATGAGGACAAAGACCTTAATTGATGGTCCATAAGTATCCCTAGGGCAGGCCATCGACATCACAAGGCAGAAAGGCCTCCACGAGAGGCAATCAAAGACCTTAGTTGATGGTCCGTAAGTACCCCAAGGGCAAGCCATCGACATCACAAGGCAGAAAGACCTCCACCAGAGGCAATCAAAGACCTTAATTGATGGTCCATCAGTACCCTAAGGGCAGGCCATCAACATCACAAGGCAGAAAGACCTCCACGAGAGGCAATCAAAGACCTTAGTTTGTGGTCCGTAAGTACTCCAAGGGCAAGCCATCGACATAACAAGGCAGAAAGACCTCCATGGTGAGGTGAAACCTCCATGATGAGGTGAGACCTCCATGGTAAGGTGAAGCCTTCATGACGAGGTAAAACCTCCATGGTGAAGTGGACCTCAATGACGAGGTACGCCTCCTTGATGAGGTGAGACCTCCATGATGAAGTGGACCTCAATAATGAGGCATGACGAGGTGAAATCTCCATGATGAGGTGAGACCTCCATGGTGAAGTGAACATCAATGGTGAGGTGAAACCTCCATGACGAGATAAAAACTTGCATAACAGGGTGAAACTTCACGAAGAAGTGGAACTGCCCTGACGAGATTTATTTTGCACTATAAGTCCACATCTCATGATGAATAAGTAGATTCATACTGGTTCATAGCTTACAGTTGCTTCGTAACTATTAACGACTTGAATAGTTTGGGGACAAGGTATTACAAAGCTCCTCAATTCAAAACATAAAAAAGAAATAAAGATCGAAGATCTGGTACTTCGGGGACAAGGCAATACCAAGCCCCTCAATTCAAATCGTTAAAGGATTCAGCTCGGCCATTTCCCAATTTATCTGTAATTTACTAACTTCGATTCACTCTTGTTTCAACTCGATCATGAAGTTCAAATTCGGGTTCTGCTCAGTTCAGTTTCTTGGACCAGACGTTACAATATGAAATTGATGCTAGGACTTTCGAGTTGGGCAAATTAAAAGCTCGTGTTACGCCTCTTGAAAAGTTTGTTGGCTAACTAAGTTTGGAATCATTTTTTCTTCAAAAGAATGTAATTAAAAAATTGAACTTTGGAAGTTAAAAGAATTCAAGAAGCGAAGAATCAATGGAAACTGAGATGGCTTCTTTTGAATTGAAAGTTGAATGACTAAGACATACTTTAGAAGCAACCGAAATAAAATACAATGAAGAACAACCTCGAAATACAGAACATATGAGAAGTACTCGGGAATTGATAGAATAGATAAAGTCCATGTCAAGCTAAAGAAAAGTGAGACTTGAGGTTAAGCTACGACAATTCGAAGATGAAATTGAAAAAGGACTTACCTCTAGGTCACGGTCTTCATTATGAAGGTTTTGAAGCCCACACTGATTGCAACGAAGAATCTCCTGTGGTAGTGATTTCTGAAACTGAGGTTAGTGTCGTCCTATCAATTCATAGATCTTCCAAGACTAGTTCCGAGGCCGTGAGCTTGGGAAGGAAATTCAGATTTATGGTCCTATAAACATTGAGAGTTCCTCTTTTTCACTCATCGAAGGTCCACAGCCAGAAATTGATACAGGAAAAAGGCCAGTCGTTCAGGACAACATCTGAAGTTGTAATCATGAATAATACAAACTTGAAATAATACACAAGGGACACGGCATTACTACGCCCCTGAGGCTAACATTAGGCTGCTGTCTGCCTAGAGGACATGAACCGTCGAGGGGATATGGCAGGATCACGCCACTGAGGCCAGGTCCGATTTATTTCAGTATACTCCATCACAATTGACAAGGCGAAAACTTGTTGCAATTTTTAGTTCCAATAATTCAGTTCTTATCAACTAATTCGCTACACTGAGTTATCTTAAGATTTGATATTATGACCCATGAGAATATGCTTCGTCAGAGCTTGACCTTATTGAATGATCTGAGTAAATGGGATGACCTGAATACTTAGAAAAACTTCACAAGTAGTCGAAAGAACTACATTCACTCGTTAAAAATAAAAGTTAAAGCAATCAGAGCTGAATGTCAGGTCATACACATGCAGATCTTTAGCGGGATATTATTCCAGATCTTCAGCAAATAATTGTTTCAGTTCTTCAACTGTGATGTGATCCGGGAAAGAAGTTCAAAGGAGAAATCAAAACACGAGCGATGGAATAACAATCTACATGGAAAATTGAGTAAGTTTCATGTTGGGCTCGGGTCGAGAATCAAATCGGATCAAGTTATTTCAAAAGGAGCGAAGAAGCATCCGGAGTTGAACCACGCGATCGCACGGCACAACCGTGGATCGATCGCGCCATTGCATAAAAAAACAACCCGAGAGTTTCATGTGACTCCTCCCGATCGCGACATAGAAGCCCAAGCGATCGCGCGGTTGAATTCAGAGCAATTTTACGCGTTTTGTTTATTAATTTCAGTTTTAGGTAAATTCGAACTCTATTTTGAACCCATTAGCGGTTTCCCTAATTGTTAAGTCGTTATTCATTATTTATATGCTTTTCATTCAATGTAAAAATTCAGACTTTGATTTTGATAAACAATTTATTGAGGATTCAATAAAATTATAGGTAGATTTCCTATATTTCTTTGAACTTATCAAAGAGTGATTCTTTGTGGCGTTCTTCCCGAACTTATCAAATATCTGCGAGAATATTTGTGGCGTTCAAAACCAGAAACTTATCAAGGAAGTTGGACAGATCCTTGTGGTGTTTCTAAAGTCTTGGTTCTTTATTTCACATCGTCGATCTTCGCGTCGTGAATATTGGGTCAAGATTCCACCGTCCGTCCACAACCTGGGTTCAGAACTTTCTGGCCTTAATTCCGCGCATCTCAATTCGCATCATTTGGTATCAGAGCTTGACTCTAAATTCAGGTTTTTTATTCTTATGTTTATCATTGAGCCTGCCATAAGAATTATCCATATCTTGTTGTTGAGTCTTTTTTCTTGAGTTTTCTTATTCTTCGTGCCAGTAAATTTTTCCAGTTTTTGATCCATATAAAAATCCAACAAAAATTCAAGAGTGTTAATTTTATTCGATTCTTATCCAAATCCTGCCTCGTTTGTTTTACCGTGTTCTTCGTCGAATTTCAGATTAAAAAAAAATTATTATTATTTTTTTATTCCAAGATTTTCAAAAAAAAAAAAAGGGGGGGGGGGGAGTCATTGTAAAATTCAAGAACTAATTTCTTGAGTTTCTTTAAAATTCTTGGTATTCATTTCCTTCCAAGTCAATACAATTCGTTCTTTCTATTTGATATCTAAATCCTCTTCGTTCTTGAATTTTTTTTAAAGCTACATAAGGAATAGATTATGATCAAAACTCCTTGTTCAAAACTAGATATTAAATGGATAATAAAGGGTGTAGTGTGGCAATTGATAGAGAGTGCTTTACTAATTTTTTTAGTAGAACCGTGGTTGAAAAATTAGGATTACCCCTAGTACCACACTATAAACCCTATAAGATGACGTGGATGAGGGAGTTTGGGAAGTTCAAAGTAAACAAACAAGTTCTAGTGCCTATCTCCCATGGAAGGTATAGTGAGGATATGTGGTGTGATCCAATGCCATTAAAATCTTATCATATTTTATTGGGAAAACCATGGAGACTGTTGCAATATATGTAAATATTGTGTATCATTCCATGATAGGAAGCTAAATCAATTATTTCTTGTAATTTTCTATTCTAGGATTGATTGATTAGTTTCCTTATGTATAAGATTTAACCTAGGCTAGCTGTCTGATTTGTACAGCAAATAATACTAGTAATTGTGTATATTGCCTATAAAAGGGCAGCTTTACATATAATAAAAATATCTTTATCTTTCTTCATGGTATCAGAGCATATTGTATAACCTCGGTTTTTTCTAGCCATTGACAATTGACCATGGCCACTCCAACTGAATTGAACTCTGGTGAAGACAATTCCGCCATCTCCTCTTCGTCCAAACTTGCTTCTGATGCTGTCTCTCACAATTTTGAACAGCCCTCTCTTCAAATTCCCGTTCAAAAACTGAATGGTCATAATTTTCTACAATGGTCACGATCTGTAACACTGTATCTCCGTGGCCGTGGCCGTCTGGGTTATCTCACTGGTGATGTGCAAGTTCCGAACACTGAAGACCCCTTTTATGCTAAATGGGATTCTGAGAATTCCCTTATCGTGGCTTGGCTCATCAACTCTATGGAGGTTGAAGTCGGCAGAACCTACTTATTTATGTCCACTGCCAAAGAAGTCTGGGAAGCAGTAAAGGAGACCTTCTCTGATTTAGAGAATTCAGCCCAAGTTTTCAAACTTAAATCTAAGCTTCGGGACCAGAGGCAACAAGAATTGACTGTAACCCAATATTATAGCATCCTAAATAATCTGTGGCAAGAGATTGATTTGTATTATGTCCTGGAATGGAAGTGCTCTGAAGATGCCTCCCTTTACCAGAAGATGCGTGATCGAGAACGGGTGTTTGACTTCCTTCATGGCCTTAATCGAGATTTGGATGAAGTTCGTGGTCGAATTCTGGGAAAAACTCCTTTACCTTCCATTCGAGAAGCGTTTGTTGAGGTCAGATGCGAGGAGAGCAGGAAACGGGTCATGATGGGTCCTTTTATGGCAAGCCCAGACGTTGATCATTCTGCCCTTGCAACACGACGACCAGAAAAATTTGGAGACACACGGGTTACCCGCCGTGAACGCCCGTGGTGTGACCACTGCAATAAACTTTGTCACAAGAAAGAGACTTGTTGGAAACTCTAAGGTAAACCCGCTGACTGGAAGCCTCGAACTCATCAAGACGGCCATGGACTGACTGCTGCTAAGACCGAAAGCTTTCCCTTCACTCCAAGTCAAATTGCCCAGCTACATCAGCTCCTCAATTCTGTTCCAAGTCAGGGCCAAAATACTTCTGACCCAGGTAACGCCACTGCTCTCACGGTCCATCAAAACCCCTGGACTGTAGATTCTGGTGCTTCAGACCATATGACTGGTCAAGCACATCAATTCTCTACCTATAGTCCATGCCCAGGTAACCTTAAAATAAAGATTGCTGATGGTTCTTTTTCTACCATGGCTGGTAAAGGCTCAGTCTATTTATCCCCAACCCTTACTCTGCAAAATGTACTCCATGTCCCTAATTTGTCTTGCAATCTGCTTTCTATTAGCAAGCTAACCGTTGATCACAATTGTGTTGCTAAATTCTTACCCTTACATTGTGATTTCCAGGAAATGTCATCGGGGAAGACGATTGGGAGTGCGAGGGAATGTAGTGGGCTATACCATCTTGATGTCGAACCTCCTCCAGCTCAAGCTAATAAGTGTTTAAGTTCTGGTTGTAATGTTTCTAAATATGATATTATGCAATGGCACTTTAGACTAGGCCACCCTAGTTTTCCCTATCTAAAGCATCTATTTCCTAGTTTGTTTCGTAATAAAAACTTGAACTTATTTCACTGTGAGGTTTGTCAATTTGCTAAGCATACTCGTGCTATTTTTCGTTCCCGGCCATACAAAGCATCCCATCCCTTTACTTTAATTCACAGTGACATATGGGGCCCCTCTAGGGTTCCCAATACAACTCATACTCGTTGGTTCATTACTTTCATCGATGATCATACACGTTTAAGTTGGGTGTTCCTCCTTAAAGATAAATCTGATGCTGCCAATACTTTCAAAACTTTTCACTCCATGATAAAAAATCAATTCAATGCTAATCTCCAAGTCTTGCACACAGATAATGGTACTGAGTATTTTAACTCTATATTAGGGGATTACTTGAATTCCAAAGGTATTGTTCATAAAAGTTCTTGTGCTGGGACACCACAACAAAATGGAATTTCCGAAAGAAAGAATAGGCATTTATTGGAAGTTTCCCGAGCCCTTATGCTCACCACCTCTGTTCCCAAGCACTTCTGGGGTGAAGCCATTTTAACCGCAACCTATCTTATTAATTGATTGCCATCCAGGGTACTTCAATATCAAACACCTCTATCACTTCTTCTGCACATCTATCCTCACACCCATCTGCTCTCTAATCTTCCACTCAAGACATTTGGTTGCACCTCATATGTTTATGCCACAGGACCTCATCGCACCAAATTCGATTCTCGTTCCCATAAATGTATATTTCTAGGTTACTCATCCACAAAAAAGGGTTACAAGTGTTACAATCCTCTTACCAAACGTATGTATGTCTCTTTAGATGTTACATTCAATGAAACACAACCTTTCTACCCAAATACTTCACTTCAAAGGGGGAGTGTGAGTGATGCTTGTTTTTGGGAAACATGTTTACCAACTAACAATCATGAAAATACTCAGCCTATTGTGTCTTCCATTGTCACTAAATCAGATAATATTCAAGAAATGAGAAACATGGAACCAGAACAAAGCAATGCAACAAAAGAGCTACTGGTTTATACAAAGAGACGGGAAAAGCATCAAGTGGAACAGCCAACTGCAACTCTCATACCTCATGAGTCCAAACCAGTGATAGATTCCAAGGTTAGTGAATTTCCAACTCTTGATGTGTCTGAACCTATTTCTAATCCCGAAATTTCCAGTGAGTTAGAACCAGATCTGCCTATTGCTAAAAGAAAAGGAGTAAGGAGTTGTACAGTACATCTAATGTCCAAGTATTTATGCTACAGCAAGCTCACACCAAAGTTCAAAGCATTTGTAACCAAAATGGAAGACATAGCCATTCCAAGGAACATAGACGAGGCTCTCTTGAGTTCTGAATGAAAAAAGGCTGTTGATGAGAAAATAGGAGCATTGGAAAAGAACGAAACATGTGGTGGTGGATCGTCACTTTATCAAAGAAAAGATCGAAGAAAATAAGTTGTGTGTGGTGTATGTACCAAGTGAGCAACAAGCTGCGGATGTGTTTACTAAAGGTTTGTCCAGAGAGTGCTTTGAAGGACTAGTTGGCAAGCTGGGTTGTGGAATCTGTATGCTCCAGCTTGAGGGGGGGTGTTGCAATATATGTAAATATTGTGTATCATTCCATGATAGGAAGCTAAATCAATTATTTCTTGCAATATTCTATTCTAGGATTGATTGATTAGTTTCCTTATGTATAAGATTTAACCTAGGCTAGCTGGCTGATTTGTACAGCAAATAATACTAGTAATTGTGTATATTGCCTATAAAAGGGCAGCTTTACATATAATAAAAATATCTTTATCTTTCTTCAGAGACGTATGAGGGAAGCTGTTTATGATAAAAATATGCACATATACAAATTCCTTAAGAAAGGGAAAACATGCGCAGTATATGGGTTGAAATTAGAGGACGCACTAGAAGATTCACTGAGGGTAAGGAAGGAGAGTGAAATGTGGTGTAAGAGGAAGCATCGTGGGAATAAGGATATTGAGAAGCATGAGTTGGAAGTTGAAGTGAGTGTTCAAAATTTGAGCTTTAAAGTGGAAGATCCACATTTGGGCAATGATGAGGTAGTGCATAAAATTGTTGATAAAAATGTGGAGTTAGAAAGGAGTTTGGATGTGAGGTAAAAGAGAAAGAGGTGATTGAGCAAGAATTAGAAAAGATTGGGGAAGGAGAAGAGAAGGGTCTTGTTGTGGGGAAAATGAATTGTTGGACATAATGAGCCATGAGTACAAGAATCCATATCTTGTACCATTTGAAACTAACATTCCCCACCCCATTTTGCTTAATTCTTTTTTCCAGGTCAATTGCACTTGGAAATTTGGGCCACATTACTTTTTCCCAAGGGAGCTTGTGATTCGATCCATTCGCCTAATCCAAGTTGCATGGTGTTTTTGGTTGATCATATGGCATGGATGCAAGAATTTTTCATTTGATCTAGGTGGGAAAATTCTACAATAAACCCCCAAAAGCAGGACGCATTTGAAAAGTAGGCCAGAAGTTGATTCGAGGTCGAATTCATTCAAGAAAGGGGGGATGATGTGATCTGGGAAAGGTGCTCAAAGGAGAAATCAAAACACGGGCGATGCAACAACAATCTACATGGAAAATTGAGCAAGTTTCGTATTGGGCCCGAATCAAAACTCTCGGTTTGAATGTTCAGAGCACATGAATATTGGAGATCCTATATTTAAGTGTTCATTTTGCAAGACGAATTTTTGGTTCGAGGAGAGAGTGAATAATCGTTAAAAAACTTGACGATCATATTCTATAAGGTCAAATTCTATGTGACAGTAATGTAGGACACAAGTTCTTTATTCCAAGGATATCGTTGAGCCATTCGAATTCTAGAATACTTATTAGATTTCAAAAAATGCAATTTTCATTGGTGGTGTCATATGTCATGACTATTAATAAGAGTCAGGGACAATCATTTTCGCATGTATGACTTCTCCCTAAAAGGTTGATGTCTGTACATGAAACTAATATATGATGAACTTATCTCTTATTTGTGAATGTTATTTATTTTGTTTAAGGATTCATTTAATTTCGAATAGAATTATTTATATCTAAACATTTCTTTCCGTGCATCGCACGGGATGATTCACTAGTATTCTATAATGGTGGAATCCTCTTTTTGGAGTTGTCCAAGGATGCTTTTTAAGTTCATGATGCGACCTCTTGACGATTTCGCATATGTGTTTGTTATGGTGATCCAGGCTTCTCTAGAAGTTTTTGCGACGACAATGAAAGAGATTAGATTTGGGGATAGCGAGCTGACAATGGCGTTTAGCAAGAGCTTGTCCTGCCGAAATCCGTTTGGAAAACTCGGGATTTGGGATGGAAGAATTTGGTATGGTTGGATTTGGGATCATAGGAGAGGGACATGGTGTGGTGCCATCAACAAACCCAACCAAATCATAGCAGACTAAGAGGCTGTGAAATTATATGTGCCATGCGGGAAAGTTTGAAGGAGTGGGTTTGATTGGAAGTTGTGATTGACCATTGATAACAATGGGAGGTGAAGGAATGGTGGTGGTAATGGTGCTGATGAGTTCATGAGATGGATTTGAGACTTGGAGTGGAAGAACAGTGTTATCATCGGAGTTGGCAGGCAGAGTGGAGGAGTTTGTGATTGAGGCTATAGAATCAATGAACTTGGGAGAAAGAATGCTCTGATACCATGTAAAGATTTGTAGTTCCATCTTAAAAGGTCAACCTTGTTAAGAGAAGTAGCTCAAACCCTTATAAATTGATTTATATTTACATATTTATTCGATGTGAGATTTCATCCCTTAACAGCTTCGAGCTCAGATTGGAGTGGAGATGACGAAATGTCCTAACTTTTCAGAAAAAAATTGGTCCTTCCAAAGGTAAGGTTAATATATGTTCTGCAACTTTGAAAGAGGACAGGGGGTGCGAGAAAAAAAAAAACCTTGTCGACATGTGCCCTAGAGGAACAATGGCTTCCCCTAACCATTTCTAATTTTCTATATTGTAGTGAATTATTTTCATCTTCACATGGGAGGGAGATGGGAGGGAGATGGGAGGGGAGATGCGTTGGGGGAAGGAGAAGGGGGGGGGGAGAGAGAGAGAGAGAGAGAGAGGAAAAAGGGATAGGAGGTGGAGAGAGAGAGAGAGAGAGAGAGAGAGAGAGAGAGAGAGAGAGAGAGAGAGAGAGAATTGGTGAAAATGATTAGGGTTTGAAGTAGTGTGGTGTGAGTAGGGGCGTTTTTCAGACGTAAATGATTAGAAATAGGTGTTCCAAGTTCCGCTCTATAAAATTTCGGAATGGAAATGTTGTTCCAAATTGCGTTCCAAAATTTTAGGAATACACAATTCATTCCAAATTGAAATTCGAAAAATTTCGAAAATTTCCAATATTTAATATTTTATCAAGATTTATAATAATTTTAAGTATATAAAAAAAATAATAATAAATTCAGGGAATTGAATATATAAAATTAAACGAGTTCAAAATTTTAACAAGTAAAAAAGTATAATTAAAGTTACAAACCACAAAAAAATAACAACATAACATCTATAACTAGATTTACATAAATTTTTCCATCATGATATAATAAAAATAAAAATAATTGCATTTTTCATCTTAGAACTCCATGTAGATCTAACATTTTTACTTCAAAATTTTATTTTCTTGTAAACAAATAGTGTCACGCTCCAAAGTCCAGACCTAATGATCACACAAATAGTAAATAAGTAAAGCAAACTTTGTAATATCACAACTGACAACACATTTTGAACTTTTGATTTAATCTGAACTTTTTATTACACCTGATGTGTAAAATATTTTTCACCACCAATTTATCTAACTTAAAATCCTATGCTAAAATTGAAGTGCTATCCGCTTTCTTTGTTTAACTAAGTAAAAATGTTACCCGTTAGATGATAAATTTCATGTTAATAATATTTTAATATTATTAATCGTTCAATAAATTATTTTCTTAGATTTTATATTATTAATTGTAAATGCAAATAAAAAAATTCGGAATTTATTCGGAAAAAATAAGAATTTTCGGATCGGAATATATTTGAAATACTTTAGATCTTTTTGGATCGGAATTTTGGGGTTTTTTAAATTTTGAAACTTGTTCCAATTCCAATCCAGTTTTTTCAGAAAATTTTGAAATTTTGAAGTTTCGAATTTCGGAGCAGTCGGAATAGAATTTTTTTGGAAAATTTTGGAATGGAATCGATTTTCCAATCCAACTTGCAGCCCTAGGAGTGAGATTGGGATATAGTTGAGTAATTAATTTGATTTTCTAATATTATTATTATTAATATTAAATTTTTTATAATCACTTGATTTTAGTATAAATACCTTGAATTTTTTTTTTTTTTTTTTTTTGAATTTGATAGTTGAAATGTAGGTTCCTCTTTATTTCTGGGCTATCGACATAAATACCTTATTTTTTAGGATCAAATTGAAATTTACTTGAAATTTATAAAATTTGAAAATTACTTTTATAACAAAATCGAAAAAACTATAAAATACTTCATAATTATGTGAAGTATCATGATTTGATACTTATGATACTTCTCAAATATGTTAACAATGAAGTATTTTTCAAAATTTCTTTTTTGGGTATTCAAAATCAATTTTTCCATCTAAAATAAGTAATTTGTACAATTATCCCTTTCTCTTTTTCTTTTTTTTTTTTATAAAAATTGCACCTAATCCTATTTTATAGGAATCAAATTCAAAAATAAGATCAAATCTATAAAACTTCAAATTTTAGGTTATAATAAATTTTTAAAATATATGAAATAAATTATAATAATCTATCCTAATCTTAATATCTACTCAAACCCTATATCCCTCCTTTTACAAACAAGCTCTCGCTGCGCTGCTCACTCGCTCCCTCCCTCCCTCCCTCCTTACGCGGTGGCGGCACATGTGCAAGATTAACAAGAAGTCCAATACTTAATCTCTCAACATAATTGAAGAAAATATGATGTGGGACGAGTTTTAACACTATCTCCAACATCACAACGAAGAAGAATTGGAAGGCGACAACGATTTCAACTTCGATTTTTCTTCAGTTTTATACAAGCCCAAGGTATTATTCATTTATTCGTTTGCGAACTATATTTAGTGAAAATTTCACCGATTTTTTTTTTTTTTTTTTTTTGGGTAGGACTATTATAAACTATTGGAATGTTGCTTTACGTGGTGGTGATGCGTCGACGACGATGGTTGGTGACGGAGGCGTCGGAGGTGGTGACCATCGTTTTTGTGACCTTGATTAAAAATGTGATCGAAAAATAAGTTCGATATGTGACCTGATATTTTGACCATTTGTGACCCTGTGACCTAAAAAATGGCGGTTGTGACATTAAAAATGATCTTGTGACTTAAACTATTTGTATTTTGTGACTTAATATTTATAATTAATAAAATATTTATAATTACTTAATTTAATGAATTAATCTTAATTATAACCTTATTTTTGAAATTATATAAGTTTCATCTCAATTTTGAAATTTACATTCATAATTATCTTATTTGTGTATTTTTCCTTTTATTTTTCATGTCCACACTACAAAAATGAAAAGCTCACATTGTGATTTGGACTCATCGGCTTTCTTTTACCGAACAACTCTGTCTTCACAATTAATTTACACAAATAGAGAATAATGGAGGGTTGAATTGAAAAATCTATCTATCTATCTATTATTATTATTATTATTATTATTATTATTATTATTATTATTAAGGAAAATTATATTCACACCACATTTGTTGTTAATGACACCACATTTTGATTGCAATAAATGTCCATATTCTTTTGCTTAGTTTGAAAAATATTCTCTTATTATTTTTTTGTCCTATTCTTATCTTTAGCTTTTATTAATTAATACTATATCTTACCTCTATTGACAATTTTATGTTAGATATATTCTATTATATTGGAAAAATATTTTTTGAATTCTTACAATATTGTTTATCTTGCTTATTTAAATATAAGAAAGGTAAATAAAAAATTTCCTTCATTCCAAAAAAATTCTTAGCGTGATAAACAGTGCTAATAAATAGAAATCGAGAAGACAAAAAATTAAGAGGTATAAGTGCAAAAATTAATAAAAATTAAGGATTAACATCATAATTAAATTGTTATGTACATAACAAAAATATGTAGAGTTAATATAATTACCCATACCCATATAATAAAAGTGCAGAGGGGAATCAATGCCCAGCCTCAACTATCTAATTTCCAAATAAAAGTGTATATATCTACACTATCTATCTATTTACATCTTCTCTTTCTACCTTAAAAGTGTGGATGAGTGGGAATCTTTTGATTTCCCATTTTATCCTCCTATTCTTTTTTTTTTTTTTTCAATAATACCTTTAGTTCATTTATTGAAACTTATTTATATTCATTTTTATTTTTATTTCAAAAACATTATTTATCCACATTGACTAAATCGAAATTTCATTAATTTATCCACGTTAACTAAATCGAAATTGGTTATTCAATTAATATTAATTTAGTGTCGTTATTTTTTAATTTACTTTTAGAATATTGTCCCATCAAGTTTCATATTCCGTGATAACTCCACCGAATATTTCAAAAAGTGCGTTTATGCGTTTAATGATTTTTTTCTATTATTAATTCAAACAATTATGTTTTAGTTATCGATAAAAATAGATTTTTATAATTATTTTCGAACTATGGTGAGTAAGAAACTTTTTATTTTTAAACTTACTTAAATTCTTATCAAAATCATCAATTATTTTTTATAAAAAGAAAAATATATATTTTTAATTGTTTTCTATTAAGAATATAAAATAAATAATTTCAAACTCTTTGGAAAAAAAAAGATCAAAATTGAAATTTTAATTTTAATTCATATAGTCTCTGTTTGGTGATGATTAAAATAAGATTTTTAATATATTTTGATAAAAATTAATAAAATGTGGTTGAAAAGTTGTGTGTCCGATAAAATGTATGGTTATAATTAATTGTTGACTTCGAATTTTTAGATTAAAATCTTATTTTAATTTCTCTCAAACGAGAGCATAATATAAACTTTTTTCCTTATAAAATATGTTCATAAATTAATTCAGTTTATCCATACATTGTTTTTTTCACATTTTTTCACGATTTATCATTAATATTTTATAAAGAAATTATTAATTTGTCTAATATTTTATGATATCAGATTCCTTTTTAATATATCACACGCGATTTTTTAATTAAGCAGACATTTTAAATAATTGTTTGATATATATTAAGAAGATCCGGACGAAAATTTTCAATAAATTATTAATATATTAAGAATTGAAGTTCATTTATCATTTACAATTTTCCTCTAACAATATCAATTACGTAACTTTAACATTCACCATATACATAAGACGTGCGAATCATGTGTTTACTATAGTGTGTGTGTGTTGGGGGGGGGGAGGGGGGAGAAACTTTCAGTTTCCCATTTTACCCTTAATTTTTTATATTTATAGTCAATAGTATCCTTAGCATCCAATTTATTCTCTTTAAATCTCATTATTACTATTAATGTTATTGTTATTTAATTTTATAATTTATTATCATCTTATATTATTTGATGATTGTCTTGAATCCCTAAATACAATAAGAATGTCCGTTCCCATTTTTTATGAAAAAATTGATAATATCGTTTTTAAGTATATTTTGATAAAAGTTGATGAAATGAGTGGTTGAAAAATGTACGTTAAACGTCAAGAGTGTCCATTATATTTTAACAATGATGAAATTTTGTCATTAATTATATATCTTCACTGAAAATTTTATTAAAACGTGTTTATAGTTTAATAATGCAATTAATTAAGTTTAAGAACAAATTGAGTTTGATAACAGAAATTGAACACTAACTAATTTCGTATATTGTGTCTTTTGAATGATCAATTGTGTATAGAATAAGTTTCAAGAATTTACATCCAATTTATCCAAACTATAATAATAATAATAATAATAATAATAATAATAATAATAATAATAATAATAATAACAACATCACAACGACGTTACAATATCACGCGCAACGCACGTTTTACATACAATACTATATCTTCAAAGTGTGGATACGTGGGAATATTTTGATTTCTCATTTTATCTTCACATTCTTTTTCTTTTCTCGATAATATCATTTGTTCATTTATTGAAACTTCTTTTTACATTTATTTTAGGGTAAATATGTCAAAATGTCCCTATCGTTTGTCCACATTGTGGAAATCATCCTTATCGTTTCAAATTTGGCATTTACGCCCTCATTTCAACCTTTTCTTGCGTAATTTGTCCTTGCCGTCACATTACGTCAAGTTTTTCCGTCAAATATGTTTAATTTGTGCAAAACATCCATATCGTTTACCTTCATTGCACAAATAGTCCCTATCGTTTCAATTTAACATTTGGACCCTCAATGACCTTTCTTTGCTTTAAAGGTCCTTACATTTTATTTTTTCATTAAAATATTGTAAAGTAGGTAATTTATTATTCTAATCAAATAAAATAAAATAATGAGTAGTAGTGATGATGATGATGATAATAATAATAATAATAATAATAATAATAATAATAATAATAATAATAATAATAATAATAATAATAATAATAATCAAGGTTTTAAATTTTTTGAATAGTGCAAAAATAATTAATTTAAAGGGTATAATTTAGCACAGAGAAATTAACCTTTTCCCCAAAAAAATTCAAAAGTTGATGCAACTAATATATATGCACATATATGTGTATGAAATCAACAAAAAGTTGATAAAAAAAAGAATTTTTAAAAATAGTTAAATACCTAAATATTCTTGTAATTTTGCTTAAAACTAAAAGATATTACAATACAAAACTTGATTACCGAAAAAACTTTTAACTTTGGGTGTTAAATGATGTAATAGCATTTTTTTAAGAAAAAATCAAGGGTAAAATCGTCACACAACAAGAACAAAATAAATTCCGCCTATTTATAACTAAAATGAACGGTAATATATACACGTTTGGCGCAAAACTTCCCTGGTATGTAAACATTTTGCGCCCCCGCTTCTCAAACCTCTTCCACGGAACATATGTTCTTATGTATTTAAATATATGCAGTCTTATATTTAAATGAATGTAACGAATTAAACAATATTGAAGATGTAAGAAAGTGAAAATCAACCTCAAAATTTGCGATGCAAAAAAGTGAAATTCAAACTAAAAGACCCTTTCATAATTAATTTTTTAAAATTTTTAAATGCGTTGCATTTTATTAAATATAATTAAATGCATATTTAATTTTATGTTAATAAAATAAAATAAAAATTATTTAAGTGTGACTATTTTGCACTATTCAAAAAAAAATTAAAACTTTGATTATTATTATTATTATTATTATTATTATTATTATTATTACTCTTTTTTTTTTTTTTTGGTCTGATTAGATTGATAAATTATCTATTTTACAATGTTTTAATGAAAGAATAAAATTTAAGGACCTTTAGCTCAAAGAAAGATCATTGAGGGTCCAAATGTTAATATTGAAACGATAGAGACTATTTGTGTTATGAAGGTAAATGATAGGGACTTTTTGCACAAATTAAACATATTTGACAGAAAAACTTGACGGAATGTGACGACAATGACGAATTCCACAAGAAAAGGTTGAAATGAGGACGTAAAATCCAAATTTGAAACGATATGGATGATTTCCACAATGAGGACAAACGATAGTGACGTTTTGCGCTATTTACCCTTTATTTTAAATCTTATTTAAAAATAATAATAATTTGTCATGACTAAATAAAAATTGGTTATTCAGTTAATATTGATTTAACATTGTTGCTTTTTAATTTAATTTTAGGATATTTTTTTGATCAAATTTCATTTCTCATTATAACTCTATTGACCAATTCAAATAATGCATTTATGCGTTTAATGAGTTTTTTTCTATTTTTAATTCAAAAATTATGTTTAAGTTACTAAAGAAAATAGACTTTTTTTTTTTTTTTTCAAAGTAGAGTGTAAAAATTTTTATTTTTAAACTCACTTACATTCTTATCAAAATCATCAATTAATTTATATAAACAGAAAAATAATTTTTTTTAATGATTTTCTAATTAAGAATATAAAATAAATAATTTCCAAACTCTCAGGACAAGAAAAAAATAAAAACTGAAATTTGAGTTTAGATTTATATAATCACTGCTAGGTGATGATTAAAATCAAAATTTTAAAAGATTTTGATAGAATTTAATAAAAAAATAGTTGAAAAGTTGTGGTCCAATGAAATGTACGAGAATGAGACACAAAGGGAAATTCACATTTTGTATGAGGATGAGACAGAAGGAAATTCACATTCTGCAAATTTTGCAATCATCTTGGACATACTGCTTCAACTTGTTACCGGATCCCAAGAACAATCTCAGAGTGAAATTCAACAACAAGTCAAAAGATAATACAGAATGTTAGGTAATTTCCTCAAATTGCCAAAGTTAGAGGACTTGATGTGTTCCGGACCCTCGACAATCGGAGTCATAGCAGGCTTGACGGAAAAAGTTAAATATTCAAGCCAAATAAAAGTGTAATCCAGTCAACCATGTCGGAATTAGATGCATAATATGTGTTTTTCGAGTAGAAATGGGCTACTAAGCAAAACTCATGGGCTAAAGCCCTTGAGTCGACTGATTTTATGGCCAAATTCCATCATTTGGGGTTTCAAAACAACAAAGTCAATTATGCAGACAGAAATTAGGGTTTTTGCGTATTTTTAGGTTAAATTTTATTTTTAATTATTTGTTTGCCTAATTTAGAATTTTAGTCTAATTAGAATTCTATTTTGAATCAATTAGCGGCTACGTTATTTTACTTATTTATATTCATTTCCATTCATTGTAATTCAGACTTTGATTTTGATATAAACAGTTTTTATTGAGGATTAAATAAAAGTTATAGGTGGATTTCTATGTTTTTCGAACTTATCAAGAATATTTCTTGTGGCGTTCAAATATCGAACTTATCAAATATTTGCTAGAATATTTGTGGCGTTCAAATCAGGGACTTATCAAGAAGATTGGGCAAATCCTTGTGGCGTTTCGAAAGTCGTAGTTCTTTATTCCGCATCGTCAGTCATCGCGTCGTGAATATCGAGTCATGATTCATCCTTCCAACCACAACCTGAGTTCTGAACTTTCCGGGGTTTCTTCCACGCTTCGAACCTCATCATCCGGTATCAGAACTGGACTCTGAATTCAGGTTTTTCTATCCAGTTTGATTTTTATGTTTATCATCGAGTCCCATAAAAACCATCCACATCTTGTTGAGTGTTTTGTTTTCAATTTTTTTTTTAGTTTTCTTGTTCTTCGTGTCAGTAAATTTTTTCAGTTTTTGATCCATATAAAAATCCAACAAAAATTCAAAAGTGTTTTTTTTATTCGATTCTTATCAAAATCCTGTTCCGTTTGTTTTGTGGTGTTTGTTTCGAATTTTCGGATTTATTAAAAAAAGAAAATTATTTTTTTTTATTTTTTATTTAATTTCGAAGATTCATTATTCAAAAAAAAAAGAGTTATTCCAAATTCAAGAACCACTTTCTCGAGTTTCTTTAAAATTCTTGATATCCATTTCCTTCCAAGTCAATAAAAGTCGTTCTTGCTATTTGATATCTAAATCCTCTTCGTTCTTGAATTTTTGAAACGCCACATGAGGAATGGATTATGATCCGGGCTTTTTATTCCAAACTAGATGTTATGTGGATCATAAGAGCTGCAGTTTGGCGATTGATGGAAAGTGTTTTACTAATTTCGTTAGTAGCACCGTGGTTGAAAAATTAGGATTGCCCCTAGAACCACACTATAAACCTTATAGGATGACGTGGATGAGGGAGTTTGGGGATTTCAAAGTAACCAAACAAGTTCTAGTGTCTATTACCCAGGGAAGGTATAGTGAGGATGTATGGTGTGATGTAGTGCCATTGAAGTCTTATCATATTTTATTGGGAAAACCTTGGAGACATAGGAGGGAGGCTGTTTATGATAAGAGTATCCACATATACCAATTCCTTAAGAAAGGGAAAACATGCGTACTATATGGGTTGACATTAGAGGAAGCACTAGAAGATTCATGGAGGGTAAGGAAGGAGAGTGAAAAGTGATGTAATATGAGGTATCGTGGGGATAAGGATATTGAAAAGAAGGAGGGGGAGTTTAAATTAAAAACGAATAATCAAACTCCAAAATTTGATGAGGAAAATGTGGAGTTGGGTAGTGACGAAGTGATTAAGAATGAAATTGTTGATGATGAGAGGAATGAATTGGGAGTTGAGGTGGAAGTTCAAAATTTGAGCGTTGAATTGGAAGATCCACATTTGGGTAGTGATGAGGTAGTGCACGAGCATGGTGATAAAAGTGTGGCGTTAGGAGATGTGGTTGAGTTTGAAGATGAAACATTTGAACAAGAAGTTGCAAAAGAGAAAATAGGCGAAGAGAAGAGCCTCGTGGTTCAAGAAGTGGAGTTGGTGGTGGTTTATCATGAATACAAGGATCCATACCTTGTACCTCATGAAGCTAACATGTCCCTCCCCATTTTATTTAAATCTTTTTTGCAGGTTAATTATATTTGGAAGCTTCAACCACACTACGTATGGCAAGGGGAGTTCAAGTTTCATCTCTTCCACGTTTTCCAATCAAAGGAGCATAATTTATTGAACTCATGGCATGGAAGAAATAATTTTCCGTTTGATCCAGGAGGTGAAGTGAAACAACAGGTACAAAGCTATGATTCGGGACAAATCATCCTAAAGAAGGAGGGTATGATGTGTTTCAGACCCTAGACAATCGGAGTCATAGCAGGCTTGATGAAAAAAGTTAAATATTCAAGCCAAATAAAAGTGTAATCCAGTCAACCATGTCGGAATTAGATGCATAATATGTGTTTTTCGAGTAGAAATGGGCCACTAAGCAAAACTCATGGGCTAAAGCCCTTGAGTCGACTGATTTTATGGCCAAGTTCCATCATTTGGGGCTTCAAAACAGCAAAGTCAATTATGCAGACGGAAATTAGGGTTTTTGCGTATTTTTAGGTTAAATTTTGTTTTTAATTATTTGTTTGCCTATTTTAGAATTTTAGTCTAATTAGAATTCTATTTTGAGTCAATTAGCGGCTAGGTTATTTTACTTATTTATATTCCTTTCCATTCATTGTAATTCAGACTTTGATTTTGATATAAACAGTTTTTATTGAGGATTAAATAAAAGTTATAGGTGGATTTTTATGTTTTTCGAACTTATCAAGAATATTTCTTGTGGCGTTCAAATATCGAACTTATCAAATATTTGCTAGAATATTTGTGGCGTTCAAATCAGGGACTTATCAAGGAGATTGGGCAAATCCTTGTGGCGTTTCGAAAGTCGTGGTTCTTTATTCCGTATCGTCGAGCCATCGCGTCGTGAATATCGGGTCATGATTCATCCTTCTAACCACAACCTGAGTTCGGAACTTTCCGACGTTTCTTCCGCGCTTCGAATCTCATCAGGACTTTAATTGTAATTGGAGAATAAATTTTGTAATTCAACTTGATTAGGATACGAATCCTAATGGAAAGTAAATTATGAAATTTGTTGCTATTGATTACGTGTTCGAGGTGAATTAAATCTTTAGAAGAGCAATTGATCAAGGAAACCAATTCCAGAGTCCATGTCGAAGTGAAATACAGTCATGACGTGATTTGTTCTACATAAATACACGTATTATTCTCCTTTATTATAGAGCACATTGACTAAAGGGTATTTTGAAGAAAAATGTAGTCTAGCATCTTAATTTTTCTTGGGTTCTTTGTGGATTGTACAAAGAAGTAGATGTGGTAAAATTTGATTATTTTTGCTACAATACCTGGGGGGTTTGGTGAGTCCTAATTCTATATAATTGTAACAATTTATTATATAGTGAAAAGCTTTGGCGAGGGTCCGTGGACGTAGGCAAGTTGCCGAACCATGTAAATTTTGCGTTGTTGTTTTATTTTCTTATTGGCTCAATTATTTCTTTAACATAAAAATTCCTCTGGAGTTAATTAGTGAGGAAATTTGTATATAATTCTCAATAGTGGCGCCGTTGAAGGGGAAATTGACATCTAATTAACAGAGCATCAGGTGATTCGAAGATTTTTTTGGAGCAAAAAAAAATGTTTGGAAAGTACGACGTGGAGAAATTTGACTGGAAGATCAATTTTGGCTTCTGGTAAGTACATGTCATGGATGTGTTGATTCAGACAGGACTGGAGAAAGTTTTGAAGGAAAAACCAACCCCGAGTTTTGACAAAGAAACTGAATCTAGCACGAGTGATGAAGATTGGGAAGATTTTGATTTGAAGGCTGCTAGCATGTTACAACTTTGTTTGGCCAAATATATTCTTGCAAATATTTATGGGATATTTGCTGTGAAGGAATTGTGGAAAAAACTGGAAGGGTTGTATCAAATGAAAAGCTTATCAAATAACTTATATCTGAAGGAGCAATTTCACTCTTTGAGAATGAATGCAGGTATGAAAATCTTAGACCATCTTAGTATTCTCAATGGGATTGTTTCTGATTTGGAATCTATTGGAGTTAAGATTGATAATGATGATAAGGTTCATCTGGTCTCTTCCATCCACGTTTGGGCACATCATGCTAATTTTGATATACGAGAAGGAAATGGTAGAATTTTCAGAAGTTAAGTTAATTTGGTTGAAGTGACATTTCATCTGAAAACGCTTTTCTTGTTACTGAAAAGTGGAAGAGAGGTAACTCCATGATGAAGAAGGTAATGTGTTGGAACTGTAGTAAATCTAGTCATGTGAGAAGAAATTATCCAAAAGCTGAAGCAAAGTCGGCTAATTGCTCGAATGTGGACAATGCGACTCTCCTGGTGGAGGGTGGTGATGATGTACTTTAGTTAGATGGGACTTCCTTATGGCATGAAGCCAGTTGTCATGATAGAGGATGTGTTCTTGCTGGTAGGTACATGTGTTTGCACACGGGCATTGGTTTGGCGTTAATGCAAGGTGTGTGAATTTGATGTCGATGGCTGATGAGCTCTCAGGGAAAGCCAAAAATGGGAGTTGCACCATAACTTTTTAGAAAGGTTTATTTCAACGTGAGCCGATGAAAAGCTCGGAGTTCGTTGATAATTCTGAGTACTTGTTATACTCATATGGTGGAGTATGTTAATTCTCTAGTTTGAGAATTGAAAACGTCAAAGTGTGTCAAAGGCTTACCTGTTTTGCCCTAAGTATTGTGAACAAAAGAGATGATTGAATTTTGGCTTGTTTTCGAAAAATTGGAGATTTGTTGGGTAATTGCCTCAAATTACCAAAGTTGGAGGACTTTAATGTTCTTGGAGAATAATTTTTGTAATTCAACTGGATTAGGATACGAATCCTAGTGGAAAGTAAATTATGAAATTTGTTGCTATTGATTACGTGTCCTAGGTGGATTAAATCTTTAGAAGAGCAATTGATCAAGGAAACCAATTTTACAGTCCATGTTGAAGTGAAATACAACCATGACGTGATTTGTTCTATATAAATACACGTATTATTCCTTTGTTGTAGAGCACATTGACTAGAGAGTATTGTGAAGAAAAATATAGTCTAGCATCTTTGTTTTTCTTGGGTTCTTTGTGGATTGTACAAAGAAGTAGAAATTGGTAGATGTGGTAAAACTTGATTGTTTTTCCTACAATACCTAGGGGGTTTAGTGAGTGCAAATTCTATATAATTATAATAATTTATTATGTAGTGAAAATCTTTGGTGAGGGTCCGTGGACGTAAGCAAGTTGTCGAACCACGTAAATTTTGCGTTGTTGTTTTATTTTCTTATTGGCTCTTATTTCTTGAATATCAAAATTCCTGTGGGGTTAATTAGAGAAGGAATTTGTGTGTAATTCCCAACACAGAAGCAATTTCAATATGAAAAAAGATGTGATGAATGGATTGAAATTAAATGCAAGAATAAAGGCCCTGCAATTGTTAACACTAATCCAGTTGAATTGGTACATCATTTTGAAACTGCTGGTACTTGTGGAACTTCACACGAACCTCTGAAAGAGCAATCAAATCAGATTCATTCTCCTATGGCTCCAAATGTAGATGATTATCAGCTTGGTAATACAGAGGTTATATCTCAAATCACTTTAGCTAAGGGCAATACAGAGATGTTATCACAAGATATTCCTATCCTTTCCACTCCTGTTCTATTTCCAAAATCCACCAGTTCTAGTATCAGTGGTAAGGATATAACTTCAACTCCAGAAGGGTATGAAATAAGACAACTTCATGATGATATGTATATTCCTTAAGCAACCCCCTTGTAAGCCTATTCTCATGGAGCAGATAAGGCTAGAATTGAATTAGAAATATATTCTGGACAATGATCTAGAATCTACAGAGAACATTTTTGATCTCCATATGAACATTCAATTCCGTTCAGGTAATTTGATTGAAGTTATTGAAGAAGAGAAAGAAGAGGGAAAGTCCAAACTTCTCCAAAAATCTATCCAAAAAATCAGAGGAGGATGTGAAAAGGTACCAATTTAGTGGATCAATGAATATATTGATATCGAATACTAGAGGGGTTTATTCCTCTCTTAAAAGATTAACTATGCTTGTTATAGCGCCTCGAGTTCTAAATACCCGGTTCGCCACGTCATTTTCTGGTCTAAACTTTAAAATAATATTATATCGGAAGAAATAACTGAAATTCATTTTTGGCAACATTAAATAAACTGTAATGGTCGATAAAACTCGAAAACATTTATGAAAAATTTAAAATAATGAATCGAGCCATTAATAATACAAAACATTCGGCAATGCCATAATTTCTCAAATAATTGAAAATCTCAAAAATAACCAAAGTTTAGAAATATGGATCATCAAAATAATATTCTCAATTATTTAACGACTATTGCCACAATCATCCATCGCTTCTAACCCTCTCCGAAATCTGCAAATATTGTTAAAATAGACATGAGCATTTCATAGAAATACTCAGTAGACTCGTCGCCAATTAATTAATTTACATTATAATTGAACACATAAATGCAGAATCTTTAGAAATCATAGGGTGTTGGTTGCTCTTCTTGTGCATTAAAGCACATGTCTTCTCTTTGAAAAATCATAGGCTCTTTAAAATCATAGAGTATGAGTTGCTATTTCTTCTCGTGCACATAAGACACATAAGTTATGCATAACATTATCATTTATCTTGCAAGATATTCTCTTCTTTTTTTCTCATGCATAAAAGCATATAAGTTATGACAAGCATTACAACATAAATATTTTCAAAGAAATATATTCTCGTCTCATTTTATGAAATAACTTTCACATAAATCACATAACATACACATTCACATGCAATCATAATTTAAATCAATTAATAGGGGCGAGTCTACCTTAAATTCAACGAGTGCAAAGTCGAGCGAGAACGACTTCAATCTTTTAAATCTCCGTACGCCTCGTCTAGCCAATTAAAAAAATAACTTAAATTAGTCTTTTGAAATTTATAGTTTAAAAATGATAAATTACAATTTAGGGACTGAAATTGATGATTTGAAAGTTGAGGGACTAAAATGAATATTTTTCAAACTTGATGGAATAAAATGTAATTTTTCATAACTTTAGGTTAAATCTCAAAACGGATACTAAATTGTGGGGATTGAAATAATTGATTTTAAAAATGAAGGGGCTGATTAAAATCATTTAAAAACTTAAGGGGCTGAAATGATAATTTTTAAAATTATAAGGACTGAAATACATAACTTTAAAACTTGGGAGACTAAGCTGCAATTTTCGAAAATCAAAATATTAAAACAAATATCATTTCCCATTCTCTTTCTGGTCTGAAGAGAAGAGAGAGAGAGGAGGGGGAGGTGCGAGCGGTCTCTAGTCGACGGTTTTGCCGACGAAACGTCGCCGGCAGGTGGCGGCGAGCTGTGGTCAAGATGGGGGGGTTAGATTGTGGAGTTTAGATACGAGATTGGTGTGAGAAATCGAGGCAAAACGAGGCTTGGAGTTCGATCTTGGGCAGCGAAATCAGGAGAATAAATTCGGTGTCGTTCCGGTCTAGGGATAAGGTAAGTATTTGGGCTTCTATTTCTGGGTTTTGGGTTTGATTTTGGTTGATTGGTGGGGAGGTTGTGGCCTTCAATAGTGGGGTTTTGGAATGGGTGGTTTGATAATGGTGGCTGCCCGACCACGGTGGTGGGTGTTGGAGTAATTCTTGGTTTGTGCGGTTGAGGTGGTGATGATGGAGGTGAGTTGGAGGTGGAGGTGGTGACGGTTTGGGGTCTTGGCAGTGGGCTAGTGGTATCTGGTGGTAGAGGGGCAGGGGTGCTGGGTTTGGTAATGTTGGTTGGCTGCAGGCGGTGGAAGGCTCGTGGTGGTGGTGATGATGAAGGAGGTGGCGGTGACTGACCACGGTGGTGGTAATGGTGAAGGGCAGTGTTGGTGGCGATGGAGTTGTGATTTGGTGATGGTGCTAATCAAGTGATTTGTAGTTGGCTCCGGTACTGGCAGTGGTTGGTTGAGGTGATGATGATGATGATTATTCAAATGGTGAGGTGGTTACCTAGCTGTGGGAGGTGGCTGGAAATCAGTGTTGTGGTGCTGAGCTCCAACTGGTCGTGAATGGTGTTGCTGGGAACAGAGTATGAAGCTGTAGTTTGCTAGAAATCAGAGTTGATTTGTGCAGAGAGTGGAAGTCTGATGATGTGAAGAGTGGGTTGGTGAGGAATGGGTTGATGTAGTGTAAGAGGATTTGATGGGGTAATGGGATTTGGTATAGTTGGTGGAAGTTTAGCTTATATTAGGGTATTTTGGAAATCTTGACAAGCAATACACGGAATTCGAGGAAAATTGTACGCGAATTCAACTGGGTCGGAAAATGAATCTGATAAAATGAGCTTAATAAAATTTTGGAAATTTAAAACGATTTTGAAAGAATAAAATAAATAAATAAATAATTTTAGAAACTCGGAATTTATTTAAAATCGAATGGACTTGATATTTCTTGACTTGGCTAGACGAATACGTCGCGACTTTAAATTAAAAATGGGTGAGATCGTAGCGGCACGGTTTCATAATTTTAAAAGAATTATTAAATGCATAAAAATTCTTGATCGCTACACTTGTTTAAATGTACAATATTGGACTTCTTATATTATTAGAACCTATGGTGGATAGCAATAAGATGCAAAGCTTTTGTTCCAAATTTTCTATGGATAATTTTTTTTGGCAATTGTGTGGGGAAAATTTGGCATTCTTGGAGAGACGATATGAAGTGTCAGATTATTGATGATAAAGAACAGTCTCTTTCTATTAAATTAAAGTATTAGGACCAAAATATCACTTTAACTAGTGTTTTTGGTAAATATACTATTGGGGGCAAGGAGGATATTGTGATAAGAACTTGCTGCTTTAGCCACTTCTATCTCTAGTCCTTGGTTGATAGGAGGAGATTTTAATACCATTTTGCAAGAATCTGAGAAAGAAGGAGGTAACAGACCTAGCCATAGAGCTATGATGGACTTTACTGATATGTTGATAGATTGTGGCGTAGAAGTAGGGATGTCAAACGGGCTAAGCCGGGAAGACTTGGCCCATGAAGTTCATGTCCGGTCCGGCCCATGAGCAAGGTCGGATCGTCTCCCAAAGAGCCGGCCCAAGTCCGGCTCGTGCTGTTTTTTTTTTAATGGCTAGACAGCTAGTCTTTTAGTATTAATACAAAAATAATTGAAAATATAAAAACTTAAACCCTACTCCTTTAATCGGAGCTTGGGACTGGCTACATTTAATTTCTTGTAGGTTGAGTTAAAATTATACATGAACAAAATGTTATCTGTACAATTTTTTTATTTAAAAGAAAGAATAAAAAATGCAGAAAAACAAAAATACATATATTATAGCGTAATTGTAAGGATAATAATTAATAATTACTCGCCAATACAATTGTTCTCCAAATTCCTCAGCCGAAATTTCACTTATCTTATCTTGTAACCTTTTCTCCGCAAATTGCCAATCCTTCAAACACATTAAGGCATCCAATATGTCTTCTTTAAGCCTTGACTTATATTCAGATAACACACTACCACCTGCACTAAAAGTAGCCTTCGATGCTACAGTTGATACCGGAGGTGCTAGTAGATCTCGTGCAATCATAGAAACAATCGGGTATTGACGCTCATTTAGTCACCACCACTTAAGAATGTCAAAATTATTTCTCCTGTCCTCCTCTAACATGCTAAGAAGATCGTGTGAGAAATACCTATTTAACTCGCTCGAAATTTCATCTGAACTAATATATATATTAGAAGAACTATAACCACTAGGAAGTATACTAGAAGTTTCCTTCATGGTCATAAGGTAGGAAAGTAAATCATTGTCTTGATTTTGTATCACATTAAGGGTGGGAGCAGTTCTTCTAACAATTTTTCCTGACCTATCGGCATTGATCTCGTACATTTTATATAAATATTTTTCTAAATCTGTACATGTTAAGGGGGTCCCAGAAGTTAATTTCTTTGTTATTGCATTTATGGTATGTTTCGTTCCCTCTAAATTTATTCTATGGTCCATAATCGTTGATAATGGAAACAAAGTGGGTACATCTTCCCAATATTTTCTAAACTTAGTCTCCATTGCTATAATGATTTCAAAAAAATAGGAAATGTTTTGTACTTGTTAAAATTAGTGGTAATGCAATAAAAATGCTTAAACGCAAAAGGACTAGTGGGATAATAAACACCGGATAATTCGTTTATATCATCGTAAAAGGGTTTCAAAAAAGTTTTAACATGAAATAAAAGTTCTCATTCATTAGCCCTCAAATCAAAACTTGGGCTGTGTGAGTGTCGACCGCTGTAATATTCACATATTAAATTCTCGTAACATTGACAATGTTTAATCATTAAATAAGTTGAGTTTCATCTATGTCCTACATCTGTAACAAATGATCTGTTGGCATACAATTTTCTGCACAATGTGCATCAAAAGCTTGTTTTCTAGAAGGTGCTATCATAATGAAATTGCAACCATATCTAATTTTTTTTCGATTCATTTTCTATCAGCTTAAGACCAACTTGAACAATTAAATTTAAAATGTGACACACACAACGAACATGAAACAAAACTCCATCAAATTCAGGATTCATGTGGTTAGCTAATCTATCCATCACCTCTTTTATTAACAGAAGCATTATCTAGTGCAAAACTATGAACTTTACTATCGCAGTTAAATTCTCTAAGAATTGCAAGTAGTACATTGAAAATATTTGTTGCATTATGTGGGTAATCAATAACTTTAAATGACATAATTCTTTTGTTCATTAACCAAGGATCATCATTGTAATGACAAGTAACAGTTACGTAACCTCTATGATTATTGTCAGTCCATAAGTCCGAAGTAAATGATAAGTTACCATTATATTTATTTAAAGCATCTATAAAACTTTGTTTTCTCTCGAAATATTTAGCAATGCAATCAGCTCGTAAAGTATTTCTAGAAACGGGTTTGTATCTGGGTTGGAGATACTTTTGAATGAAATCCGTGAATTCTGAATTTTCTACAATTGAAAGCGGGAACTCACCACTTGATACAAACATGACCATCCCTTCCTGACGTGCTAGATCTTGATTGAAAACCCAATTGGTTAGACTCGATTGACCAATCTGTAGAGTTGATTAGTTTGCTTCAACCGAGCCAGGTTTTCGACATCATTTACAATGTCTATTGAGGTGTGTTGTGCCCCCACCCTTCTTTCAAGAGAAAAGTCCGCCACAAGTTTTACATTGTGCTTTATAGAACGGTTTCCCATCAGCGTCTTTAGCCGTTGTTTCAATCAAATCGAAAAAATTCCAGTAGTTCGATTTTTTCGTCCTTTTTGGATTTCTGTTGAAGCCTATCGTCATGCTAGCGGAGCCATATCCATATGCAGCAACGACATCTTCATCAGCAATGTCATCCAAATTAAAAGGAGTTCTAGTATCTATATCTTCGATCTCATTTTCCATATCCACCAAATTGTTGGGAATTGGAATATCATTGAGACCGAAAAATTCATTAACAAATTGGTTAGAAGAATAATCATGAGATTATTATGAGTGTGCCATTAGAAATAATAGATTTGGAAATTTGGAGATGGAAATGAAATATGGAATTTGAAACAATATTGTATGTGAAATATTATAGCAGTAGAATATAACTAGAAGTAGAAGTTGAAGATTGCAATTGACTGATTGAGATTTGAGACTTGAGACTTGAGAGTTGAGAATTGAGATTGTGAAAAAAAAAATCAATGGAAAATGGAGTATAAGTTAAAAAAAAAAAAAATAGACCAAACGGTCTTGTGACTGTTTGAGCGAGCCGGCCCATTTTCGACCCATTTTGCTGTTCGTAGGACTAGTCCATGAATCGGTCCACGAACTTCATGAACTGAACATGAACTTTCCAACACCCAAAATTTCTGTCTGGTTCAAGCCCAAGTCCCTTTTTTCACGATCCGAGCCGAACTTATAACAAACCGAACCGAGCCGAACTCATGAACTTCAGAACTGTCCTGCCCGTTTGTCACCCCTATGTAGAAGAGTATCACATTGAAGGGTGATCTCACACTTGGACAACTGGATCCATTTGGGAAAAGCTTGACAGGTTATCAATTAATGGAAAATGGGGTGAAGCCTTCAATACCTTTCAACCTCAACTTTGGAACAGGGATACATCAGATCATAGTCCAATCTTATTACAATGTATCAGACAATAAATTTCAGTTAAAGCTTCATTTAGGTTTCAACATATGTGGATCTCTTATGAAGGTTTTTATGATGTTATCAGTTAAAGCTTCATTTAGGTTCCACTTTCCCCTTATTCTAGGGGCTTCTATGGTTTGTTCTTCAAATTCAAGAGACTTAAGTATACTCTCAAGAAATGGAACAAGGATATTTTTGGCAACATATTCACTCAACTTTAGGAAGCTGGAGAACTTGCTCTTGATAAAGAAAAAATCTATGATTAATGTAAAACAGGTGATGCCAGGACTCAGTTGCATTTGGCCTATGCCAAACTGAACCTTTTGTTATCTAGAGAAGAGATTTACTGGAAGCAAAAAGCAGGGGCTAAATGTGTGCTAGAAGGTGATAAAAATACTAAGTAACCATGCTCTTGCTAATAGGCAAAGAAACAGAAGTAAAATCTTCTCTATTACTGACGATCTAGGTAATTGCTTATCCGAGCCTGAGAATATAAAGCAATCTGCCGTGAACTTCTTCACACAACTTTTCACTAAGATTACTAATGATGATGAATCGATACTTGATGTGATTCCTTCAACGATGGCTAATGAGGAAAACATAATGCTTACCCAGCTCTCTACACTTGCTGAAATCAAGGAAGCTATTTTTAATATGAATCAAAACAGTGTGACTGGGCAGATGGATTTGATGGTCTTTTTATCAAAAATGTTGGGAGGTTATCAAATTTGATGTTCATGATGCTATATGTGATTTTTTTAAAGGAAGAGCCTTGCCAAGAGGAGTTGCTGCCACAATTATCATTCTTTCTCCCAAAAAGGAGAATGTCAATAACTGAAGAACTTTAGACCTATTAATCTATGCAATTTCAGCAGCAAGGTGATATCTATAATTCTCTATACAAGACTCAACTCTATTCTTCCTAAACTTATCTCCTTGAATCAAAGTGGTTTCACGCTTCGCAGAGATATCGGATAATATACTACTTGCTCAAGAGCTTATTTCTCAGAGTGCTAGAAATGTTAAAGGTGGAAATGTGATGATATCAATGGACATGGCTAAGGTGCACGACTTAGTGGATTGATCTTTTCTCATCAAAGTGATGAACAAATTTGGGTTTTCTCCATTGTGGAACGAGTTAATATATAACCTCATCAGCTCCTACAATTACTCTATCTTAATTAATGGCGAATTAAGCGAGTCTTTCCTTTCTTCAAGAGGTAAATAGCAGGGTGATCCTATTTTCCCCTCTTTATTCATACTGATGGCTGAGGTCTTGTCTAGAGGTATCAACAAAATGTTTAAAATACATCCTTCCATGGTATATGTGTATGGTTTCCCCATTGTGATATCTCATTTAGCCTTTGTAGATGATGTTGCTATATTTATGAATGGCCAGAAAAATCATTTTTAGAGACTTAAAATTTTTATCCAGGTATTTTGAGCATTCAGGGCAAGCACTCAACAATTCCAAGAGCAAATTCTACACTAAGTATCATCATCATCAGTCGATTATTGTTTCCAGTTCTGGTTTCAACTTCCAAAATCTACCTATTACATATCTAGGTGTGCCTATCACTGAAGGGAGAAAGAAGATTTACCTATATGATGATCTCCTAGATAAAATCTGAAATAAAATCCTAACTTGGGAGAGTAGACTTCTATCTGTTTGAGGGAGGATGATACTAGCTAAACATGTGTTGAATAGCATTCCATTCCATCCGCTTCAAATATAACATCCTCCAAAAGCTGTCATAGCCACTCTTAACATAATATTCAACTCATTCTTTTGGGGAGATAGAGATAATAACAGACAGATTTTCACCAGAGTTCATGGGAAAAACTCCGTTTCCCGTATGATGAAGGGGGGGATAAATTGTAGAAACTTGGATGATCTTAGTAAATGTTTCGATTATAAAATCTGGTGGATGTTTAGGCTCCAGCATTCATTTTGGAGCAAGTTGATACATGCCAAATATTGTTCTAACTCCCATCCACAACTTGCTAACTTCCCTGCATCTGTTTCACAGATGTGGAAAATAATGGCTATGATTAAACACCATGTTGATCCCTATATCAAATGGGAAGTGGGGGAAGGGAAATGTCATGCTTATTTAGACATATGGCTTAATGGGAGATCGTTATTGGAATTTCAAAATGACAGGGATGAAGCTCAAATTGTAGCTGATTTTAGAAATAAATCTAGATGGAATGCACAAAAACTTAAGAGAAATATTTCCTCTATATATTCAACAAGAAATTCAGTAAATGCAACTCATAGTTGGCCCTGATAAAATTTGCAGGTCTCTTAACAAAAATGGTCATTTCTCCGTCAAATCATGCAGTGAACTTATTAGGCAAAAAAAAGACTAAGTAGTTGAGTTTAAGGTATATTTGGAATTCAACTGTCCCAACTAAAATCTCTGTTTGCACTCTTAAACTGTGGAATAGCTGGCCGCCGACTGATGAAGTAATGAAGAACAAATTCTCCATCTCCCTGGCTTCGAAATGTTTATGTTGTTACCAAGAAGAAACAATCAATCACATTTTTGTATCAAGCAACCTAGCTAAGCTGATTTGGGTTCATTCCTATCAACTTTATGGGATTAACATTGATGATTGTGATTTACCTAGGAAAATTTTCCTTAAATGGATCATTCAATCTTAGGGGCAACCTGGTAATGTTGTTATTATCATCCCATTACTAATTGATAAGTGTGCGTTTTACACACTTATCGTGCTTTTAAATAGACAATTTAATTGACAAATTGAGCAAATATCTACTTATATATTGTGTTTATCTTGTACAATTAGGTACAACCTCAATTGGAAAGCAAATGGACAAGATTGGAGTGCAATCAGGCTAAAAGAAGAGCAAATTTGATGTCCAAGGACCTAATTGAAAGAAATCAAAAGTTTGGGGACTTAATTGCAACATCTCAGAAAGATGGAGGACCTACCTTGCAAATATTTCAGGGGCATAGTTGTAATAAAAGTCAAATTCGAGGACTAAATTGAAGAAGACCAGAAGCTGGAGGACCCAATTGCAAATCATGGAAGGATGGGGCTGCCGGCTAACCACGCGATCGCGTGGTTAATATCATATAGCGATCGCGATTCAAGCATATATTCCAACCCGAGAGTTTTCAAGTCAGCCACGCGATCGCGAGGCATTCAACCACGCGATCGCGTGGTCAAAATTTGGAGCAATAATCTGGGCCGACCCGGTTCGGCCCATATGCTATTTTTCGCGGATCTACGCGAAAAGAGTGGTTTTTAGGGCATTTTTGAGAGGGTTCAAGAGACTTCATCCATTATTCAACCACCAAACCCTAGCCCCCTCCCCTTTTTCTCTCTTTTCTTTTCTTTTCTTTTCTTTTCCTTTTCTTTTCTTTGTTTTTGGTTAGTTGTAGTTTATTTTTGATTTCAAAGTTCTAGTCACCATTGAGCAAGGAAGCAAGAAGTGAGGTGAAGATTCAAAACATTATTGAAGGGATTTTGGAGCAAAAATCAAGGGAAGTGATTTATTTCATTATCTTGTATTTTTAATCTTTGATTTCTATATTTTGTGATGTATTTTTGTAAACCTCAACTTTTGTGCAATATTTATATAATGGGCTAGTTATTTTATGTTGGGATGATTGATATAGCTTAACTTAGTTTAAGTAATTTTAATGTTTGTTTATTAATGTTGAGCTTATTTCATGTGTGTTTGTTATTGAGATTATTCCATGTGTTTGATTGATCACCAAATATATGTTTTGTGAAGTGTATGATAATCGAGAGATATTATGCATTTTACACCAAATAATAAATGCTCTAGGTTCTTGTTAAGGATAGAGATATACCTTAAACCCTAGATGATCCATTGAGCTATTTTCACAAAGAGTTAATGCAATTGATTGGGCCTTAATCGACATAGAGATATAGTAGGTTAGACCAATTGATTATGGTTGATTTCACTCGAGAGAGGTAATTGACTAAGCTTGGAAAATCGGGTCTAACATTGTAAATGGGTAATTTATTAATTTGTATGTGTTGAGAAATTACTTAAGCAAGAGTTAAGTGAAATCATGAATCCCAACTATTTTATCTTTCATTTTCCTTATTTTAATTTGGTTTAAAATTAGTTTCTTTAATTTAGAATTTCCAAAAATCCATCTTTTTAATTGTGTGTTTCTCTTTGTTGTTATAATTAAATTAATTAAAGTTATATAATCTAGAGTATACATTCCTCGTGGGATCGACAATCCGGATTCAAAAAGTCCACTTTATTACTTGTACGCGACCCGTGCGCTTGCGGTACACTATATTTTGAGCGAACAAGTTTTTGGCGCCGTTGCCGGGGAATGTTTTTACTTTGATTATTACTTTAGTTAATTTTAGTTTTAACATTTTGTAATTATTTTTCTTTTATGTTTTATTTTGTTACCTTTGGTTAACCACCACTATTCTAATCTTTCTTGTATTTGGTTTTCTTTCTAGGCATATTTGATTCTAACATTGGCAAAGTAGGAAAGCAATTGCATTGAACAATCTCAACATGGGTGATGAATACATGCTTGAAGAATATTCAAGTTGTGAAATTTGTTACAAGATGCATTGTAATGGACAATGTTTGTTTTCGGGGAATGATTTGATTACGTCGAAGCTTATTAGGTTTAGACAATATTTGAAATGCCGAAAACAAGCAATTGATACATTGGACGTGAGTTACATGCTCTTGGGAGATTGTGTACCGAATGATTGGGATGAGGACATCACTCTTGTAGGAGATGGACCTCCATTATTGAATGAGAAGGTACTTGCAAAGTATTACAATGAACTTGCCAATTTGGATGAAGAGGATATGCTTATGGGGGATGCCATGTATTGGGAAGGATTTCAAATGTGGGGGTATAACTCACTCTTGGGAATTAATAGGAAAAACTTGTCGTTGCCCATGGATTCAACTTATGGATCGGTCATTCAATCCGAGGAGACATCAACTAAAGAAGATGAGCTTGAAGAGAATGACAATTTAATCACAAAAGAATCGCTTGGAGGTGTGGCAATTAATGAAGAAGAGATTAAATCAAATTCTCTCAACTTCATTGATTGTCCAATAATTGATTTTGTGATTAAGCCACTTGAGGAGGTGCAAGTCTACTTAGTTGAGTTTGAATTGGAGGGAATAGGCAAGTCCCATGACTTTGCAAGGAGCAAGGTGCAAGTGTTTAGATCAAATGAAGAGTGGGGTAAAGCCAAAAGAAGCAAAATGGGGAAGGCATCAAAAGCTATGTTTAGAGTGCCATGAAGTGCTTATGCGGAGAGTCGAGCTAATGACTTTAAAATAAGCGCTTAATGGGAGGCAACCCATTCTCTATCCTTTACTTGCTTTATTTTTATTTTTTGTATATTATTTACTTTCTTGCATCTTATTTACTTTCTTGCAAATAAGTTGGTTGGGCCAAGTCTCTATCTTCTACATTTATTTTCCTCAAGTTGGGTAGTGTGAAATAGCTCCAATGCATTCTCATTTAATTCTAGCAAGCACTCATATCAAACTTTCAAAGTCAAATATTTGCTCAAAACTCATTTTTAAATCACTTGGTTCATATTGTCTTTTATCTTCAAGTGTGATTTAATATTGATGTGGATAGGCAAATTATATTGGATTTATGAGTTAGAATTGAGATGTTGAATGTAATTTTATTTTTTTGGGTCATTCACCACTTAATATCTACTCTTTTCTTGTGTTTTCATAGGATGCTCACAAGGTGTTCGATGAAATGCCTCATTGGAGAAATTTGTATTCAATTGATTGGAGGTTTCAACACAAGTTCGGAGGTGGATTGTTGGTGATTGCAATGAGATTTTCACATGCCCAAGACTACTTATGAGTGCCCCACCACTTCTTGGGATGTCTAGTAACTTCTTTCCTCTTACTTTGATTTTATTTTACACATTGAGGACAATGTGCATTTAAAGTTTGGGGGTGATTTCCTATTGTGTATTGACATGTTAGATAGCCTTGCCGGCCAGGATTACTTGAGGTTTAAAATTGTTATTGATTTATGATTTATGACCAATATGCTACTTGTGTCTACTTTTACAAAATGCTTATCCATGCAAGATCATATTTATCTTGAGCACAATAGTCATGATTGATTGTTGGTGAAGTTTAGGAATTGTTGAAGGGTGAAGAGGTTAATGGAGTAGAAGAACTAGGTTGTGAGCTTGTATTGTTAATTTTTATCAACCTATCGAATATTTCCCAAAACTCTAAATCTCTTTATCCTATTGTAAGACAAGTTTGGGGGTGGTTGACCCGGTGAAGGAGACGGTCTAGACGTATGGTGATTCCATGCATGTTGGAAATAAATTTTGTGTGGAGTGTATTTCGCCAAGTATAAGCTAAGTAATGACCGTATGCTAAATTTCTAAGCCCATTTTAATTTTTGCATTGCATTGCCCTATCTCGAAGCCTTTTTGACTCGAGTAATTAAGTCCGTAGGAGTATCTTGAAACTTGGTGCCTTAAGTTTGAAACTTGGGAGTCACCGGCCGAAAGCTCGCTACATGGGTCAATTAGAAAGCTTAATGAGTAGGGTGTTCACACACACTTGGAAAAAAAAAATAAAAAAATTCACATTATCATTGCATTCGCTTAATAAGTCTACCCCATTTCGTAGCCTTTTTGACTCGAGTTAATAAGTCCGTAGGGGTATTTTGAAACCTGGTACCCTTTGATCTTAAAACAATCGCGGAGTTGCCGACCTAAAGCTCGCTACATGGGTCAATTAGAAAGCTTAAGGGAGTGGGGAAGACACGAGCATTCATCACGTTAGTTGTTAGAAATCATGCATTTGTACTTGTATAAGGGCTTTTAGATTAATAGTGAGTTTGAATTACTTAGTATAAACTTGAATGTCGAAGCGCTCATTTAGTGGAGAGTCAGTGCATTTCTAGATTGTCGAAATTTCAGGTAAAACGCACCCAAACTAGAGTGGAAAAAGAAAAGAGTGATTTGAGAGTACCCTCTAGAATTGCATCCCGGGAGAAGAAAGAAAAATATTTATTGGGGGATGAATGTCACGAGTGGGAAAGAAAAAGAATTGACCACTAATGGTGGGTAGTTTTGACTTGAAACCTCTTTACTCATCAATATTCTCGAAACTTAATTGACAATTGAAAGTGACTATGCACACACACACCGATCGAACATCGGATAAGCTAAACTTCTTTTTGGTAGCATTGTTTGGAATCATACTTTTGAATTGATTATACAATTTTACACTCATGAGTAATTTGCAAGTTATCTAACATTGTTGATCTATATTTCACGTTACTTGATTGCACTAGTAGATAATTTTGCTCGAGACGAGCAAAAGCTCAAGTTTCGGGGTGTGATAAGTGTGCGTTTTACACACTTATTGTGCTTTTAAATAGACAATTTAATTGACAAATTGAGCAAATATCTATTTATATATTGTGTTTATCTTGTACAATTAGGTACAACCTCAATTGGAAAGCAAATGGACAAGATTGGAGTGCAATCAGGCTAAAAGAAGAGCAAATTTGATGTCCAAGGACCTAATTGAAAGAAATCAAAAGTTTGGGGACTTAATTGCAACATCTCAGAAAGATGGAGGACCTACCTTGCAAATATTTCAGGGGCATAGTTGTAATAAAAGTCAAATTCGAGGACTAAATTGAAGAAGACCAGAAGCTGGAGGACCCAATTGCAAATCATGGAAGGATGGGGCTGCCGGCTAACCACGCGATCGCGTGGTCAAAATTTGGAGCAATAATCTGGGCCGACCCGGTGCGGCCCATATGCTATTTTTCACGGATCTACGCGAAAAGAGTGGTTTTTAGGGCATTTTTGAGAGGGTTCAAGAGACTTCATCCATTATTCAACCACCAAACCCTAGCCCCCTTCCCTTTTTCTCTCTTTTCTTTTCTTTTCTTTTCTTTTCCTTTTCTTTTCTTTGTTTTTGGTTAGTTGTAGTTTATTTTTGATTTCAAAGTTCTAGTCACCATTGAACAAGGAAGCAAGAAGTGAGGTGAAGATTCAAAACATTATTGAAGGGATTTTGGAGCAAAAATCAAGGGAAGTGATTTATTTCATTATCTTGTATTTTTAATCTTTGATTTCTATATTTTGTGATGTATTTTTGTAAACCTCAACTTTTGTGCAATATTTATATAATGGGCTAGTTATTTTATGTTGGGATGATTGATATAGCTTAACTTAGTTTAAGTAATTTTAATGTTTGTTTATTAATGTTGAGCTTATTTCATGTGTGTTTGTTATTGAGATTATTCCATGTGTTTGATTGATCACCAAATATATGTTTTGTGAAGTGTATGATAATCGAGAGATATTATGCATTTTACACCAAATAATAAATGCTCTAGGTTCTTGTTAAGGATAGAGATATACCTTAAACCCTAGATGATCCATTGAGTTATTTTCACAAAGAGTTAATGCAATTGATTGGGCCTTAATCGACATAGAGATATAGTAGGTTAGACCAATTGATTAGGGTTGATTTCACTCGAGAGAGGTAATTGGCTAAGCTTGAAAAATCGGGTCTAACATTGTAAATGGGTAATTTATTAATTTGCATGTGTTGAGAAATTACTTAAGCAAGAGTTAAGTGAAATCATGAATCCCAACTATTTTATCTTTCATTTTCCTTATTTTAATTTGGTTTAAAATTAGTTTCTTTAATTTAGAATTTCCAAAAATCCATCTTTTTAATTGTGTGTTTCTCTTTGTTGTTAGAATTAAATTAATTAAAGTTATATAATCTAGAGTATACATTCCTCGTGGGATCGACAATCCGGATTCAAAAAGTCCACTTTATTACTTGTACGCGACCCGTGCGCTTGCGGTACACTATATTTTGAGCGAACACTAATCATGTGGAACCTTTGGAATGAAAGGAATAGAGCTAAACATGAAGATCTCCTATCAATGGCAATAGAGTTATTAGAAGAGTTCATCTTCAACTGGAAAGATTTATGTAAGCTTACCATCAATTGAATACTAGTATCTTGGAGGTTAATGAAAGACCAATTAAGAGATTTTGTGATTTTACTTTTGATTTAGAAGTTAGTTAGTACATAGAGGATTTCGTAAATGTCTTTACAAGTCATTGACATTTTGAATAATACAAGACTTTTAATTAGAGGTGGCAATGGGTTGGGTTTGCCAAATCCGTACCCTATCCACTAGAGATTTACAACTTTCATACCCTACACATGCCCATTTAAAAATAGCAGGTCGGGGATGGGTCGGAGGCGGGTCGGGGGTGGGTACGCTTCTATTCTCATTTGAAACCCATTACCTATTATTTATTTATTTATTTAATTTTTTTAATACACGTATTGGTGTGACAAACTCCAAAACTATATATATACTTCCATGATTCACGTTGATATACAATGGTCTTTGCAAGAGATTAAAAATGAATTTTTTTATTATTTTCCACAGGTAGCAACTAATGTTGATAAAAAAATATTTATTATAAAAACTCTCAAAATCTGATAGAAATTAGCAAAAAATTCGCTACCAGACTCGGCATATTGAAGATTAGATAAATTGATCTTACCTATAGCACACTTGCACTTATTTTTTAACGATTTTACTATTTCAAAAGATTGCTTCCCAATGATAATATATGATCATATCTCTCACTTATTTTTTTTAACGATATTTTTTTTTCGCACAATCACTTTTATTTTAAATTCTATAATTCTTTAAGGAAATTAATGGGTATGCGAGTCGGGTATACGTTTTGTAGTAAAACTCACACCCTACCCATACCCATGTCGGGTTTTAACATTTACCTCCATACTCGACCCACAAACCCATTTAGTCGGGTAATCCTCGCGCCGTTTATGTCGGGTCTCCAATGGGTATTATGTCCGTGATTATTACTGTCATCCCTACTTTTAATGACTTTTAAAAGTCTTTATATAATATACTATGAGTTTCATTGACTTTTAGAAAGTCCATTAAAATTTACATTAAATACCTCAAGATTTTTATGGAATCTCTGAAGTCTAAATTGAATATATCCAAAATTTTTAAATCCTTTAAAATCTTTATGTCTTGCAAAATTATCTACATTCAATAAACCCCCTTAATCAATATTTTCACCAAAACATATGGCGGTATTAAAGTAAAGCATGATTAGGGATGACAACGGGGCAAGTTCGGGGCAGGGATGTCAATCCCCGTCCCTGCCCCTTCGGAGATTTACCATCCTCATCCTTATCCTCGCCCCCATCCTTACTTAGACGGGATGGGGCGAGGACGGGGGCAGAGATGTCCATAATCCCCGTTTACATCCCCATTTATTATTTTATATATATTTTTGTCCATTAATTTTTTTTATAATGGTTATCTAATTAAATTCCTCTTAGTATATAATATTGCACATTATTCCTCGGCTAGATGAAAAAGTTTGCAGGTACACCATAAAAGCATGACCAAGTAGATTAGTAAATATATATATTTATGGTTATCAAATGATACCAATGCATACAAGAACAACTAATTTTCAATTTGATATCTGTTCACGACTTAAAGAAAATGATATAAAAGTGATTATTTCATTTTTTTGTAAACATTGATGTTTTCGAGCAATACTTGGTTATAGAAATTCTTTTCTTAAAGTATGATTATTTTACAAAATTCTCATTTAACAGTTCTAGAGAATGATTAATATTAATAAAAAAATTCATAATAGCTTTTATAAATTAATACAAGTTTAATTGTGTTAAGAAGTATGTTTGAAGAGAATGAGATGAGACTTGAGAGTGAGAGATGAATGGTAGTATAGATTTGAAATGTAGTGCTTTGTTTTGAAATTATATATTTGGGTATCGGATGGTTTAGGACACTTTTAATTTATTTGATTTTTTTTTTTAATTGAACATATTAATCGGGGATGGTATTGGAGGGTGATGGAAATTTGACAGGAATCTCCATCCTCGATCGGGGATATATTTTCATTCTCATCCCCGTCATTATCGGAGATTTTCTGTCCCGTTCGGAGCGGTCCGGTCGAATTAGAGGATTATCAGCCCAATTGCAACCCTAAGCATGATTTAATGCAAGGACACTTTGTTAAAGAAAAAGCAGCCCACAAACTTCACTTAAAAATCCACTTGAATATTAAAATGTGTCATCCACTAATCTAGGATAATTTAATTTAATTTCAAACTATTGATTCTCTTTAATGGATGGTCGTAATATGATGTGACTAGACCTTCTTTTCTTTTTCTTTCTTTTTTCGACTTTGTACTAGGTTTCTAGCTATTACCCTTCTATGTTCCGTAACAATTATAAATTAATTTATTTGGACGAAGATTGAACACTTGAATTATAAAAAAAATATAAAAAATTTAATAATATTCTTACTATGTTATTTTCTTGTTTGTATTTTCCTATTTAATGTTGATTTTAAAGAGTTTATTTGAAGAAATAATTATTTAAATAGTAATTTTTAGGAGAAGTTTTAGTTAAAAAGTAGAGATTCTTTTATAGATTTAGTATAATATTATTTTATTAATAAATGTGTGATTGAAAAAAAAAAAAAAAGAGAAGTGTATTTATTTTTAATGGGAACTAAATAAGGGCTTACTACGACAAAAACTTCATCTAATCATATTTTGTGAAAATGAGTTCTCACTTAAAGAAATGAACAAATTAAAGTTGATATAGGATATTTACAACAAAAAGGTCAGAAAACAAATATAAGTATTTCAATCTTTAATGCCAATCTCATTGCATGCATTTTTATTGATAAGATAATATTAATTTATTTCTCTATGTAATATAGTATAAAGCTTAAGAGTATGAGAAATAAAAATTAGAGCAATTGCTACTAAATCAAAAAAAGGTTTTAAAAAATAAAATAAAAATTAAAGTATATATTTTAGGTTGATAATAATAGTTTAAGCACATACAAAACTTTATATAAATGGACTACAATGGAATTTGAATCTTTGTCTGCCTAATTTAAATACTATATTAATAATCTCGTCTAATAGATTAAGATGTTAGATAAGAATCAGGTATATTTATTTAAATCTCATCTTCAACAATTTCAATAGTTTTTAAATTTTCTCTTTTATTTTCTCTTTTATTTTTTTTTGCTGAAAAAATAATATTACAACTTTTGCTTCGTCAAAGATGCTCCAAGTGGGTTAGTAGAGCACTTGGTATTTTATGGTCATGTAATTATTTAATCGAGAACATCAGAATCTGCTCCACTATTTTCCATTATCATATATCAATATTTCTATTTCCCTCCAATATTTAAATAATTAAACCGTGTGAAGGAAAAGTGCAATACTGTTCAACTTAACCTAAAATTATTTCTAATAAATATATTCTCACCACATTTTTTTTACGGCCGCAATTAAAATCATTTTAATTGTATGAAATGATCATAAGTTTTACTCGTCGTCATACTTTATGTTCTCATTCGTTTTTTACTCGTCATCATACTTTATGTTCTCATTCGTTTTTTACTCGTCGTCATGATGATATCAATTTAAAAATTAATTCAAAAGAAAATAAAATGAATTGTATATGTGCAGCTCATGTATTTTTAAACAACCAAAAAAAGAGACAAAATATATAGACGTTTTTAGCAGGCTAACAGAACTTTTAAATAAAAATTCTCAATAAGGGCAGAAGTTCATAATTAATGAAAGTTCAAGCATAAAATATGATGAAAAAGTTAGGGACAAAAATGTAAGAATGAATAAATTTTAAGAACCTTTACTGCGAATATAACGTGTTGCATCTTTAGAATAACGTGGTGCGAATACCAAACCGCCAATTTTTCCATAACATAATTGATTGACGAGGGCAAACTTTTCGGAACAATATATCGGGGAACACTAGTGTTATTATTATTATTATTATTATTATTATTATTATTATTATTATTATTATTATTATTATTTCTTTTAATCAAATTTTTAAATATTCGGAATAGACCTTTAATAGTGTTTTAGCCTTTGTTTGGTATTTATTAAAGTTTTTTCATTTTTCAATAGTATTCAATCTCAACCATCCATTAAAAGTCAATCCTACAATATTTGACTTTTTAACCAATTTTCAACCATCAATTCTTTTCAAAATTACTATCTATTTAAAAAAAAAAAAAACTCATTTTAAATAATACCAAACACACTATTAAAGTGAAGGTACGAGTAAAAATATATCCACCGTAAGAGGGGCTGATCCAGCCCTGAGAGAGGGTGTGCGGCCGCTCGTGCTGAATCCGCAAAAAAAAAAATTTTTACCTTGTAATTGTGATGTCAAAATTTTTTTTCCCCTTACCTTGTGGTGTTCGCTCCTGCTTAATTGAGTTCCTGGTTCGTCCCTGATCGTAAGCATGCTCCTCGAGACCATCTCTCTAATGCCTCCCCTCAACTCGTGGAAACTAGTTGGTAAGTTTCAGAACCTAACTAACTGAGGCACATTCCGCTATTTACCTCCTCCACGATGCTCTAGAAGCGGGACAGTGGATGCTGTCAAAGTTGCGGTCCAACCCTTTTTTTTTTTTTCTCAAACTAAAAATGTTATAACGTGCATGTGCTTATTTAAATTAAAGAGCACAAAAAATCAAAGACTGAAGTCTCTGAATAATCAAATTTTCATATTTCCTCATCATCACTATATAAAGAGGGCAAGTGGATGAAACAAAAACCTAATAACTTAAAACCATGGAAAGCAAGAAATGGCAATGGCTCTTCCTTCTGGTGGCACATTGCATTGCTCTACTTACATTTACTTTTGCCATAGAGTCTCCACAATACAAGATCCTGCACTCATGGCCTGATTTTGAGGTCAGATTATACAAAGAATCATCATGGGTTTCTGCACCAGTCCTAGGTGCCGGCATGTCTTTTGAGAATTCTACGGAATCCGGCTTCCACAGGTCCTTCTCATAATCTATCTAAATCTCTCTTCCTTCATTAGCTTTTCGCATCTATAATACTGGACATTTTATAAAAAAAAGCCTAAAATCTTGTTGATTATAGTGTGTAAAATAATGTCAATATTTTATACCAAGCAAGCACGAGTATTAACTTGTTTAACAAAGTGGGCATGACAATGAGGGGCGAATAATGCTACACGCACAAATGTCATCCAGTGTATCAACCATTTTGTTTGTGTAGCATGGTACATGAGGGGGCCTAGGGCATGTCACTGTAGCATTTCCCATGTACTAAACGTAATCGTAGTTTTTCTTTTTGCTTTTCGTACTCCTTAGACAATATATATATATATATATATATATATATATATATATATATATATATGAATTATACTATCAACTATGTTCTGGTTTCTCCTCAGATTGTATCAATACATTCATGGTGCAAACATCGACTCCACCAAGTTTATGATGACAGCTCCTGTCCTGACCAACATCAACCAAACAGAATACGGATCTGATTACTATGTGAAATTCTATGTTCCAGGAAAATACGAGGCTGCTCCTCCACTGCCCTCATCTGCATTAAATCTGCAGGTTGAAAAATGGGGAACACACTGCATAGCTATAAGGAAATTTTCTGGATTTGCTAAGGACGAAAGTGTCCATAGCGAATTTGAAGCTTTTTTAACAAGTTTGCATATATTATTGGCCGGAAACTCGACTGGTTTCGGAGAAAATTCTTCCTTCACGATTGCTCAGTACAACGCTTCTTTTCATCTTTCGGGACGATTAAATGAAGTGTGGATGAACGTGTCCGGGTTGAAAATCGATGGATGTTAAGTAGTCATCCGTTGCTCCATTGTGTGTGATAGTTTGCGGGATGATATGAAGTTGGGATTACGTAAAAATAAGAGTAATAAATTGGGAAAATTCAACCTATTAATATATTTCGTATCGAGTACTGATTTGTACTACTTTTTCTTAGTCTTATATTGTACCTTCTACCTCACGGTCCTCACGAATCAGTATAAATCAGATCTTGCCAAATCATATAAGAAGATTTAAAGATTCGTAATAGTATGTTGAACACCATAGTTTAGTACAACATTATTTATCATATACCCATGCCTTATTATAGGTAAGTATCTGGTAAAGAAATTGGTAAACAATATTCACCTATACATTTATTTTACTCATAAATACTAAATAGTGAGCATCTATGACAAGGACTAAATTGTTGACACTCGGATATGTTGGGGATCCTCGACGAATTTCAACCTGCTTCTTAGCCGCTAAGCAAATAGAAATGCGATCACATCTGTGGTCGTGTTTGGACAACATAGATTTCTCCGTCCCTCACGACACCTTCAATATCTTGGGCAGATCCATATAGCTGCTCAATAGCATTTCCAGCACGTGCAATGTTAGATAGGATTTTTAGACGGAAGTTATAGTCAACGATCAGTGGATCAGACGAGTAATCGAGCACAACTTTCTCCTCTTCATCCATAGGCACACTGCATCGAAGAGAAAGAGAGACACTTTCATACAGATGAAGAAAAGGACGATTATAATTGAAATGCCAAAGCAGATGAATAGCTGACAAAACTGTGTGAAATGTATATACATCAGTTATCAATTCTAAGTTCTAACAAATGTGGTTAATTGGAATATTTCTAAAACTTTTCAAAGTTACCTATCGTAAAGTCCCGCACCAGCATAACCTTCTAGATCTTCACCATTGGAATCTGATCGAAAAATTATTGACCGTCTTATGAAAAGGCCAATGGGTTTGCTGGGATAACCCAAAACCTGAAAGTTTTCAGCCATGCAAGGACATTTTACACATTCCATAGTCAATAAATTACTGGTAGAGCAATAAAATTGTTACAATTTTTAACTTATGTAACTTCATAATGTTAGACGAAACAGGAAGCAAGATTGTTTTCTCCTTAATATATATTAGTGGAATTATTTCAAGAGCGGCTCAAGTATGAGACCAAAATCTTGAATTTACCTGAGGAGAGTCGAGTTTATTTTTCTTGGAAATGAAACTCAAAGCACGACCTGGATAAGCTCCCACCAGTGTTTCTCCTAGGCCCTTGACCACCTATTCAGAAGAAAGACATATATAAACATATAATTGCCTTCTTTGATATGAAGTAAAAAGTTATACTGAAAGCTTTTCAAGCCCGGCTATCTGTTGATTTAAATCTCTAAAAATTTCAGTTAAACACATCACCTCATCAGCCATTATTATGATATATATCAGAGTTAATAAGCTTCTGCGAGGGATAGTGCATGCAGCACACGAATGATTATCTTATGCAAATCTCTGAAACTGGACATCTTTGATGCAGCAGAGACTCAAAAATCCAAGTGAAACAAGGATGTAATATAAATTACCTCCGCATATATTTCTGAGTCGTCCCCAGAAGATGGATTAGTAGTATGGATCACAAATGCATAATCAGCATTTATTATTTCTTGAACAAGGACGGCCATGCAAAGGAAATCATGATTGAGTTTCACTTTTCTTGTGCTGAAATATGCTCTCTCGTTCCACTTAGAAGCCCAAACCTAGAAAATTAAATGCGTACAATGTCAACTTGTCCAGCGATAAATGTAGTTTAATGGTCGTTGACAAGAATATATGACTTAAATTTTTAAACCCGTTTGCTGAGAACCTGTGGGTGATAAATGCAATATATATATATATATATATAGTTTGAATAGCTTTTTCACAAAGTCAATCTTACCTTATCATCAAAATAGATTTTATTACAAATTTTGACCAATTACAAATTAATTACTTTAAACTTATTATTTGAGTTTTTAAGCTTAGCAAACATGCGAAGGAAAAGTTAAATCATATCTGGAGAAAAATATAGAGCTTCTTGCCTTGAAACTATATGATACTTTTCTAGATGCATGCACTCTTACCTTCTTTATGGCCGTCCATGCTTGTTCCCATCTCTGTGGACCTTCATCACCAGGCCAGGGCATGCCAGAATTTTTCATCTTCTCTTGGAGCCCTTTCACCTGAAACAAGGTTAACCAAGTAATACACATACTGCTATAAACTGTCTTCGACTACAGAATCACTTAAATGATAAACCCAATATCCTGATACCCGATTCAATTGTATCAAATAGAAAAACAAGTGATGGAGTAAGGACATACCAAATCGGGCGTAGCTGAAAGTTCTAGAACTGTCTTTCGAATTTCACCAAGAGTGCTAAACTCTCCTTCATTTAATTTCTTCTTCAGAACTTGCAACTTTGCTGCAACTCTCTGCAATGCGAAGTATGTTAGATGCTTACTGAAAATAAATGCTACATACTCTCCAGAAATGAAAAATTTCTTGGCCACACATAAACTTGCGGAGTAAGAAAAAGATTTACAAGACAATATGGTGCACTACAGAGGGGCTTTTAGTTTCTTAACGTTGAAACTTGAAACTAATACCAAGCAAGATTCTAGGTTGATTACTATTAGGATTCTCAGCCCGGTAGAGGTTCCTTGTATAATGATTTAGCTAATGTTAAAAATTCTTCATATTATTCTATTAGAACATCTCCAGGGACTAAAATCGCAGAATGGTTTTTCTTGAGAATCGAGACTTCTTAAAAATATGCATAAAGAACATAAAACTTCAGTTGATTAAATTATAACATAATATAGCAGGCTGTTTCATTGAGCTGAGGCATATTTGAATGAATGTCAAAGCTTTATGTTTAGTTCTTTGTATGAAATGTTTTTTTCTTACAAGAGTTAAGCTAGTGAAAAATAAAAACTAAAATATTTGATCAGATCGCCAAACCTAATATTCGAGAATGCTTCTTTATTACAATATGTCAAGTTTCCATAGAACAAATAATCATATACTTCTAAAATTCTCTGATGGAGTTGCATTTAGAGGCACATGGAATCATCCAAGACAACAGACACGAGAATGTTTCTTCTATCTAACTTTGGTGCGATGTCTAATGCGTAATTATGTTGATACGTAATTAAATCACGCAGAAACAATTTCTTTAAAATTAAGATGCACCTAGTGATTGAATTGTAAATTGTACAACAGTGTATTGATAAAATGAGAAAAACCTGATTGACATTATCTGAAAGGACTTTTTCGAAGACACCAAATGGCAGGGCAACTGAGGTGGGAATCTTAACCCAAGATGGTACTTTTCCCTTGAGATGTGCAATATTGCGCGATTTGGCTCCGACCTAGGCAAATAAAAGTTTGTACATTAAGTAAGCCCTAGCTTTATGATAGAATTCTGTGCAGCATTTTTTCCCCATAATAATTCTGTACGTCTCAGTCTATTGAAAAGGAACCAAGAATAAGAAACAAAGAAACTATTCAAATGTAAATCAAAGTGACACAGCTAACTCACCAGTTCACTAGTGAATTCCTCAGACGATATTGCATATCTACCAGCAAACTGCTTTCTAATCAAGGTTACAGATGGGGATGACGCTATCTCACTTAAGTTAGTTGAACTTGTTAGCTCATCCTCTTTCACCTCGCTGAAGATAAATTGTAAAAGGAGTTCACATAAAAATGTCAAATTTTATGAAGCTTAGAGTTTGTATTTTGTGAAATACGTGAAAAATATTATAAACACAGTGAAATATTTCATAGTTATATAATAAAGTCACCTATAAACTACATCTGCAGATGTAGGTTTCAACTGCAACAAATTCCCTTCATTTGCTTGGATGCCAGCCAATATGTTGGGATCAAAGCATGTAGCAAAGCAAACCTACCAAGGAAGAACATTTGTTTTGAATGTCATCGCAATTTTTATTTTTTATTATGTGACAATCACTCTTTATGGGCTCAAACAAATGAAGTAATACTACCTTGCTATTTCTTGCCCGAACAGAAACATGAGACAAAACATCAGGCATGTCTGGTGTCAGCACAGCAACAACACCATCAGGAATTTCTTCCTCCCCTTTAACAGATTTTGCCACCAAAATTGTTGGTTTTGAATAAGATTTATTCTGAACAGAAAGTAACTCATCAACTACTACAACATATCCTATAGCTTCCACTGGGCTGATAACCTGCCAACTGTTTCAGGACATAAAAGTGACATAAGTAACCCAATCAGATAAAAAGAGCAAAACGTAATCTTCTTTAAGAGATGAAAGAAATTTTGTAGTGCCAAAGTTTCTACGAAACTAAAGTTGATCAAAATGTATTTTAAACATTGCATCTAAATGAATAACTACAAACTGATTTGAGAATTCTAACAGGTATTTATCAACCTTCCCAGATGAGCAGTTTTTCGAAGAACAGGATCGAGTCGATTAAGAAGGGAGGATAATGAAGCAGCTGATCCAGCACGAATGATTTCTTCAGTAAATATATTTACCTACATGAAATGATTGTAGAAGTCATCTTTAAAATAATATTGTATGAAAGAAAATTCATTAAAGGTTTAGATTGTCAGAGTACATACTGCCCATTCATCCACCCGAAGCCTTGAACCAAGATACTCTGCAGATGGCTGCATCAGTTGATGGTACGACTCTGCCTTGCTTGCTAATGCAAGTCGTGTTCTGTCAAGTACTGATTTTGCAAACAATGCCCAGTCATTATCTTTGTTCCTTAACATAGTTAGTGCCAGATTCCACCCCTTCGTAATTAACAAACAAGCTTGTTAGAGTGCTAATCACTGAATGCACCAAAGACAAACCACACAGATAATTTATCTCCTAGGGTGTGTTCTTTTAGATTTAATTTGGAATGTTTTGTGTCAAATCAAGGAATTGAAATTATTTGTTGATTTATTTGTGTTTTCTAAGTAAGATGAAGGGTTAAAAATTGAAGAGAGAAAATGTGAATGGTTAAAAAGTGGTATGGGAAATTGTGTAATTTAAATTTTTGTAATGATGGCAAATTAAATTACAAAAGAACACACCCCTTGATGCAAAGTAGATATAATGATGCATCATCTGGCTTTCCTTTTGTGTTTTCATCTATTATCTCTTTTTAGTGGAAGTGGCAGGAGGGGTCAAATATGGACTGTTTCACGACTCAAACTAAAGAATTGAAACTCAGGAATGACTTCGGACTGCATGAGATAATGTAATGGAGGAAAAAAAAAAAAAAAAAAACCATATTTTTTCATCTAAATTTAACCATTCATCAGAATATGGAGGCGAAATATGTATATACTATGCATACCCAACCTTATCTTCTTATATGTAGATGAGACTATGTAGGTCATAACTCAAAACGAAAAGATGCGCATAAACTTAAAATGATAATCATTTAACCTTGAAGAGAAGATATTTGTAACCTTCTTATAACCAAATAAATATATATAAATATATATATATATATATATATATATTTCTATTTTACTGTATTGTTGAATGGACCTGGTAGACATTGATTGTTTTTCACCTGCTTGACCAGAGATTCAAGTTCAGTCACAAAAAAGGCTATAACCCCGTTGCTACGACCATTAAGTGCTTAAATATCCAGGCTTAAGATTTCTTATGTTTATGTCCTCTATAGTCACTTAGGGAAAAGAATGGACATACAAATGCCAAATTAATTTCATCCGGACTTACCTTTAAGCAATAGATGAGGTCTTCATTATTGTCCATTGAAAGTGCGAGGTTTTCGAGAACAAGAGATATGAAGTACATAATTTTCTGCAGAAGCAGAAATAGAATGATGAAGAATACACTAATCCAGTCACGTTCAAAATTTAAAGAGAATCTGATTGAGCAAAAATTATTCAAAGAATAACTACCATTATTAAAACAAATAATGGATTTACGCAGGAGAAAAAATGGACATGGAGCAGCATACCTCTGGACTTGCATTACTCAATTCTTCATATCCCCTTTCTACAGCTGTTCTAACTGTAGAATCAAGGGCAATGTCCAAGAACAGAAGATCCTTAAGACGGTTGTTTGGTTGAGGAAGGAGTGGTCTAAGCTCTTGACGAGCCTCTAGCAATCCCTAAGTGCAAGAATTATTTCTCAGAACCAAGAAAGCAAAGAAAATGGAATGGTTCGAGTGACAAATCATCAAAAGAGAAAAAGCAACACAACCCAAAATATTTGCATACCTCGAGAAGGGCTTCTACATTTTTATCTTCAACATGTTCTGATACAAATTGAAGAAGTTCCTGTTTTTTTATTATAATTTAGAATGTCTTTTATATACTAGACTAGAGATGTTAAAAAGGATCATTCTACAGTGCCGAAACATATGAACTACCGGAAATCCTGATGGAAGTCCTGATACTGGATTTATCTGCACACCGACCATGAAGCCTTGTCCCTGAATTAATATGTTCTTTAGATACAATGTCAAATAAACAACAGAAAGGCACACAAAAATCATGATGCCATTACCTCAGCTTTGTAGCCCATGCAATTTGCAATGGCTGATTCAAGATCTGCACCTGAATGGACTGCCTGCACAAAGTATGTTTTAATTGAATTTTTCAACACGAGGAAACATAATTAAAAAGCCAAGAAACAGGTGTAAAAATAAATTAGTCCACTAAACAGTGCATCAAGTCCCCCCCCCCCCCCCCCCAAACACCCACACAAAGGAAATATGGGAAATCTTTTGGTGCAGACATTCAGTTTTCAGGAAAAACTGTTGGAAATTACACACAAATTCCCTCTCTAATTAATCCACATGAATTTTTTATGTTCAAGAAATAATTGAGCAAACCAGAAAATAAAATACGAACACAGAAATTTACGTGGTTCGAAAACTTGCCTTCGTCCACGGACCGCCAAAGCTTTTCACTATATAATAAATTGTTACAATTATATAGAATTTGCACTCACCAAACCCCCCAGTATTGTAAGAAAAATAACCAAATTTTACCACATTTACCAATTTCTACTTCTTTGTACAACCCACAAAGAACCCAAGAAAAACCAAGATGCTAAACTACATTTTTCCTCACAATACTCTCTAGTCAATGTATAATTAATTGGCTCCTCAATTCACATATTTATAGGTAAACATAACCCAAAAACGTGTATTACTTGTACCCCAAGATATTTCCTTGTTGAAGTAGAATATCAGAATAAGGAAAGAAATTCATGTCAAAAAGATTATCTTCCTTCTCTTTCACCTTTAACTTGGTCTCCAAGTTAACCACTTTAACAAGAAAATCAATTGTCCAAGATATCCCCATTCTTAATTTGAGTCAAATATCCCAAAAATCTCCACCTTAACACAAATTCATCAAAGCCAAAAAATTCAAATTCAATCATTGGGTAAACAGGCAAGCATTTAACACTTTGACAATCCTATACTCCACCATATGAGTATAACCAGCACTCAGAATTATCAACGAACTCCGAGCTTTTCATCGGCTCATGTCGAAATAAACTTTGTTGAAAAATTATGGTGCAACTCCCATGCTTGGCTTTCCCTGGAAACTCATCAGCCATCGACATCAAATTCATCGCACACCTTACATTAACGCCAAACCAATGCCCATGTGCAAACACATGTACCTACCAGCAAGAACACATCCTCTATCATGGCAACTGACTTCATGCCATAAGGAAGTCCCATCTTACTAAAGTACATCATCACCACCCTCCACCAAGAGAATCGCATTGTCCACCTACGAGCAATTAGCCGACTCTGCTCCACCTTTTGGACAATTTCTTCTCACATGACTAGATTTACCACAGTTCCAACACATTACCTTCTTTTTCATGGAGTTACCTCTCTTCCACTTTTCAGTAACAAGCAAAGCTTTTCAGATGAACTGTCATTTCAACCTAATCAACTTAACTTCTGAAAATTCCACCGTTTCCTTCTCGTACATCAAAATCAGCATGATGTACTCAAACGTAGATAGAAGAGACAAGATGAACATTATCCTCATCATCAATCTTAACTCCAATAGATTCCAGTGCAGAAACAATCTCATTGAGAACACTAAGATGGTCTAAGATTTTCATACCTGCATTCATTCTCAAAGAATGAAACCGCTCCTTCAGGTACAAGTTATTTGACAAGCTCTTCATTTGATACAACTCTTCCAATTTTTTCCACAGTTCCTTCACAGCAAATATCCCATAAATATTTGCAAGAACATTTTTTGCCAAACAAAGTTGTAACATGTTAGCAGCCTTCAAATCCCAATCTTCATTACTCGTGCTGGATTCAGTTTCTTTGTCAGGACTCGGGGTTGGTTTTTCCTTCAAAGCTTTCTGTAGTCTCATTTGAATCAATACATTCATGACTTGTACTTACAACAAGCCAAAATTGATCTTCCAGTCAAATTTCTCCACGTTGTACTGTCCAAACATATTTTCTTTTGCTCCAAAAAAATCTTCGAACCACCTGATACTCTTTTAATTAGACATTGATTTCCTCGTCAACGGCGCCACTGTTGGGAATTACACACAAATTCCCTCTCTAATTAACCCACAGGAATTTTTGATGTTCAAGAAATAATTGAGCAAACCAGAAAATAAAATACGAACACAGAAATTTACGTGATTCGAAAACTTGCCTACGTCCACGGACCGCTAAAGCTTTTCACTATATAATAAATTATTACAATTATATAGAATTTGCACTCACCAAACCCCCCAGTATTGTAAGAAAAATAACCAAGTTTTACCACATCTACCAATTTCTACTTCTTTGTACAACCCACAATGAACCAAAAAAAACCAAGATGCTAAACTATATTTTTCCTCACAATACTCTCTAGTCAATGTGCAATTCATTGGCTCCTCAATACACACATTTATAGGTAAACATAACCCAAAAACGTGTATCACTTGTGCCCCAAGATATTTCCTTGTTGAAGTAGAATATCAGAATAAGGAAAGAAATTCATGTCAAAAAGATTATCTTCCTTTTTCTTTCACCTTTAACTTGGTCTCCAAGTTAACCACTTTAACAAGAAAATCAATTATCCAAGATATTCCCATACTTAATTTGGGTCAAATATCCCAACAAAAACATGGTGGGAAAGAAGTAACATAAAGTTGGGCAATATTGCTAATTAGATTATTTGATTTCAGTTAGGGCATCTAGTAATTCAATGATAATTCAGATACATGTTAAGTTGAAAAATTAGTCGTAGTACACTCAAAAGATTAGTATTACTATTCAAAAAGGCTTTTCATTCCAGATTTAGACTTGCAGAAGCATACTGTCTTGAAGACAGTACAATTGAAAAAATTAATCATTTCCACAAAAAAATGCCCAGATGGTCAGAATGCAATTTCCACAGGAAAATAAACGTACAAATGAGAATTAAAGATAGATCTAATCAAAAAAATTTAGCACTAACCTTCAACGTTCTCATGTAATTTCCCAGATCACGCAGTAGTCCATCCTTTTGATCTCTCCTAAAATTTGGTTCATTGTGGATGGCACGGTCATAACTAAGAAGGCGCTCTTTTGTTATTCCATTATCATTTAAGGTCTTCCAATAAACACCAATGTCAAAGTCACTCTTAATATAATCCATCAATGCCTGCAGAAGAAAAACATGTAAAATAAGTTGTATATATAAAAACCATATAGAGTCAGATTGATCAACTTTCTGAATACCTGACATATTACAACATCATCGGGACTAGTATTATTATGCAGCTTTTGATGCCATTCTTCCATAAATCCACCCTTACTGTCATTATTTCTCTGCAGGTTAAAAAATAAAATAAAGGAACCAAACTATGCAAAAAGAAGAGAACCAAAAACAGAAATCCTCAGATATAGACCTGAATGACCAATATTTCATCCCTTATTCGTTGACCCACATCTCCTTCACCTCCACGGCCGACAGTTGACATAATCATTCGCAGAATTTCACGGTATTGTGGATGACTTCTGTAAACATTCTGGAGCAAGTCTGTAAGCCTGTCTTGAGCTTTGCTTATCTCACTGCAACAAAATTGGCATTTTCAGACAAACCAAAACAAGAATTACATGGTAAGAGACATGATAATGATTAATATGCATTAAGAAACATGGCATCTGTCCAAGAACTGGTGAGAAGGCAAATACATCTGCATATAAGCAGGAAAAAAATTCCATAGGCGCTAAAGCCTCTATTTGGTAAAGTGTTTCAAAAAATGTTTTTAAACAAAACAATTAACCAAATCATTTTTTAACCACAAACATTTTCTCTCTCCACTTTTTAACCACGCTAGTTGTCTACCCGTGCGATGCACGGAATATATAATTTTCAAATCATAATTTTGAAAATATCTTGATTATATAATCATATCAAATAAAAAACATAAATCAAATAAAATTTCAATACAAAATATTGTTGAATTTGAAACTTTAAAAAAGACAAAACTAATCAAAATAAAATAAAAAAAATGCTACATGTACACTAAGTATACCGCGCCACTCAAAATTCGGCACTAAATTTTTTATATAAAATTTCTTTTGACTTTTACTTACGTTTTTCTCTTAAAATTTGTCCACCTCATCACCTATTTCCCTTTTAATATGTTATAACTTTTTATTACCTATATTTTTTAATGTGTTGCTTACATATATTTTATTTGAAATCCAATATATTAATTAATATATTTTATTTTTCATTTTTTTTAAACATGCCAATTTTTGTCAAAATGATGAAAAGATTAACCCCCCATTTGGTAATACTGTTTGATTTATAAAGTTGTATATTTATAATTTTGAGGTAAAAATAGTGACTGAAAATTGGAGAGAAAAAATGTGTGTGGTTAAAAAGTTGAAGAACCTACTCATTTATTGACATATTAGAAAGTAAAATTTCAATAATTTTATTTATTTATTTTCAAAATATATTAATTCAATTTTTATAGTTCTAACTTAACAAATTTAAATAGCATATATTTATTTGTTTTTAAAATATATTAATCCAATTTTTTCATTTCCTACATAACACATGTTATTGGGTTTGAAACTTAAAAAAAGACAAAACTAACCAAAATAAAAAATTCTGCATGTACACAAGTGTACCGCACCATTCAAAGTTTGTCACTTAATTAAATTTTTTATATTAAATTTCTTTTGACTTTTATTTACGTTTTTCTTTGAAAATTTGCCCACCTTATCACCTATTTTCCTTTTAATATGTTATCATTTTTAATTAACTTTATTTTTTAATATGTTACTTACATATATTTTATTTGAAATCCAATATATTAATTAATATATTTTATTTTTCTTATTTTTTAAACATACCATTTTTTGTCAAAATGATGAAAGGATTAAATTTTCTACCAACTTATCATTGGTGGTAAAAGGTTGATAGCAAATAATTAATTATTTTTGTAATATGCTTATTGAAGAACCTACTTATTTATTAACATATTAGGAAGTAAAACTTCAATGATTTTATTTATTTATTTTCAAATATATTAATTCAAAATTTTCATTTCTAACTTAACAAATTTATATAGCATGTATTTATTTTCAAATCAATTAATCCAAAATTTTCATTTTCAATATAACACATTTACATAGATATGACATTTATTTATGTTCAAATATATTAATACAATTTTTTCATTTCCTACATAACACATTTAAATAGATATCACATTTATTTATGTTCATTTCCTACATAATACATTTACATAGATATCACATTATTTATGTTCAAATATATTAATCTAATTTTTTCATTTCCAATATAACATATTTACAAATATTACATTTATTACAACTCTTACTAAATATGTAATAAATAATAAATTTTCCTACAAAAATCTTTATCTTCTCTTTATTTATTTTATTAATTTATTTTCAAAATATATTAATTCAAATTTTTCATTTTTAACTTAACAAATTTATATAGCATGTATTTATTTATTTTCAAATATATTAATCCAAAATTTTCATTTTCAATATAACACATTTACTACATGACATTTATTTATGTTCAAATATATTAATCCAATTTTTTCATTTCCTATATAACACATTTACATAGATATTACATTATTTATGTTCAAATATATTAATCTAATTTTTTTCATTTTCAATGTAACACATTTACACATAGTATATTTATTATAACTCTTATTAAATATGTAATAAATAATAAATTTTCCTATAAAAATCTTTATCTTTTCTTTATATATATATATATATATATATATATATATATATATAAGTAGAAGTGGGGAGAGAGACTCATTAAATGCAAATTTCCCTCCAAAATGACTCTCTCTCCTCACTTCTACTTGTATATATATAAAGATAAAGATAAAGATAAAGATGAAGATATTTTTTTACCTCGAAAATATAAAAAAAATGTTTTTAAATATAAAACTTTTAACAAACAGAGCAAATATTTCTAGCCCACCATTAGAAGGCCATGGGTCTTAGGAAACGAGCATGAAATTTTGAGCCAAAAAAATTTATAATCTACAGAAATGGACAAAGAAAATATATAGATTTTATACCGTGGTTTTACATTGTAGTTTTTGTTCCATATCAATTGTCTTGTTGCCATGAATCTCATCCACACTAGAATTCCAGCAAGACCCAGTTCACCAGAATTTGTGGCTTCTTCCATCAGGTCTGCTGCAATATTAAATCTGAGGAAAGAACTTAACCACATCAGTTTTTGACAACTTAGAATGGAAATAGGTAAAAAAATCAACTAAAATGGGATTCTGCATATTATGGAACATCCATTTTCGTCAGGGCATCATTACCAAACTGAAGTTCACCATCTACCCCAATGAGGATATGATATTATGACACATATTTGAAGATTTAGATAGTAGGTGACATTCAATTTAAATTTTCAATTGAATGCAAATTATTCTAGTTGCAAAATGTCTTTTACAGACGTAGTAATGAAAGCAGAGCCAACTTTGAGTGCAGCACATGGGTCCCTCGTACTCATTCTATAAGTTATATGATTTTTAAAATCTTATCCATGGCAGGATACTAATGCATCCTAGATAATTGAAAAATAAAAAAATAAATCGAATTAGAAATATATTAAAGAATGCTATGTGCTTAACGGTTAAAAAGCTCAAATATTCAGTGAGATGTGCAACATGATATTAATATTTAATAGTAAGAGCACGACATCATGTATTTGTATGGGAGCATAAATACTTGAAAAAGTTATGAAGAATCATAAGGGTGATGAAGGCACAGACATCGAAATCCAAAGGACATTACTCACCGATGCATAAAGGACTTCTGTGCCTCACTTTCCATCTCTGCTATCTTATCCAATAAAGCTTTTGCCGTTCCTTTGCCATCCCCATAAACATTCTGTGTGCAAAAAATGTACTAAAGTCTAGTCGGTATGTTGATGGAAAGTAATTTACTGTGATAAAAGTATAATAACGGGAAATGGGGACACTTAGATTCAGTCTTAACCTTTTGAGCCTGCTTGGATTGACTGCCAAAATCGACATAAAAGTCCGACCCTCTATCCTTTAACCAGTTCCCTCCAGACAAAAGAACAAATGTCATCCCCACGAAATTGTCTTCTTCAACGATTATTTCTAACGATTGGACCTGAAAGTGGAATGAAGTATAAGAGTGTGCTCATAGATCTTTTATGCTCAAAATAAGCTTTACAGTATTAAGGCTTTTAGATTAATATCAAATTTCAATTTGGAGACCTTGTAAGTCGGATTATCAGAAGAACTCGTTGAAAAATTGGTTTCAGCAGCCTTATCTAAAGAAACTGAACCTGGGGGTAACGCACTGGATGGCGGTGCCTGTAATATGCCCATTCATTTCAATTAGGGGTAATAACTAAAAAATACATTTACAAATCTTATGTGATTTGCAAGAGTTATAAGTTATAACCCATGAATAAACTTTCATATCATACCGCCCATTCTCCAGGTGTTTTGGACAAAGCCCAGTGAAGAGTAACTGGCTCTGGAAGATCTGTAGCTAAATATACTTTCGTCTTATTAGAAGACTTTGCTACAAGTACCTTCAATGAGACAAGTAATCAGAACTTTAAGAATTACTCATCCCCATATTTTTTTCTAGTAAAATGGATAGCATGTCTACATACCAGAAGCTCCTTGTCAGCAAGTTTATATTTCATTTTGTTCAGAACAGAACCATCAATTTGATCTTCCTTCACTTTAACAAAAAGTTCTGTTGAGGATAACTCTCGTGACTCTGTGGAGATGCTTTCCTCTATGGGGCTAGAAGCAAACTTATTGAGAAGCTGCATTATATCCCTTTTCTTGCGCTGGATTCTTTCAACACGGAAAGGTCTCTTTTTCTCCAATTGCTTAGCAACCTTAGTCTGTCTCTCTCCTTTGGCAAACTTTTTCCTTATTTCATCAACAGACATACCTTTCTCTAGTTCAATTTGTAAATCTTTTTTGGCTTCTTCAAATTCTCTCTGTTAAAATAACACGTCAATCAAAAGTAACACATCAACAGTTGAAAAGTCAATGAGAATATACTCTATTCCTAATATAGGAGCTTTGATTATGTACTCTAGTCTTAATATAGGAGATTTGATTAGCAAACCCAAATCGAGGTCATTCAAAGAAATTGGCATGGTATCAGAGCCCCTCATTTTAGACCTTTCTACATTTTTTTTTTGAGACTTTCTGCCTCCTCACAGTTTTGGGACTGTTGGCACTTCTAGCTGAAACTTGGAGGGCTATTCTTTGTGATTTTCAATCTTTCAAAAACTCTCTACAGGCTCAATTGAAAGCTTTTATGGCTGGGAATTTTAGCAATTCAATTTTTTTGGCATTCGACACCTCCGGTCGGTTTCAATTCTGGTAGAAACTGTCAGCTTCTTCAATATTTTTGAGCAGTTAACTTCTTCAACTTTGTGGAACAGTCAGTTTCTTTTTCAGGTTTTGAGTTTGTGTAGTAATTTTTATTTGTAGTAGTCAGGTTCCATTTTTTTGGAGCAGTCGGTTTCTTCTTCAATTTGTGGCGTGTCGAGTTCCTTTTTGTGGTTTGTCAGAATTTTAACTATATTTCAGCATAAGATGCCATTTTTCATTTTAATGGAGAAGTTTATGCCATTTGGGAATTTCAATTCAAAATTAATGGAAAGAAAGGAACTATGGGCTTATTTGGATGGGTCTTCTCCCTCTTCGAATGACCACATAGAACTTAATTCATGGAAACCGCATATGGCCAACAATATCTATTACTCACTACTATCAAGGAGATGAGGATTTCTTTCGATGACTTATTATCAGGATAATTCTGCAAGACACTTTCATTTGGAGTTAAACACCAGCAACTATTGTCCAGAGAATCTATCTACTGAACAATTTTATTCTGAATTTCTCAATTTATTGAGTGGTTATTCTAGTTTAGTGCAATCCAAGATTCTCAAAACATAATTGGTTGCCAAGGTCCATTCTGAAAGCAATGGGATAAATTTTTTATGAATCTGTGGTTCAAGTTTGAAAGATACAAGCTGGGGTAATCAATATCAAACCGGTCAATCCTTGAAATGTTTGTTTGGGGAAAGCCTTGTGTATAGAATAACCCTTCGCGTCCTAACTTGACATCAATCATGAGGTTGTTAGTACCGAGATGTTCAATGTGGCCTATGTTGCTTAAGGAAAAAGATGATCTAAATCCACACCACGTTGTTACTGTTGCAAGGAATTTGGACACATTGCTAAGCATTGCACCAAAAAGTTCTGCAAATATTGTAAAAAGGAAGGACATATTATTTAAGACTGTTGTGCGCGACCTCAGATTGATCGACGACTTTTGATTTCCATACTGCTATGACTGTCGCCTCCGACCAGCCAGTTGTCCCGGGTTCTTCCACTTCTACACTTGATCATGTTCAACATATTATTATTTCAGCTCTTTTTGCTCTTGGTTTCCAATTAAGCCACATATTCTTACCTCTCATTAGTTAATTGACTCTGCGACTTTCAGTCACATGACTGTAAATTCGAAAGATCTACATGATGTTCGTAAATATGATGTAACATATTCAGATAGCCAATGACAGTACCCTTCTTATTATTGCGGTTGGCAATCCGAGGTCTTAATTCACTATTTATCTACAAATTTAATTAATGTTAGGCAATTAGTAAAAGATAATTAGGCTATTCATTCATTTTAATTGGGATGATTGGCGTGTGCACGATCAAGCTTCGAGATAGGTGATAGCAACATAGCCTATGTGGGATAATTTTTTCTTATTCAGCCGTTTTTTGGTTCCTCATTTGATTTATGATGGCTGTTTTTCTATTGTTAAAATAGCTCTTTGGCATAAGAAATTGGATCATTTCAATTCTATTATTTTAACATACTTTGACGTGAAACGTGAATATTTAAATAATACGAATGAATTTTTTCCATTGTCTTTTAGTTGTGCAGCTTGTAAGCTTATCACAAGCAAATCTTTTCCTTTTTCCGACAGTGCTTCCACATGCTTTGATGTTCTTCATATTGATGTGAGGGATGTGAGTCATGTTCTTAAGATCTTACGCTTCGATTCTAGGAAATAATATATGTCTCAAGAACTTCATTCTTTTCTACCACAAAAGGGTATTATCTCTCAACGTTCATGTCCGTATACTCTTCAACAGAATGAAATAGAAGAGAATAATAATCGAAATCTTTTGGACGTGGTTCATACCTTGATGCCTGAACCCTCTGTAACTCCTAGATTTTGGATAGAAGCATTATCTACGATTCTGTATTTGATTAAGTAGATGCTTTTCCCTTCTTTACATCTTGATTCTCCATAATCTCATTTTTTTTCCTCATTACTATAATTCTATGCCTATCTTTAGTTGTGTTTGCTTCGTTTACTTACCTATCCTTGAACATCACAAACTTACTACTCAAGAGGTAAGTTTGCTTTCTTTAGTTAGAGCAATTCTCATTAAGTTTCTATATATTATTATGTGGACGCTAACAAACTTTCTATCTTACAAAATGTAGTTCTCTTTGAAAATCAACATTTATTTTCGTCTCGTCCGGATCCTATTTCTTCATTTACATCCTTCTTTTAGTGATATGTCTACTTTCAACCAAATCTCGTACATTAGTGGCTTCTAATTGCACGAGCCTTGTCGATCTGCTCGATTTTTACGACCTCCTAATGGGTATGGGTTCTATGATTATGTTCTTTAGGCTACCCTTAATACTACTTTTGTGAATAAATCTTATTCTCAAGCTTCTACTGAAGAGTGTTGGCAATAAGCTATGCAGAATAAACTTAGGATATCGTCCTTTATCTTGCTAGAAAAAAGTTTACATGGGATGGGTTGATACCATCAAGTTGTGTTGTGATAGCTCTATTGAGAGGTATAAAGCTCATATTGTAGCACTTGAAAATCGACAAGAGTATGGTCGTGATTGTAAGGAAACATTTACTCCTTTGGCCAAAATAATATTGTTCACTGTTATGGCCATGCTACCTCGAATAGATGATCACTTTGTTACATGAATAAGAAGAATGCACTTTACACAGTGATCTGAAGAAGAAATTTATTACAACTCCTCCTGGCATGTTCGGTCATTTCTATACAGAGGTTTGTTGCACTGTAATGACCATTGCCACCTCGAAAGGACGTTCAATTGGCTAGATTTATGTGAAGAATGTATTTTACATGATGATCTAAAGGAATAGAATTTTTTTTTAGCTCCTCTCAGCATATTCTCTCATTTATCTAGTGAGGTTTGTCACTTAAAGCTTTCTTTTTATAGTTTGAAATAGGAAACGAGGGCATGGTTTTCATACTACTCTTCGAGATTTCACTTTTAATCAATATGATTCATGTCTCTTCTTTTGAACAACTACTAATGGACTTGTTATATTGCTTGTGTATTTCAATGATATTGTGATTACAAGGTTTGATATATTATTTGAACAACCACAAGTACAACTGAAATCCTCGTTTCATCGTTGTCCCAAAGGGTACACTTCTGTACAAAGTGCACACAAGAACTCCTCTCCTTAGATGGTCTTCAAGATTCTCTCATGGAAGGGATAGGATTCCCATCAAGTAGACTTATCATAGATGTAAGACACGGGACTTATCATAGACGGAAGACGGGTAAAAAAGGGAATTAGTGTTGAGATATATATCTGTTGGGGGTGAAATAACAGAAGCACGTGCATGCAACGAAACCGCTGATAAAAGGAAGGAAAAGGGGAATGAAATGCATTAGAAAAATGAGTAGTGACATTGAGGAGAGTATGACCCTCTCGAATGGCCAATATCTGTTTTCCACTTACTTTTGAATGCTTTTGTTTACATTCCAAAATTTTCGTAATCAATCTATCATTTATAGGAAATGCAATATAACCTTTGAAATATATTATACAATTTACTTGTGAGTTCCATTCTTTTCTCTGGTTAATTTGATTCTTCTGTCATCCTGCAAAGTACAAAGCATCAACATTCTAGGTTCTATTATTTTGGTATCAGAGCGGTAGATCATGGGAATCACTATGACAGAGAGGATGAATGATCTGGAAGGCAAAGTCGAGGAGTATCACAATCAGATGTAGTCAAAGATGGAAGATCTCAAGTCAGGTTTGGAATCAGTGAAGGCAAACTGCTAACAAATGTAGAAGATTGAGAAAAACATGTCAATAATGTTGGAGCAGCTCAATTTTTTTAGAAGCAAATCGGAGGAACAAGAGGGGGAAATGAAAGGTAAGGGAACCACTAATTCGTCAAATTTTTCTCCCAACTCAGAGGATATCCTAGAGAATGAAACAATAAAATGAGGGCAAGGAATTCTATGGAGAACTAAAGTGCGGTGAAGGAGATTGGGGATGCCTATATTTGAAGGGGAAGATCTAGATGGGTGGATTTTCAGGGTGGAACGATATTTTTCCGTGAATCATCTGACGGAAGCTGAGAAAATAGAAACGACAGCATTATGTTTCGATGGAGTTTCTCTAGCGTGGTATCAGTGGGAAATAAAGAGAAAGACTTGCCAGTTGGGAAGAAATTAAATCACTCCTGAGACTCCTATTTCGTTCCACGATGAAGGTTCAGTGGAGGAAAAACTTTTAGCTCTCCGACAGATGGGATCTGTTTGAGAGTACCAGAACTTGTTCGAAGCACTGGCGGTGCTGTTGGGGGAAGTATCGGAGACAATGTTGGAAGGCCTCTTCTTAAATGGGGTAAAATATAAGATAAGGGCTGAGTTGAGGGTACTTAAACCCATTAGTCTAGAGCTATTGATGGAAACAGCCTAAAGGATTGAAGACAAAAACCAAATTCTAACGGGCCATTTGAATGGGACTAATTCAACTAAGTCTAAAAATTTTCCAAACCCTTTTTCTCCATACCACAGCCTAAGACTGCCAAACATACAAACCACATCAACGATTCCCAGATTTAGCAATCCGACTAGAGTGAGACCACCGCTTCCTAGCAAAACAACCACTCACCCATACCGAAGGTTGATTGAGGCAAAGTTTTAAGCTAAGAAAGAAAAAAGTTTGTGTTACAGATGTGTTGAGAAGTAAAATGTGGGCAATAAGTGCAAGATTAAAGAGTTGCAAGTGATGGTGATTTATGAGGGGGAAGGGCTAGAAGGGACAGTTTTCTAGCCAGAGAATGTAGATGAGGAAGATGTAGAAAGGGCGTTGGTGGATGATACGGTTGAATTATCCGTAAATTCGGTGGTGGGTCTGACATCCCAAAAGATAATGAAAATCAAGGGCAAGATTGCAAATCACAAAGTGGTAGTTCTAATAGATTTGGGGGCGACTCATAATTTTATCGCAACTGAATTGGTGTAGAAATTGGGACTCCCACGAACACATACATCTGGCTATGGGGTGATCATGGGAACCTACTTATCAGTATAGGAGGCGGGTGTGTGTAAAGGGGTGATCCTATCCCTACAAAACTTGGAAATTGTCGAAGAGTTCTTGCTACTGGAGTTGGGAAGTTCGGATGTAATATTGGGAATGAAGTGGTTAACGACATTAGGGAAAACCCATGTGGATTGGAGTTTATTACTGATGAAATTTAAAGTGGGGAGTACATCAATTGCGATCCCAACTTAAGCAAGACCTTGGTATCCCTTATGCCGATGGTGAAGGCATTCAGTGAAAGTGGAAGGGCTTGCCTCCCCTGGAAGCTACGTGGGAGGCATATGAGTATCTAAACCTTCAATTCCCTGAGTTGACATTGAGGAGAGTATGGCCCTCTCGAATGGCCAGTATCTATTTTCCATTTACTTTCGAATACTTTTGTTCACATTCCAAAATCTCTATGATCAATCTATCGTTTACAGGAAATACAATATTATCTTTGAAATATATTATACAATTTACTTGTGAGTTCCATTCTTTTCTCTGGTTAATTTGATTCTTTTGTTATCCTGCAAAGGACAAAGCATCAACATTCCAAGTTCTATTAGGAAGTCAATTTAAAGTTGAGTAAGGAGTGTGGCGATCCTTTATCTGACCCTTCGACATATCAACAGCTGGTGGGGAGATTGAATTATTTGTCAATCACCACATTTGATATCTCTTTTCTTGTCCAACAAATCAGTTAGTTTATGTAAGCTTCTTGCCAGACCTATCTTGTTGTTGTCTATCATCTTTTTTGCTATCGCAAAGGTACCCCTGGCTATAGTTTGTTATTTTCTTCTGGAACTTCTTTAGATTTGACTGAGCTAGTTGTATTGATACGAATAGTATTTATATTTTTTGTGCTATACTTATTTCTTGAAAAAGTAAGAAGTATGTTCGCTTTTTGAAGTCCTTCATAGAGTCCAAATATTGGGTTATGTCATGAGCCCATTCTAAAATCGTATGACTTCAGGGCTTGTTTGGGCAAATTGGTGTTCCACAACTTTATCCTAATCTTCATGTTAATAATACATGTGCATTCAGATTGCTATTAATCCAATTTTTCATGAGCATACCAAGCATTTAAGGTAGATTTACCTTCTATTAGTGAAGCGTTTGGTCACCATTAGATTTCTCTTCCTCACGTCTCCATAGAAAACGAGTTCTAATGTCTTTATCAAAGCTCTATATCGTCATTGCCACCAGTTTATGGTTGACAAATTGATACTTTTATTTCCCCAACATTAATTAAGGGGTATGTAAATATCTGTCCCAATATACTCTATATTCCTAATACAGGATATTAGATTATGTACTTTATTCTTAATATAGGATATTTGCAAGAGATTTGATTCTATACTCTATTCTTGATATAAGAGATTTCATTGTTGTATTATTGTACATTAATATACCATTCCTAGTATAAGAGATCTAATTGTAATTTACCTTATTCTGAGGTTGTAATTAGGCCTCTGTTTGGTAAAACTTGTTTATAAGCTGCTACATGGTAACATCTCATTGGTCTATTTTTTTGAATAGTCAATAATTTCGGCTGGTCAAAGATTCCTGCCAACTTTTTTTGACTTTTTAAAACAATGGACCAACAAAATATTGACACGTCCCTATTTATAAACACTATTTATAAACAACGTTTATAAACGATTTACCAAACAGAGAATTATTTAATGAGAAGGAAACCTCAATTGAGGTCATTCAAACCAATTAACAAAAAAGGTAAATGGCTCTCATCAATTTTTATGATACAATAAGTAATGTAATTTGCAAATGATGCACTTGATATCTAATATTCAATTATTTATCGGCATATGTTGTAAGCAAGGTTTGAAATATACCTGCTGCTGCTCTGGAGAATAGTTTGGCTTTCCTGCTTTCTCCCATCGTGTATAAGCCTGTATTTGAAGCAGATCATCCGGTATATTGCTATTGCTCTTTGTTTCAGTAATATATATTTCCTTATCTTCACTTCTGTCATTTTTCTTCGTTATCCTTGCTCGAAGGTCCTGTATGGAGGCTCCCCTAGCAATTTCCTCAAGTAGTTCAGTTCGAGCTGCCTCATACTCCTCCTATAGGAAAATAATTTAATAAATTTACATTCTTGATCAAAGGCACATTGTAAATTATCTATCTAAAAGAAAATTGAATACTCCTGCTTCGCATGTTATTAAGATTAGATCATAGTAATTATTAAAAAAAAAAAAAATCTCAAAAATCGATAAAGTTTAATTTGACAATATCCCTAATTATTGTAGATCAAAATTAGATTTTTAGTAGATTTTGATAAAAGATGATAAAATATGTGGTTGAAAAGTTGTGGATCTCATGTATTATTTGATTAAAATTAATTGTTGATTTTAACTTGAGATTAAAATCAGCTCCACACCAAACAAGGGAAATATTACTTTAAGACCTATAGACCATACTATCAGGGACCAAAACATTTTCTTTAACTGGCCATCCATATATATAAACTGCCATAGCACCATAATGAACAAATTACGAGTTCCTTATTGCCTTCAGTCTTGAAAATTAATCTTACATAATGCAATTCAATGTAATACAAATAAACTTGTGTGTTACAAATATGCTGTTATAAAGGTAAAACTAAAACTCTTAGCAACAAAGAGATGTTGCTGGAACTCAAACTCAACCAAATCCTAACAACTCTGTAAGTTCATCTGTTATTCAGGGAAACTTGTTTTCTATTGTTAAACTGAAATGATATAGGAATATTACTTGCCTTCTCTTGCTCTGGAGTATAAATTTGTTTTCCCTTCCTCTCCCACCTCAAATATGCTTGAACTTGAACAAGATCCTCAGGGACTGAAACATTTTGGATTCTTGTCTCTCCCACGGGCATTTTAACATGAAAATTTCCACCATTATTCTTAAACCTGGTGAGATGAATTTTATATTTTTGGGTTCGGCGGTTAATATTGAACTACGATACCAGAAAGTTTTCAACAAAAGTGTTTCCTTACCATTTATTCTGGGCTTCATCCAAAATAAGAAACTCCAGAGCTTCTACTGCAGGATCATCAATCTCTATTCTCAAGGATGCATTTGAGCCAGACTAAGAAAAAAATCATACAAAAAAAGAGAGTGGTTATCAAACAGATCAAACAATTCTTCCAATTCCCACATTGCAATAGAAAGTTTACTTTTACAAATGGAGTCCTGAGGGCTCTGTTCTTATACACAGTAGTTCCAACTGGACGACTATTGGGAAGTATCCATTTCCTGTGCAAAAAGAAAAAGAAATGTGAAAATCACATACAGTACAAGTTTGTGAATTTAGTGAATTGTAGAAGCTAACAATGAGTTTTCTTAATGAAACTTGACTTACTCTTTTTGATTTTTTATTGCTCCCCAGTGTAGAAGTAGGCTGTCACTACTACTTGTAACTCGGATTTCTACAACGGCAACAGAACTAGAAGTAGGAGGCCTAACATCAACCTGTTTAATTGCACTCAAAAATCCTTTGTAAATATGATGTCTCGAATCTAATATTCTCAGGATCAATTTTATATATCCCATACAAATACCTGTAATTCAACATTTGCATCAAGGTTGAACTTTTCCGCAAGCTGCTACAGAACAATGATGATCAAATTAAACAAACTACAAATGCATCCATATGGAAGCAGAAACAGTGTGATCATACTAATATTTCCTCAACGCCTTTTCTAGTTTTGTAACGTGTTGGACTCTAAGAATTGAGAGATTTTGTTTCTGAAATTGTTATAAGCAATCAGGACAAATACTAGAATGGGCTCCAATTTAATTATGAATATAACATAATAATTACTCCCTCCATTCCATAAAGATAGATTCGCTTGAATTGCTTCCATTTCACTAAAATTAAGAAAATTTAATTTATGTAGGTTACTTACATTTTTCTTATATACCCCTACATTAAATAATGGTTTAAATACGAGTAGTTATATATATATATTAATAACACGGTACATTAAATAGGGGCATATTAGAACTAAGAAAATCAATTATTTTCTCAACAAAGAAAGTGAACTATAATATGGAACGAACGAAAACGGAAAGAAAACTCATTTTTTATGGGATGGAGGAGTATGAATTATCAAAAAATAAAAGAAGCCTTCTTACTGAGGGGAAATCAACACAGCAAGAAAGGCCAATACCAGTGCAGAAAACAAATAATTCTTGATACAGCTAAAGTTAAGATCTTTGATCTCCTTTTACTTGCTGACCTAAAATATGCAAAGGAGTGGCTGTAGGAAATGTTCAAAAGAATATTTCTAAATTGTGAAACATATCAAAATCTTGTCTTTAGCTCGATATAATACCAGAATTTTTTGCCCCCTTTAAACACAAAATGAGATAATTAACCAGATTTCTGCTAAAACGCATGCCAGTGAATCTTTACTCTTTTTTCTCTTTTATTAAAGCAGTAATAATGCAGACTCCTTGACTCATAGCACCTCAAATTTTTCCATTACATCCTGGTATCCATTCAGTTTAAATTGACAATTAACCTCATTTCACGCACTAACGATTTCTTTCACAGCTAGTTAGCTACTCATTAAACTATACCATTTCCAAAACACTCAGACTTGTACACTTTTCTTATATTTGATTTGATCAGCTAGATTTATAATACCAAAATGCTCTTCAATTAAACTACTCTTTTTTAACATTTATTTTAAAGTGCACACATGACATGGAAATAAACAATTATATTTTGTAACTTTACCTCAGGGGAATGATCAGCGGCTAAAACTGCCCGAGGAGATCTAGAAACAGACTGCTGCTTTCCCATCGGTAATTTCTTCTTGTGCACAGTCAATCTAGTACCACGAAACTCAGTTAATAAAGGCGACTTTCGTATTATTGAATTTCCTTGAGGTTGAAAAAAGGAATTTCCTCCAATGCAAGTCGAAGAATTGATTCTGTTCTGATGCTCCAACACCGTTGGAGAAAGAAAACTCTGATGCAGCAAGTTTTTCCCTATTGAATTGCTCATATTATACCAATCCTATCAAAGTACCGGTCACAATCACAACTGCATAACTCAAAATTCGAAACGTAGAGTGTGAGTGTAGCTTCTAACAATCATATTCACACGATACATTCAAATAACGCCACCTAATAAACAGGCCAACTAAAAATTCTTCACCATACAATAAACGGGTATTACATCGACACAAGAAATAATCCAAAAAAATCAAAGAGTAGAAATATATTAAAGAATTAATAACAGTACGTGGATTTTTTTTACCTCAATTAAAGCTCAAAATTCAGAAACTGATCTACAAATGCATAAAATTCTGTAATGTGTACATTTATTGAGTGAAAATAGTTTGGAGAGTGAAACTTGGGATCGGGATTGTGTAAGGGGACACGTGGTGCGATATGGGTCGACTATATTTAACTGATATGTCTGAATCTGCGTCGAAGCGATTGTTGTCACGTGCGAAAGATGGGAGGCGCAGGGGTCCGTGAGTGCCGACTATAACGTTATTGGTTTGGTATTACTTTGTTTGATATTTTATTTCTTTTGTTTATATATATTCATTGGAAATAGTAAGGGGACACTTTTATTTATTGACCTTTTGGTTTTATTTTATGTTGATGATAAATTTTTTTTGGCTTAGATATTTTCTTGCAACTTGCAAGTCTCAAATTTGGCAATGAAACTTTGTTGAAAAGAAAGACAATTTAATTATTATGGAATTCGTCGTAACGAATTTATTTTAGCTCATGTTTGATATATATTAAAATTAAATTTTTATAACAATTAGTAAGATGTGTGATTGAAAAATTATGTTTATGAATTTCATAAAATGTGTATTTAAAATTAATTGTTGATTTTAAATTGAGACTAAAGCTTAATTTTAGAATAGTGTTTTTTTAAGAATATATATGGTTAAAAAATAAGGAATTTTTTATTTATTTGTGTAATATTATTTTAATGAAAAATGTGATTAAAAATAAAAGAGGAAAAATGTGTTAAATTTTTAATGGATCTCAAGCATGAAATATTTAGGCCTTGTTTTCTTTACTGTTTTGAGGTCGTTTTCTGTTTTTATTTTCGAAAACACTAAAAACACGTTCTCTTTATCATTTTAGAAAACGCATTTTGAAAAACAAAAAAAAAAAAAAAAAATTGTACACAAAACGCAAAACGTTCAAAACCTCATTTTGGACGTTTTAAGTGTATTTCAAGAAAAAATGTTCAAAACGCGAAAAACGCATTTTGAGAATTTTTTATTTATTTATTAGAATTGTCCTAGTTTGGAATTAAAACTAGAGATTATAAGTGTAAAAATATGAAAATCTAATTAGGAATATTCATTATAATTAAAATGTGGTGTAGTTAACAAATGTTATGGTGTTAATATAATTATCTTATAGTGAACGGCGTTTGTACTCATATAACCTCGTGAATGACATTTGTACCTTTGTATATAACATAGTTAAACAAATTAAATGAAATAAAATGCATGTAAAAAAATCCTTTTGAGTTATCAAAATATGTAGCAAGATTTGATCACGGAATAAATAAATAAAAAAAGAATAAAAAAATGACGCAATGTTCAAAAATGCATATTTTTTATTTAATCCACAAATATTAATATTACAAGAAATGGAGAAAATCATCAATAAATTATGTTGAAATTTTGAGATAAATGTGGAGAATAATTTTCATTTTTCCCTAGAGTTTAATCACCAAACCTCAAGGAGAATATATAATTAAATTAGTTAACGTATATTTGTAAGGATTTTAATCAATTGTGTGGGCTTATATGTGAATTATTGTATATTGAATAAAAGGCTATCAATTTTGGTTAAGCCCATTTAAAGTGATCTAATAAGGATTTTATATATATCGGGGCTTTAATGCATCTAATTAAATGTATGGGCTTTTATGTGTAGATATCAGGCCATTACCTAATTCATGATGGGCCGGATTAGGTTAATTGGCAATTCAGTATATAAAGTCGGTTATGATCCCTGAATCCTACGTACTGTTCATCTTGTGTGACATCCCATCATCAGAGAGAAAATAAGGATTACGTGTATATATATATATATATATTATGGTTTTCGAGTCCGATTATGGATTGTTCAGAATGGGTTTTAAATCTGAATTGGGTTTGTTGGATATGGATGTTTCGAAATTGGGAATCTGCATGGTTGAGGTTTGAACGGTTTGAAATGGATGCTGAATGATTTTTTAAGTTGGCGACGTCGTCGGCCTGGGCGAGCAGCGCCGGATCTTGGCTACGCGGGGAGGGTTGCAGCGTCCCGCGCGCGACGCTGTACCTCTGGAGTGCAGCGTCGATAATGGCGCTGCAGGGCGTGGGAGTTCGTCGGTGGTGGTGTAGCGTTCTGCCGGTAAAGATGAAGGCGGCGGAGGAAGCTGGCATAAACCCTACTAACTGCTGAAAATCTGATTTTTTAGGGCAGGGGCGTCGATTGGAAATTTGAAGTTTTGAAGGGCCTCTTTTGCAATTTTGGATAATTGAATAATTTGCACATCTGGTCCTCCCTGATTGTTTTGAATTTATTTAAACCATAAAGCTTTGGATTTTATAAAATCAGGCCCTAAAGTTTTTAAAATTATTTAAGTCAGGACCTTTCAAGTTATGGAATTTTATGATTCAGCCCCTGAAATTTGAAAATTTTCCAATCCAGCCCTAATGTTTGAGAATTTTCAAAACTGGTTCCTAAAGCTTGAAAATTCTCTAATTTGGTCCCTTAAAGTTTGAAAATTTTCATTTTCATTTTCAGTCCCTAAAGTTTGAAAATTTTCTAATACAGCACCTAAAGTTCTGAAATTCTTTAATTTGGTCCCTAAATTTTGAAAATTTTCTAATTCAGTCACTAAAGTTTGGAAATTTTCAAAATTGGTCCTTAAAGTTTGATTTTTTTTTTTTAATTAAGTCCCTAAAGTTTGGGAATTTTCTAAATTGGCTCCTAAAGTTTGAAAATTTTAAAAATTAATATTTAAAGATTGAAAATTCAATATTTTGGACCTCTAAAGTTTGATTTTATTTCAAATTGGGACCTAAAGTTTGGAATTTCTCAAAATTGGCCAATAAAGTTTTGGGAAAATTGTAATTTAAGTCCTTCAAACTTAAATTTTTAACAATTGGCCACCAAAAGTTTAAGAATATTGTAATTAGACTCTCACAACTCAAGGATTGCTTTATTCTAAAGTTTTGAATTCTATAATTCAAATCCTAAAGTCAAATGTAGATGTAAATCAATGAATTTCAGTTTCAAATCTTGGTACATCAGAATCTTTTGAGAGATATAATATTCGAGAGTAAGTTAGTTGAAGCAACATGTTGCCAAAAGCAACCTCTCTTGTGGATATTAATTAACTTTGAATATTATAAGGTATTTGTGTGTGTTATTCATTGCGAATATTGATCGGCCCAAAGGAAGGTCAATATTTGGCTCGAATTTCACATGCACTTGTGGTGATAAACACGTGGCAATTATTTGGTTTAACGTGTGACCAATAAATCGGTCTAAAGAAAGGTTTATTGGTTAACATGTTTTATTGCCAGTGTTTGATCACTGCACTAAGGGAAAATTAGGTGTTTGTGTGTTATTTCATGCGGATATTGATCGGCCCAAAGGAAGGTCAATATTTGGCCCGAATTTCACATGAACTTGTGGTGATAAATACGTGACGGTTATTTGGTTTTACGTGTGATCAATAAATCGGTCCAAAGAAAGGTTTGTTGGTTGACATGTCTTACTGTCAGTGTTTGATCACTACACCAAGAGTACCACTTACAAGTCAATATTTCTGTCCAAAGACTAAATATTGATGTTGTGCTAGGTATCTTGTGATGGGCCCTACCATTATTTGAAAGTATGATTTGCGTAATAAAGTACTTATGTGAGCTATTTTGTTTGAGTGTTCTCTATCAGTTTCAAATTCTGCTAGTAGTATATCTAAAAGCTCAAATTTAATCCCTGTATTTATGGAACAAACTTCAAGGATCAAAACAAGAACATTAACTTTTCGTTGGCTGCATCGATCTAGACCGTGTACTAAGGATTGAGCAACCTGCTCCTCTTACAGATGAAAGTTCATCTAATCAAATGAGGAACTTTGAGAAGTGGGATTGCTTAAAATTACGTGAGTCTCATGATCATTAAGTGTGCGGCATTCCGGAAGCCTTTAGTGTCATAGTATCTGAGGAGGTAAATGATGCCAATGAATTCCTTGCCGAAATTAAGAAACGTTTTGCGAAAAACGATAAGGCTGAAACAAGCACGCTTATGCAAAGCTTGAATTCAATAAAGTATAAAGACGATAAGAAATTAAGGGAGTACATCATACAGATGTCTCAAACTGCTTCAAAACTTAAGGCACTAAAACTCGACTAGTCTAATGACTTGCTCGTGCATTTGGTATTGATATCGCTTCCTGCACAATATAGTTAATTTAAGGTTAGTTATAACTGTCGAAGTAGAATGGACTCTCAATGAGCTCATTTCATAGTGTGCAAGCTTCTTGCACAATTCAGTCAATTTAAGGTCAGTTGTAACTATCAAAGGAAGAAATGAACTCTAAATGAGCTCATTCTATTTAATGTGCAAGAGGAAGAAAAGTTGAAGTAGGACAGAACTGAAAGTGTTCACTTGGTAAACACCTCTAAAGATAAGGGCAAGAAAACAAATAAAGAAAATAAAGTTGTTAAGGGTTCAGAACAAAAGAAACCACATAAAGACATTAAGGATTGTTTCTTTTGTCATAACTCTGGACATTTGAATAATGATCATACATAATACCAACTAAAGCTGCTGCTAAAACACTTTAAGAGCTTTTGACAGGCATAATACCTAGTCCAAAGCATTTCTACATTTGGGGATGTCCAGTTAAGGCTAGGCCTTATAGGCCACATAAAGAAATTGGACTCCAAAACAGTAAGCATCTACTTTATTGGTTATTCTGAGTGATCGAGGGGCTATTAATTTTATGATCCCACACTTAAGTCAACTTTTGAAACGGGAAATGCAACATTTTTTGAGGATGTTGAGTTTGGGGGAGAAATAAGGTTAGAGATATTGTCTTTAAGGAAGAAGTTGAGGAAGGATCGGTTTCGATTCCTACTATTGTTGCTTTTGACAATGTGCAAATTTTTTATGCATATCATTGATCAACGAGCATATCGGAACCTCAATTAGACAATGTTGAAGAACCTCCCATCCAAAATAAGGTAAATTTCAGAAGTACAAACTCAACAACCTTAATAACTAAAGCCATTAAGGAGATCCACGAGAGAAAGGGAAAAAATGATATTCCGGATAATTTAAATAGTATTTTTCTAAAAACATAAGGAATGATGGAATGATGGAAGATGATCCAATCAATTCCATCAGGCCATGCAGGGTTCTTACTCTCAGAAGTGGATTGATGTCATAAATAAGGAGTATAAGCATATGCAAGACAATAAAGTTTGAGATCTTGTCCCATTACCATAAGGTACGAAACTCATTGGTCTTAAATGGATTTTTAAACCAAGAAGGATTCGAAAGGTAATGTGGAAAGATATAAGGTTCGTCTTGTATCTAAGGGCTTTACACAGAATGATGGCATTGATTGTAAAGAGACTTTTTCTTCGGTTTCAATGAAAGACTCTTTCAGGAAAGTTAGGTTGTTGCACATTTTGACCTCGAGTTACATCAAATGGATACTAAGGTGGCGTTTCTCAATGGTGACATTGATGGGACGACATGGTTTGCAAATTAAAGAAATCTATTTATGTACTCAAACCAGCTTCCCGTTAAGGGTAATACAAATTTCATCAAACAATTATCTCATTTGGTTTTGAGATTAATGTTGTTGATGATTGTATGTATTACAAGTTCAGTGGGAGTAAATATATTGTCCTGGTTTTATATGTTTATTATTGCTTGCCACTAATGATATAGGTATGTCACATAAAATTATGAGATTTTTGTCAAGGAATTTTGAGATTAAAAATCTTAGTGACGTCTCTTTTGTATTAGGAATTCAGATACACCGGGATTGTTCTCGGGGTATTCTTGAATTGTCACAAAAGGGCTATATCGATAAAGTACTTAAGAGGTTTGGCATGCAAGACAGTAAATCAGGGGACACCCCTATCGCTAAGGGAGATAATTTAGTCTCAACTGATGCCCGAAAAGTTATCTTGAAGTTAAAGAAATGCAGAGGATCCCATATAATTAAGCTATAGAAAATCTGATGTATGCTCAAATTTGTATGCGTTCGGATATTGCATACATTATTGGGATACTAATCAGATATTTAAGTAACCCTGAGATGGATCATTTGGAAAGCAGTCAAACATGGGTTATAAGGTATTTAAAGAGAACAAAAGATTACATGCTCACATACAAAAAATCGGATCAGTTGGAGATCATATGGTATTATGATTCCGATTTTTACTAGATGCCAAAACAGGAGATGATCCACATCAGGCTACTTCTATCTGCTAGTTGGAGGAGCTATTTCCGGATGGAGTGCTTAACAGACACTTTAGCTTCTTTCACTTGGCAGCACAGTTGTAGCAATTTTGGGGGCATCTAATTATGGAATATAGCTGCGAAATTTTGTCACTGGGCTGCGTATTCTGTACAGTATAGAAAGACCACTAAAGTTATATTGTGACAATAACTCAGCAGATTTATATTCCAATAACAACAGGAGCTCAACTAAGTCAAAATACATTGACATAAGTTCCTGGTTGTGAAGGATACAGTTCAGAGTGGACACGTGTCAATTAGAGCACATTGGGACAAACTCCATAATTGCGGATCCGCTTACTAAAGTATTACAACCCGAGGTCTTTCATGAGTACATTACTCATATGAGTGTTGTGTTTCTTAAGGATATTTGATTTCAGTGGGAGTTTGTATTTTGGGTGCATTAGACACATTTACTGTCCTTTTGGATACAGTTTAAAGTTGAAGTTATTTACAACTGTAAGGTTTCAGGTTTATTATCTCTGAACTCGGTTGAGGATGATCTCACTAAAGTTGGACCAGTTGGAAATAGGCATGTTGAAGATCACATTACATGTAATTTCCATGCTACACATCCATACTTGATCCATGTCATTCAGTTATGTCGATATACGTGACCATTGATAGGTTTAGTTACGATTAATGTAGCGAAAGCCACTTTGATCCTATGTTGATATAATTGATGGATCGGATTGTTTGGGGATGCATTCAGTAATGATAGAAAAATTCTGAGTACTCATAAGGTTATGATTGATACACAATTGTAAGGTTACACATATAGCCCAAGTGGGAGATTGTAAGGATTTTAATCAATCGTGTGGGCTTATATGTGAATTATTGTGTATTGAAAAAAAAGCTATCAATTTTGGTTAAGCCCATTTAAAGTGATCTAATAAGGATTTTATATATATCGGGCTTTAATGCATCTAATTAAATGTATGGGCTTTTATGTGTAGATATCAGGTCATTACCTAATTCATGATGGGCCGGATTAGGTTAATTGACAATTCAGTATATAAAGTCGGTTATGGTCCCTGAATCCTACGTACTGTTCATCTTGTCTGACATCCCATCATCAGAGAGAAAATAAGGACTACGTATCGATTTAGAAGATCCAACAGTCGAATCGTTTATCGTGAATCATGTTTGATTAAGTTACGCTTCCGCTTCAGTTATTTAATTCTTGATAATTCAGCATGATGATTCTAGATCATAGATAAATATTTATCTGTGATAAATTTTCTAACAATATTTTCATTTTAAATGAAAATCTGTTTAATTAGTCTATTGCCTCATTAAGCAAAATAGACATTTATGTGAAAATTGACGATATTGTAAAGCGGGAATGATCACCTGCCCTGCCCTATTAACGTGACATGATTTGTAATCAGCATTTACACTAGTGTTTGATTGAAATTACTAATTAAGTTTTCCTCTTTCTTCACACTATTAAATAACATATTACAAAATGTGGTCGAGATGTCATCTTATTGTTAGTGTTGGTCAGCTGGGGGTGTGTGGGAGATCAAATGTAGAAGAAATCCCAAGGAAATAATGTCGTGAAGTGGAATTCGTGAAATACTTTCAACGAATACAAAAACTTCTTTCGGATTTCTTTTCCCTTTTGAATGCCTAAGTTTGACATTATCAAAGATGGCATTTTTTTTTATCTCGTGTCTGTGATGATCATTTGCTAAAAAATGTATCCAAGTGCATGCATTTTCAATTTAAAGTCAAACTCTAGAAAATGAGTTTTAGTCATAAACACTTGATGTTACATTTGTTTTTGAGACGGATATAAGAAAAGATGAAAAATCCTTGTCGAAAAAGATTAACCAAAATAAATAAATAAAATATTAACGTTATGTTATGTTGTAAACTGGTAATCCATCTCGATCGATCGCGTCATCAAATAAATAAACTAGGTTTAGGTTATGATTGATAACCTGAAATTTCCAACTTTTGTTGCGATTTTTGTTGGTACATTTTAACGGTGCTTTTTTTTAAAAAAAAATAAAATAAAAATTAAGGTTTTGAATCTTGGGTCGATTTTCAGTTTAATTGTGAAGAAAAAAAAAGGGAGAAAGTGATTGAATTTCTTAACTTTAGTTTCTCCGAGATCATATATGTTTTGTATGCTTAGGTAAAGAAAAATTAATTTTTTTTTAATTCAATTACCTAAAAATTTTCAATTCTGTTCTTTTATATGCTTTGTATCTTGTTTTAAGTTTTAACAGTGAAGACAAAAGCTTGCTCTTTTCTAACTTTATTGCACACGTCTCCGACTCGATCCGCACCATGAGGCATACCCACCGCAAGGATATCCCACCAAGGTATCAATCACATGGTTATCCTCCTTCGACTAGATATCCTCCAGCTACATATTTGGGGGATGCCCTCCAACTGGTGATCGTGGTCCATCCCATGAATGTATATTTTTGTTACATCTTAACTTATTTGTCACATTATTCCTTTCTTTGATCTAGAATCATCTTCTTCCCTTTGTATCAATATGAATTTACTTCACAATCATATATAATTTTAGCAAATTTAAAGGATAATAATGTTGTGTATGTTAAGTTGTACAACCTAATTATCTAATAACTAGATAAGGACGAAAATCATAGTTCAAGACAATTTTGGATATTTTTTCTTTTCTTTTCTTTTTTTTTTTTTTTTGTAAAATTCTATTAAAAATTTGGAGTCCTTGTCTAATATGTAGGCCTTGTAGGGGTTTTTTTTTTTCAAACGGAACGAATCTAAAGTAGGTGTTCCAAGTTCAGTCCAAAAGATTTCGTAATCAAAATATTGTTTCAAATTCCGTTCCAAAATTTATGGAATGCACAAACTTCATTCCAAACCAAAATTCGGAAATTTCTAATATCTTATATTTTATCAAGATTTATTATAATTGTAAGTACATGAAAAGAGAAATTGAGGGAATTGAATTTCTGAAACTAAATGAGTTCAAAATTTCAACTAGTCAAAAACTATAATTAAATTTATAAACCACAAAAAATAACAAAATAACATCTATAAATAGATTTAACATAAATTTTTCATAATGATCCAATAAAATAAAAGTTAACAACGATAACAGTGATACAATTTTTGCATTTTTTATCAGATAACTCCATTTAAGTCTAACATTTTTGCTTTAACAATTCATTTTCTAGAAAACAAATAGTGTCACACTCCAAAGTTCAAACCTAATGATCACACAAACAGTGAATAGGTAAACTTTGTGATACCACAACTAACAACACATTTTGAACTTGTTTATTATATATGATGTATAAAAGCAGGTCTAGGTTTGGAAAGAAAGTGGAATGCTGGAACCGTGGCAAGATAGGTCACATGATAAACAATTGCAGAACACAGAAGAAAAAGGAAGAAGGGAATAATGCTAATGCTAATGCTTTGACTGGAGATGTACATGATGCTTTACTCTTGTCAGTTGATAGTTCTATTGATTCTTGGATGATGGATTTAGGATTTTCTTTTCATATCGCTCCACATCGCGAGATCATAGAAAATTATATTGCTGATGTCATTTTTTAAAAGGCTGATGTCATTTTTTAAAAAAATTTCCTATAATATAACTTAATAATAACTTAACGTAACTTATATAAAAGAGGCTTTTTTATTTTTATTATTTAAAATTCTCCTATAATATAACTTAATAATAACTTAACTTTAACTAATTTATATAAAAGAGGCAAAGCCTCTTTAATGTTCATTTACTAATGACGTCATTTTTTTAAAATTCTCTTATAATATATAACTTAATAATAATTTAACTTAACTTATATCAGAGAGGCTTTTTATTTTTTATTTTTAAATTCTCCTATAATATAACTTAATAATAGCTTAACTTTATAATTATAACTTATAATATAATAATAATTAATAACTTACATAAAAGAGGCAAGACCTCTTTACTATTTATTTACTATTCATAAGGCTGACGTCATTTTTTTTATTTTAAAATTCAGTTAATCTATAGATAAGTCGTCGATGTACTTTTAGTTTGCTGTAATTGTTTGTAACCTATTAATTTGCATTTTCCCTATTAGAAGGGTGAACAACGGTAGATTACAAATTACATATAGTCATTTTGGAAAATAGGAAAATCCTCTTTAGTGTTCATTTACTATTCATATGGTTGACGTCAATTTTTTTTTTAATTTCAGTTAATCTATAGATAAGCCTCCAATGTACTTTTAGTTTGATGTAGTTGTTTGTAAAATATTTATATGCATTTTCCCTCTTAGAAGGGTGAACAAAGGTCAACTACAAATTACATATGGTCATTTCAGAATAATTTTTTTTTTCTAATAGTTTCTACAACTAATTATTTTGGAATGATATTTTTTCTAACAATTTCTACAACCAATTATTAAATTGGAAAAATATACGTCAATAACTAAAACTCTCTCTTGAATGTTGAGTCAAGATACAACACAATAAAATTTATACGATATTATATATATAGCTCTTATCGCATTCGTGCAACGCACAGGCACCACTAGTATTCATAAATGTGCGATACTATTTTGTTACTTCTTGTCTATTTAATGTGACCTAAAACATGCGTATTTGGATATTATGGTTTTGCGCGAGAATTATGTAACTGATTTTAAGGTTGACAAAGGTTTCATTTGTTGGATAAAATTCAATAATGTGGGGCCAAACATGTATAAAATAAAATGTGTCGTGTTATCTTAAGGATTTAGTCAATAAAGTGATCCGCTAAAGATTATTCGGGACTAGTGGGTATTAAGTGTCGTGAGATTAAAGTGTAGAGACAGATTCAATGTTTTAAATTGATGAGGGGCCAATTTAATAACATTGAAACACGATAGTTGCCTATTTATACAGGTCATGGTCCCCAATTGAGCGTGGTTTTTCATAATTCTCTGCATCCCCGTCAACAGAGAAGAAACATAAGGAGAAAACCACGAATCAGTTGGAAGGCCATAACCCCGTTCAATCAAACACAATAATGGATTCAGGTACGCTTCCGCTTCAGTTTCGATCTTGATAATTACAGCATGGTGTTTATGGATTTTAGATGAACATTCATCTATATTAAATTTAATTTTAACAAGTGGTATCAGAGCCAACATCATGTTGAATTATCAAATCAATTTTTGTACGAACGTATGTGAAAATTGATTCAGGCCGTATGCAGTATATTTCAAGATTCAGGTTCTGATTATATATACATACACTGCATATTGATAAAATTTGGAAAAATTACACACACAGCAAATTCGAAATTATTCATAAACTTTGGAAACAAGAATTCAGTTTACATTTTTTTTCTCAGCCGATTGTTTCCTCTCTGTGTATGTATACATGCGAAATTGTGGTTTAAGAAAATTGATTTTCGGATTTGGTTTTGTTGATTTCGAATATGGGGTTGTTATATATGAATTGTGGTTGAAATTTGTTGATAATTGGTTGAGATGTTATGTGAATCGATCCGGTTGGGAAGGAGAAGCCGCGCGATGCGCGCGGCTTGCAGCGTCGCTGCGTCACGGCGGAATGCAGTTGAGCAGGGACGCAATTTTTTGGCTGCAGCGCCGGTGATGGCGCTGCAGGTGGTGTGCGGCGCCGATGATGGGGCCGCGTTCTTAGGCTGGTGCGCGGCGGGGCTAGGGTTTGTTCCAAACCCTAGTTCTTTTGAATTTTGGCCTAGGGACCTCAACTGGAAATTTGAAGGGTTGAAGGGCATGGTTGCAAATTCATGAAAATCACTTTAATTTCACATCAGGTCCTCCTAATTTGTTTTAATAATTAATAAAACCCTAAACTTTTGAAATCTTTTAAATCAGCCCTTCAGACTTCTTAATTTACAAAATAAGTCCCTAAAGTTAAGAAATCATTTAAGTTGGGTTTTAAAAATTCTGAATTTTAGGATTCAGTCCCTAAAGTTTCTGATTTTAATTAATTGGCCACTAAAGTTTGGAAAAATTGCAATTTAGTCCTTCAAGTTTAAAAATATTTCATAATTGGCCAATCAAGTTTAATTAAATTGCAATTTAACCATCCAACTTAATGATTACTTAATCCTAAAGTTTTGAATTTCATAATTCAAATCCTAAAGTCTTAAATATATGCAAAACAGTCAATTCAAGTTCAAATTTTGGTATGACGGACTCTTTTGAGAAATATAATATTTCAAAGTGAATTAATTGAAGCAACATGTTGCCAAAGCAACCTCTCTTGTGGAAATTAATTAACTTAGAATATTAGAAGGTTTCTTGTGTGTGTTGTTCATGAGGATATTGATCGGCCCAAAGGAAGGTCAATGTTTGGCTGGAATTTCACATACACCTGTGGTGATAAACACGTGACGATTATTTGGTTTAACGCGTGATCAATAAATCGGTCCAAAGAAAGGTTTATTGATTGACATGTCTTATTGTCAGTGTTTGATTACTACATCGAGAGTACCACTTACAAGTCAATATTTCTGTCCAAAGACTAAATATTGATGTTGTGCTGGGTATCTTGTGATGGGCCTTACCATTATTTGAAATCATTATTTGCATAATAAAGTACTAATGTAAGCTATTTCCATCTTCTTCTCTATACAGTTAATTCATCTGCTACCACAATATCTGCAAATCTTAACTCAATTCCCATGCTTGATGGGTCAAACTTCAAGGATTGGAAAGAGAACGCACTAATTGTTTTCGGCTGCATGGATCTTGACCTTGTTCTCAGGGTTGAGCAACCGGCTTCTCTTATGGATGCAAGTTCACCTGATGACAGGAGGAACTTTGAGAAGTGGGAATGCTCAAATCGCATGAGTCTAATGATCATTAAGCGCGGCATTCCGGAAGCCTTTAGGGGCGCAGTATCTGAAGAGGTAACTAATGCCAAGCAATTCCTTGCCGAACTTGAAAAACGTTTTTCTAAAACTGATAAGGCTGAAACAAGCACGCTTCTGCAAAGCTTGATTTCAATGAAGTATAGAGGCAAGGGGAACATAAGGGAGTACATCATGAAGATGTCTCATACTGCTTCAAAACTTAAGGCACTAAAGCTCGACTTGTCTGATGACTTGCTCGTGCATTTAGTATTGATATCGTTTCCTGCACATTTCAGTCAGTTTAAGGTCAGTTACAACTGTCAAAGGGAGAAATGGACTTTAAATGAGCTCATTTCATATTGTGTACAAGAGGAAGAAAGGTTGAGGCAGGATAGAACTGAAATTGCTAACTTGGCAAGTACCTCTAAGGATAAGGGCAAGAAAAGAAAAACAGAATATGAAGCTGCTAAGGGTCCAGATCAAAAGAAGCCACATAAGGACAAAGAGGGTTGTTTCTTTTGCCTGAAACCTGGACATTTAAAGAAGGATTGTACCAAATACAACGCTTGGCGTGCAAAGAAAGGTACATTTCTTAATTTGGTCTGTTATGAGGTTAATTTAGCTTCAGTAGCTAGAAACACTTGATGGTTAGATTCTGGTGCTACTACTCACATAAGTGTTTCTATGCAGGGTTGCCTGTTCTGCCGAAAGCCAAATGATGCTGAAAGATTCATCTTTGTGGGCGATGAAAAATCGGTGGAAGTTGAAGCAATAGGAACTTTTAGGTTATTATTGGGAACTGGTTTTTATTTGGATTTGAAAGACACTTTTGTTGTGCCGTCGTTTAGACGGAATTTGGTTTCTATTTTCGTATTTGACAAATCAGGATATTATTGTTCTTTTGGAAATTGTCAGTTTAGTCTTTCTTTAAATTCAAATATTGTTGGTACTGGTTCATTATGTTCGTACGATAACCTATATTTTCTTGATACTATTGCATCATATAATGAAACCTTGTATGTGGAATCACGTGGTACTAAGCGAAAATTAAATAATGAAAATTCGGCAAAACTATGGCACAAGCGCTTAGGTCACATCTCAAAAACTAGAGTTGAACGACTTGTGTCAGATGGCATTTTGGATTCCCTCGACTTTACGGACTTTGATGTTTGTATTGATTGTATCAATGGAAAACAGACCAAAACGAAAAGGTTATGTGCTAATAGAACTTCGGACGTCTTAGAATTGATACACATGGATATTTGTGGACCATTCCCTACGGCTTCCTGGAATGGTCAACAATACTTTATATCATTCATAGACGATTACTCACGTTATGGGCATCTATATCTTATTCATGAAAAGTCTGAGTCACTGGACATGTTCAAAGCTTTCAAAGCTGAAGTTGAGAATCAACTCAACAAGAAAATTAAAAGCATTAGATCTGATCGTGGTGGTGAGTACTACGACAGATATGACGGTTCAGGTGAACAACGTCCAGGACCATTTGCTAAATTCCTAGAGGAATGTGGAATCGTCCCACAGTAAACCATGCCAGGTTCTCCTAGCATGAATGGTGTAGCTGAAAGACGAAATACGACTCTTAAGGATACGGTAAGGAGTATGATTAGTCATTCTACTTTACCAAAATCACTCTGGGGAGAAGCATTAAAGACTGCAGCTTATATTCTGAATAGAGTACCAACTAAAGCTGCTGCTAAAACACCTTATGAGCTTTGGACAGGCAAAAGGCCCAGTCTAAAGCATTTTCACATTTGGGGATGTCCAGCTGAGGCAAGGCCTTATAGGCCACATGAAGATAAATTGGACTCCAAAACTGTTAGCAGCTACTTTATTGGTTATTCTGAGCGATCACGGGGCTACAAATTTTATAATCCCACGCTTAAGTCAATTTTTGAAACGGGAACTGCAACATTTTTTGAGAATGTTGAGTTTGGGGGGAGAAATAAGGATAGAGACATTATCTTTGAGGAAGAAGCTGAGGAATGATCGATTTCGATTCCTACTATTACTTTTGACAATGTGCAGGTTTCTATACCTGTCATTGATCAAGAAGTATATCCGGAAACTCAGCATGATAATGTTGAAGAAACTCCCATCCAAAATCCAGAAGTACAAACTCAACAACCTCAACAAACAATACCATTAAGGAGATCCACTTGAGAAAGGAAAAATGCTATTTCGGATGATTATATAGTATTTCTCCAAGAACATGAGGAAAATAATGGAATGATGGAAAATGATCCAATCAATTTTCATCAGGCAATGAAGGGTTCTGACTCTCAAAAGTGGATTGATGCCATGAATGAGGAGTATAAGTCTATGCAAGACAATAAAGTTTGGGATCTTGTCCCATTACTAGAAGGTGCGAAACCCATTGGTTGTAAATGGATTTTTAAAACCAAAAGGGATTCGAAAGGTAATGTTGAAAGATATAAGGCTCGTCTTGTAGCTAAGGGCTTTACACAAAAGGAAGGTATTGACTTCAAAGAGACTTTCTCTCCGGTTTCAACGAAAGACTCTTTCAGGACAGTCATGGCACTTGTTGCACATTTTGACCTTGAGTTACATCAGATGGATGTAAAGACGGCGTTTCTCAATGAAGACATTGATAAGACGATTTATATGGTGCAACCAGAAAACTTCGTGTCAAGAGACTCGAAGAATATGGTTTGCAAATTAAAGAAATCCATCTATGGACTCAAGCAAGCTTCCTGTCAGTGGTACCACAAATTTCATCAAGTGATCATCTCGTTTGGTTTTGAGATAAATGTTGTTGATGATTGTGTGTATCACAAGTTCAGTGGGAGTAAGCATATTTTCCTGGTTTTGTATGTCGATGACACTAATGATATAGGCATGTTGCACGAAACCAAGAGCTTTCTGTCAAGGAATTTTGAGATGAAAGATCTTGGGGACGCCTCTTTCGTATTAGGAATTCAGATACACTGGGACCGCTCTCGGGGTATTCTTGGATTATCACAAAAGAGCTATATCGATAAAGTTCTTGTAAGGTTTGGCATGCAGGATAGTAAACCAGGGGACACGTCGGTTGCTAAGGGAGACAAATTTAATCTCAATCAGTGTCCGAAAAATAATCTTGAAGTTAAGGAAATGCAAAAGATTCCCTATGCATCAGCTGTTGGGAGTCTGATGTATGCTCAAGTTTGTACACGTCCGGACATAGCGTTCATTGTTGGAATGCTAGGAAGATATTTAAGTAACCCTAGGATGGATCATTGGAAAGCAGCAAAGAGGGTTATGAGGTACTTGAAGAGAACAAGAGATTGCATGCTTACATACAGCAGATCGGATCAGTTAGAGATCGTAGGATACTCCGATTCTGATTTTGCGGGATGCCAAGACAGTAGAAGATCCACATCAGGCTACATATACCTGCTAGCTGGAGGAGCCATTTCCTGGAGGAGTGCTAAGCAGACACTCGTAGCTTCTTCCACTATGGCAGCAGAATTTGTAGCTTGTTATGAGGCATCTAATCATGGGATATGGATGCGAAATTTTGTCACCGGGCTGCGCATTCTGAATGGAATTGAAAGACCATTAAAGTTATATTGTGACAATAACTCTGCAGTGCTATATTCCAATAACAGCAGGAGTTCAACTAAGTCAAAGCACATTGACATTAAGTTCCTGGTTGTGAAGGAAAGGGTACAAAGTAGACAGATTTCCATAGAGCATATTGGGACAAACTCCATGATTGCGGATCCGCTTACTAAGGGATTATCACCCAATGTCTTTCACGAGCACACTGCTCGTATGGGTGTAATATTTCTTGAGGATATCATGATTTAGTGGGAGTTTGCATTTTGGTTGCTTTATGTTTTGGTTTTTGGACACACTTGTGTATTTGGATAATTTTTTGTACAGAAATAAGGTATTCAGTTCATTCTACTCTGTTACATTATGTTTGATATTGATCTCACATAAGGAATAAAGTCGGACCAATTGAAAATAGGCATGTTTGGATCACATAACATGTAATTTTCATACTACACTCTCATGATTGATCTATGTCATTTGGTTGTATTGGTATATGTGACCATTGATGGATTTAGTTACGATTAATGTAACGAAAGTCGCTTTGATTCTATATTGATATGATTGATGGACGAGATTGTTTGGAAATACCCTTAATAATGATAGCAAATTTTTGAGCTCATAAGGTTGTACACATTTGTAAGGATACATGTATGGCCCAGTGGGAGATTGTTGGATAAAATTCAATAATGTGGGGCCAAACATGTATAAAATAAAATGTGTGGTGCTATCTTAAGGATTTAGTCAATAAAGTGATCCACTAAAGATTATTTGGGACTAATGAGTATTAAGTGTCGTGAGATTAAAGTGTAGAGACGGATTCAATGTTTTAAATTGATGAGGGATCAATTTAATAACATTGAAACACGATAGTTGCCCTACAACTATTTATACAGGTCATGGTCCCCAATTGAGCGTGACTTTTCATAATTCTCTGCATCCCCGTTAACAGAGAAGAAACATAAGGAGAAAACCACGAATCAGTTGGAAGGCCATAACCCGTTCAATTAAACACAATAATGGATTCAGGTACGCTTCCGCTTCAGTTTCGATCTTGATAATTACAGCATGATGTTTGTGGATTTTGGATGAACATTCATCTATGTTAAATTTAATTTTTTAACATCATTTAGAACCTGAGATTAATGTACATTGAATTTTTAAATTTGAAATCCAATTAATCCTGCGATAAATCCATTCATTCATGGCAGAAAGTGATGAGTGAAATTTGATCAACTACAAGATTTCCAAAATTATTTGGCCTGAAAAAGATGGTGTTCGAAGACTCGACGTCCATGTACGTAAGCGCGGTTAATGTGTTTCGGTTAAAACCAGAAAGGAAAGCCAGTACTTGATCAAAATTTTCTATTTGTTTAATTTATAGATCAATTAATCCTCAGTTCTTGTTATATTTTTTTCGCATTCAATGGTCTGATCATTCTTCAAAGATTGGTAATCATTAAGTGATGGATTCTTAAATGTCTTTGTTTCATCATTAAATAGCCATGCTGCTGCCAGAAAGAGACGAAGTTGGCACCCCCAAAGCCCTTTGCCTCAAAAGCATTTCTTATCAATCCATATCAATGCGAAAGCGATGCTATATATATTGATCCTTGGTGAAATTGGGAATTTGAGTGCTTAAATTTGATGCACCTACTAATTATCACAAATAATTTTTTTATACATATGTTATTATGTAGCCACGCGCGTATACTATAACACATACCTTGCACGTGCATTTTACTAGTTGTAATAAAAAAAAAAAAAAAAAAAAAAATCCAACTACTTATTTAAATTTTGATCACAAATCAAATAAATCTTCAAATTATGCTTTTGGCGTAGTCTATTTCTAAAAATTATGTATTTTGTCATGAAAAGAAAGGAATATAAGTACTGAAAAAAAAAAAAGGAAAAGAGGCTCAAGGCTGTCATGGAAAGAAATAATAGTAACACAAGTAAAGGGACACGCGGCTGGAGAAAACAAGGAAGATAAAATGTTTGGCATGAATAGAGAATAGTGAAATAAGGTAAATACTAAATAGCCTTTGCATATGGAAAAGAATAAGAGAAAAGAAAATAAGAAAATGTGACACATCTTTAAGCATTTTAGTTTTGTATCGCAAACCGCAAGATATCGACATAGTCAAGAAAGTTTTGATTAGCGAAATTATTCTCCCTTCCCCGTGAATGTCGAGAATTTCTCAAAACTACGTAAATTCGTATTAGTCTATTTTATTTAATTTTTCCCTTTTGCTGTGGTTGAATTTGCACATGATGATGTACAAAATTTATAGCTAGATACTTGCCCAGCTTTTGAAGCAATGACTTGCACTTTTATGTTACAGACTAAGTAGATGCCAATTTGCTATATTTGACAGACTTTTTGCTAGATTCTACAAAATCAATCTAGGTATCATTTCCATTCTGTCAACTTAAGTCAATATTTGTCATTTGATTCTTAGAGTCTCTTTTTTACCTTATATTCATATCTAATTTGAGCATAGTCATGTAAAATTATATTTTTAACAATTTACATGGGGACCTTCTTATCTAAGCATAATTATGTCAACCTTTTAAAACAATTACAAAAATCTAACCTATATGCAATAAAAAATATGTTTCTTATTTTAAAGCTGAATCAATGGACATTATGTTCCCTTCCAAATGTTGTCGTAGTGTTAAGGATGTCTTCACAATCCTCATATCATGATGTTAATAGTTGCCCAGCATGCTGGGACAAAAATCTGATTCAAAGAAGAACAATTCGTGTGTTACAGGATACGCCAGAAAGCTGGCAAAAATACCGTAACAACATTATTTTAATATTAAAGAAAACTAATCTTTTTTCCAGCACATTGTAGTTACATATTAATAATATTTTTATCAAAATATGATTTTCCGTTTTAAAAATGAAAATACTTTACCCAAAATTAAAATGGAAAAGAGAAGAAAAGAATCCAACATTGAACCTTATTCATTGTGAACTTAATTTATTGTATTTTTTGTGTAATAGTTAAAGTAATTTAATTTACCATAAATGTTATGAATATTAAGAAATATGAATGAGAAATTGAAGATACTAAGAAAAATGTTGTATTGTATACTATGTGCATTTGGCCTTTTTCTTCAAAGTGCACATTTTAGTTTAATGTTTCTATTTAGCGGACGTGGTTGGTTACTTAACAAGAACTTATTGAATTTATCATTTGGACCTTTGTGCATTGAGCATCGTATAGCTAGGGACTTGCGGTAAGAGTAACCTATTAATTATTATTATGTGGAATTGGCACGACATTGACATTGTTACAAAGAATTATTTTAACAGGATACAGGATGGAAAGATTTGAAAGACATTTTGACTTCATTTTCTAAAATTTATTTTTCTTAAATTCATTTTCAACCATATATTTTATGAAATTCATAATTTTATCAACTTTTCAACTACAAATTTTATCAATTCTTATTAAAATCTGATTTTGGGAAAAATACATAAATAAGGGGTTTAAAGATACAAATTTCAAAAATAAGGTCAAATCTATATATATTAAAAAATCAGGTTCTAATTAATATTAATTAATTAATTATGTAAATAATGGAAAAAATATTTTATTAATTATATATGTTGAGGTCACAATATTGTATAATTTCAGGTCACAAAATCAATTTTTTTTTATATGACAAGATTTTTAAGTTACAATTGATTTCAAGGTCACAAATTATAAAATCAGTAGGTCAAAAAAAAAAAATTCAGGTCACAAAAACAAATTTATTTATATGACAAGATTTTTAAGTTACAATTGATTTCAAGGTCACAAATTATAAAATCAGTAGGTCACAAAAAAATGTCAAATTAGCCAATCATGACCTTTTTCTAGGTCACAACCTATCAAATTATTAGGTCACAAATTTTTTTAGTAACAAATATCAAATTATTAGGTCACATTTATTTATTTCTTGGTCACAAATTATCAATTATCAATTAGTATGTCACATTTATAAAGTCGACATCTTAGACCATCAACACTTGCAACCACCCCGCCACCACCGTTGCCGTCACCGCCTCCGCCATGCCGCCACCTACGCTACTGCAACCTCCACCACCGACAGCAAAACTACACATGATTTACAAATTCCAAAACCAAAATCACTCCCCCACCCCCACCCCCACCCCCACCCGCACACACAAAAGACACCACCATCGCCAACGCCACGACTGAATAGCACAACAAAAGGGATTCTATCTAACAACAAGAAGAGATCACATCGCATACGCCTACCACCACCTACCAACTCAAATGTCAAATCGCAAACCGTTCGTTGATTGGAGCTCCCTACCGGCGGGAATTTCAGTTTAAAGTTCCGGTTCACTTACCTTCTCCGGTCGATTCGCACCGCCGCCGGACGCCTTTCCAGCCCACACTTCAAGCGAGTGTTCCCCACAGTTCTGCGGTGCTTCTGGTGGTCTTGGATTGCTGATTGATCGGCCGGAGATCGAAGTTTAGAAAATTGCAGAAACCTTTTTTCTTTTCCTTCCGGTCGGTTTTGCTTCTTTACTGGCTGAATCACTTCACTGGTCAGCCTGGCTTCAATGGATTCTTCTCGGCTTCACAGATTTCTCTTATGTCAGTGTAGTGCACTGATTTCTTCTCAGCCTTCTCTCCTTGGTCGACTTCACAGAGTCTTGTTCACTCACGGTCAACTTCCTTTTCCACCGATTTCTTGCTTCACGGGTCACGATTTCACAGATTTTTATCTTTCCTGGACGGTGCTTCCGCCTTCAACCGTGCGATGCCTCCAGATCGCCGTGCTTCTGGTGGTCTTTAGAAATAAGGGATTGATTTTGATTAATTAATTTAATTTTGTTATTATTTAATTATTAAAAGTAATTACAATCTGATATTTGAAAGAATATAGGTTTGATCTGATTTATGAATTTGGATATTTAAAAGTAGGGTTGTGTGTAATTTCCACTTTGATTTTTAGCTAAAACAAATAGGGAGAAATAGAATAAGAAATGAACCTATAATTAGATTATAATCGTAAATTAATAATATATGGCTCTTTCATGCATATTGCATCTTCTCTTTTTTATTATCATTTTATTAAATTATTACTAAATGTATTCTTCATCATTAATATTTTTTTTTTCAAATAAAATTTACTTTTGTACGTGTTTGGAAAATAAATAAATAAATTTAAAGGAATAAATTATGTTTCTCCAAATGTAACTAAACATTAGGCCCGAGCGTCAAATAGGTCAGTCCAGGTATTTCAATACCTGGAACCACCCATTACATTTCGGGTATTTCAAAATTGAAACCATTCGGATCATTGTAATTGTTGAAACCAAACACAAATTAAACTCGAACCTTCGGTTTCTATTTGAGTTCGGTTCTACCCATAATATTTTTTTTTATATACACATTAAATAAATATTTTCATATAAGTCATTTCGATATATATATTGAACATATTACTACTCGATAATATTTGTGTAAGAGAGAAAATTAAGCTAAGAAACTCAATTACTTGACTTAATAATGATGACTAATTATATTTTAAATAGAACAATGAATTCGAGATAACAAAAAAGGTACACTACAATCCAAATTATGAATATATCAAATTTAATTGTAACACATTATAAAAAGTTTAAAAAAACACTTGAGTTTGTAAACAATGCAAGAAAATAAAAGTCTGAATTATAAAAAACTTAAAACTTTAATTCATCAACTTAAATGACAACCCAATCTTGAACTTTTGATTCATAGAAAGCTCAAATTGCAATGTTATTAAACTAACTGATTAAATGTAACATTCTAATGTGAGATGAGAGGTAAAAGAGCATGAGCAATTTTTGATTTTTTAGTGATAGTCTAGAGTTTTAGAAAAATTGCTACCTAAATTAGATTTTTAAGTTATGTTTTTTTCTTAGTGTATAAATTGTAAAAAATGAAAAACTATATAAAAATCGGTTCCATTCAGGTACCCATGGTTCTGTTTCAAGAACCAAGAACCTACTCAGACCCAATTAATTTTCGATTTTCGATTTTTGGAATCAGGATCAGAACCTCCGATTTCAGATTGATTTCGATTCAAGAGGTTCGATTCCGGTTAAATGCCCGAGCCTACTAAACATTTATTAAAATAGTCGATAACAATACTTATGTTAAAGGATAAATTTCACAATGAATATATAGCCAACATATAATTAGGAAAATTTTGCTACCCTCCCCGTGGCGGGGAGGGTAGCAAATGGTGAGGGGGTGGACAAATTAACTAAGAAGGCTCATAATTAGGATAGAGAGAATTTGACAAATTCCATAAAATAAGGGCCCTTAGAAAAATAAGGTAAAAAGAAATCTACAAAGAAAAAAAAATGTGTGTGTGTATATATATATATATATATATATATTTGCTGTAAATATTATGTTGTATTAGTGAATGACAGTTGTACCCCTGTAACTCTATGTATTATTAACTTGTATATCCCTTATTCTCCCTATATATATGAGGCTTTGGTTCATAATAATATATACAAATTTATTGGTCTATTTATTTCTTCTCTCTTTTCTCTCTAGTTAATAAAATGTTATCAGCACGAGTCTCTACCAAAATAAGTTAGAAAAATTTCTCAAAATCTCACATATCAAAATATTAATTAGAAACACCTTGGTGGTTCAAATTGAAAATAGTTTCTCATTATTGGATGATATAATCTGTCAGTATCATTGAACCATTATAAAGTCTCGGTGGTTTAGATTCCAATCGGGAGGATGTAAAAGATTTTATGGGCGTATTTATTTATTATTATATGACGTTGTTGCTCCTAAAGTAGCACAATAGTATATTAATATTCCAGAAAAATATTAATCTTAAATTTGTCCATTACAAATTTATTGATGCTATTGATTTATTGTGTTGTTGCTCCTGAAGTAGTACAACAGTATATATATTAATATTCCAGAAGAATATTAATTATAGATCTATCAATTACAAGTATTATTTTTATTATTGATTTAAATTGATAATTCATTATGTTGTTGATCTTGAAGTAATATTCCTGAATAATACTAAACATATAATTGTCTATTATAAATAATTTGTTGTTACTCCTGAAGTAACACAACATTATAATTAATATTCCAAAAGAACATTATCTACTCATGAAGAGCATAAAATATAATTTTCAATATTTTCAGAAGAATATTAATTTATTATTTTTGAAGAATCGAAATAAGTTCGTTAGCCGAAGAAGACATATCTTGTTACAGCACATTAATTTTCATTCTAAAAGCACCTGAAAATTTGTCATTGTCTCTTTTTGCCTGTATCAATTATGTTTATTTGTACCATTGAGTTTGTTTTTGTACCAGTGAAGGCCCAATGGACTTTAGCCCATGATTAAAGTTTAGGATATCGCCCTGTGTCAATGGTCGAGGTGGAAAAGCACACGAGCTCCTCTGGCCGAACTGATTTGTGTCTAGCAGACGCACTTTATGCTTAGCCGAGGTGCTTATGGTGGCACCTCGGATGTAAAGATGGGACAAGGGATGAAGTCAGAGATGTGATACCGCCTTTACCAAGATGTGACAGGAGCCCACCCCCTACGAAATGTAGCAATGATTATGGTAAAAAAACAAGGTTGTCCCCTCCAAGAGCTAGGGTGAATACACGTGTAAAGTCCGCCATGTATCACAATCCAAAACAACGAATCCTTCTATAAATAGAAGCCTCCTCCCACCATGTAAGGGGTTAGCATTTTACTCTCTTAACTGAATATTTTACTCTCACTCCCTTTTCTCTCTTTTACACACTTATATTTCCCGCACTCAAATTATATTTGCTTGACATGGGCACTGACTTTGGCATCGGAGTGCAAACGGGAGCCACCTCGGCCCCCTTTGCATTCTAATTGTTTGTCCTAGTGCACAGGAGATTCACTTGTGTTCAAGAGGGAGGAGCTGAGACGTGTTAGTCCAGCCGGATTTTGTGGTCAACATTTTGGCGCCGTCTGTGGGAAGCCATACTGCTAACCACGAAAACTCATGGTGAAAAGCTACACGCGCAAAAGAAAACCTTGAAAAAGGCTTAAAACTTTGAAACATAAGTTTGTTCACCTTGAAAAAGGCGTGAAACTTTGAAATATAAATTTATTAACCTTGAAAAAGGCTTAAAACTTTGAAATACAAGTTTGTCCACTTTGAAAAATGCGTGAAACTTTGAAACATAAGTTTATTAACCTTGAAAAAGGCTTAAAACTTTGAAATACAAGTTTGTTAACCTGGAAAAAGGCGTGAAACTTTGAAACATAAGTTTATTAACCTTGAAAAAGGCCTAAAACTTTGAAACATAAGTTTGCTCACCTTGAAAAAGGCTTAAAACTTTGAAACACAAGTTTTTTCACCTTGAAAAATGCGTGAAACTTTGAAACATAAGTTTATTAACCTTGAAAAAGGCATAAGAACTTTGAAACTTAAGTTTATTAACCTTGAAAAAGGCGTGGAACTTTGAAATACAAGTTTAATAACCTTGAAAAAGGCTTAGAGTTTTAAGATAAAAGTTCACATATCTTTGAAAGAGAAGATAAAAACAAAAAATTGCTCTAAACATGAATGAAAGTAACGACGATATTAACCCTCATAGGAGTAGAAATAACCAGCTCAGCGAGGAGGAAGCTCCTCAGAGGCGTTGTGAGAACACAAACGAGGGGGTGGCCCAACCTAACCCTCTACGTCGGCATCGAAATCGCCGCATACTGCGAGACATGACTCGCATGGCAGCCCAAATGCTGGAAATGCAGAAATAGCAGATAGAACAAACTGCTGCGATGAATGCTTACATGGCTAGAGGGTATGTTATGAACGAGCCTATCATACCCCCGCAATACTCACAGCCACATTACTCACCATCCGATGCGGCCACTGCCTCCTATTATTATCAAGATCCACATGAATATGTCGAAGTGGAATCTGAGCCCCTCTACAAAGAGGGTCCGGAGTATGAAGCACCTGAAGAACAAGACCAACTCCCAGCTAGACACAGGGAGGCTTCGCCAGCAAAATCTGGTAGTGTCTTCAGCCAGATAGGAGGGTTATTCAGAGGCAAGTGAGGGGGTCAAACTGATCAAGGTCGGGACAATGCAGCTGAGCCTAGAAATAGGCGGGAGAGACGCGCTAAAGAAGCCTTATTGCAGAGTCAAATGCATAGGGACCAGCATGGTACGGGAGCAGAAAAGTTAGCCCCCACGCATGAGCCTAGGAATGGGCAGGAAAGGAGAGTCGAAGCAGCTCGGACCAAATATCGTAATGAGTTACCGACCCATGAAAGGCCAAACTACGATCGAATTTTGCCACCACAAAGGCAGGAGTACGCTCCACCGCCCTACGAGCAATACCATGACCCAGTGTATTCCGGTCATGACGAGAATAGTGAACTACCCTCATACGAGCTGGATGATGAAGAGGAAATAAGTCCCTTCACAGAGGGCATCGGTGGGTGCCCAGTGCCTCATGACTTCGAAATGCTAGAAATAACAAAGTATTCTGACCGAGGTGACCCTGACGATCACCTGATAAACTACCGCGCTAGCATGGAAATAGTCAGAGCCACTTCGGTACTAAAGTGCAAGGCTTTTGCTTTGACCCTGGAGGGAAGCACGATACGATGGTACAAAAAGATCCCTCCGGGTAGCATCCATAGTTGGAGAGATCTGAAAACAGCCTTTAAAAATGGCTTTGTTTCCTCCAGGCCTGGCCAGCTCCCACTCCAACGCCTTCAGGATCTAAGGCAAGGAAGGGATGAATCTCTGAAAAGTTACCTAGCTTGATTTACTGAAGAGATGCACATTTGTGAAAACATCACCGAGGCAGAGATGTTTTCCGCTTTGAAAGGAGGGATAGATATGACGAGCATGTTTTGGAGGGATGTCCGAAGCAGGAAACCAAGGGATTACATCGCCCTAGTAGACCTGATGAAGGAGGATATCGTATCAGAAGAAATGGCTCGGCCCAGAGACTACTATCCTCAAGGGATCTTGGGTATTCTAATGAAGCAAACCTCAAGAAAGGAGGTAACAAGGATAGGTTCGGCAGTAACTGAGGAGGAGCGCCGCGTCCATTTCCGGGAACAGGGTCCAGTTATGCAGCAGAGATCACAGAAGCTATCCCCAACTTGCACTCCAACGCTCCTTCTCAGAATCCTCCCATGGCTCAAGGAAGAATGGAAAGTAGCCGAAGTGGAAAACAGTCCATGATTGGGGCTTACTGCGCCTACCACAGGTATTACAGTCATGCAACAGAAGATTGCACGGAAATCCACTTGTTAGCGGACCAAAAGTTGCATGGAAGAAGGGGAAATGATTTCTCCCCTGACAAGGGGAGAACTCAAAAATCAGGTTTCCAGAAGTTCAACCGAGCTAACAGGAGAGCTCCGTGGAAGAACTCGACTAAAGAGAGGATTGACAATCGTCACAGAGACAGGAACAAGGGCCAGGATAGCTCCTCGGCACATGCTAAAGATACAAGAGAACCACCTAGCCTTTGGCCAACCCTCCTATTCGTGAAATCGATACAATATTGGGAGGCCCCCACCCAGGTGGGAGCACAAACAACTCCCAAAAGAGATATATCAGAGAAGCCAAGCAGCCCGCCAACATGAATTACCATATCCATTCACATCCCGTTGGGATGCCTCGGACAGAATCTATCACTTTTACCCAAGACGATGCTATTGGAATACACTTTCCACACAATGATGCATTGGTCATCAGGGTAGTAGTGGCTCGGAATGGGTTGTCGCGAATGATGGTGGATGATGGTGCCTCGGTAAATGTGATATGACTAGATTTGGCACAAATATTAAAGAATACCCGAAAGATAGATGTATCTTTGCAATTCTGATGAGGTTGAACATTCTTGTCAGTCTGAAAAACAGATTCATCTTACTGATACAGATTCGGTTGAATCTTTCTACCTGTATGGTTCCTGGATGGATGTGAGTTCTGAGTTTCAGCAGCATTGAATTGATAGTTGTAGGAAGTAGATGCATCTGAGTAGTTTCTACTTTGCTCCTTGGATCCGTATCCTAATTCTTTCACAAAAATCATCTTATTTTTGTGATTTTTACCTTTACCTTCATATCCAAGTCCACTTTTTTATGCTAGTAGGTCTCCATGGTTCAGAATTTCATCAAGCTGAACAGATCCAAGTACCATTTCTTGATCTTTTCTTGTGCATTTGCGAGATGTGTACTGAACCTACTTACCTCATCATCTTCGTCATCTAGGAATGTATATACATCTGAGTTACCTTCTTTGTTGTGTTCAACCACAGCTTGCAGCAGTCATATCCTCTCTTCTGCTTTTTGAAGCTCCTTCTTCAAATTTTTAATGTTTGACCCAGATTCATCTGAGAAGGTACTTGCATAAGATGAATTTCTAGAGTCAGTTCCAGATAAATGTAAAGCAGTAAGGGTAGTTACCTATTTTTCAGAATTGCTGTTATCTGAATCTAATTCAGATTCATCTGTGTCTCCATCACTCAATGTAACATTCGTGGCCTTCCTTCCTTTGATCTTCTTTAGAGTGTTGGGACATTCTGCTGCGATGTGTCCGTATCCTTCACATTCTCATCATTGAATATGATTATTAGGCTTTCCTTCAAATGAGTTAGCGTTGTTCTTAGGATAGAAACTGTTTTTCCTCCTTTGTTTTTTTTTTTTGTTTTTGATTTTTTTTGGGTTTTGATTTTGGCCTTGAAGGTTTGTAGATCTTTCTTTCTTCGTTGAGAAACTTCTTAACTTTTTTGGTGAAAAGTGCGAAGTTTTCATCTTCAACTGTCTCGTCGGATTAGTCCGGCTCTTCATTGCTTGCTTTGAAAGCAATCCCGGGTTTCTTATCTTTCTTTCTTCGGGCCAGATTTAACTCATAGGTCATTAATGAGCTTACAAGTTCCTCTACTTTCATGGTTGAAAGATCCATGCTCTCTTCAATAACTGTTACTTTTGCATGGAATCTATCTGGTAAAGATTTGAGAATCTTTTGTACAATCTACTCATTGGAGTATGTTTTACCAAGGGCTTCAGTGAGTTTGTGAGATCACTCAATCTGGTGTAGAAAATTTGAAGTCTTCTCGCTCATCCATAGATAGTTGTTTAAACTCAAGAGTGATCATTTGTAGCTTGGAGGTTATGACAACATTTGTTTCTTCGTTTGCTACTCTCAAAGCGTCTTATACTTCTTTAGCAGTTCTTAAGGAAGAAATCAGTATGAATTTACCTGGATCAACCAAATAGAAAATAGCGTTAAGTGCTTTTGAAGTCCAATTTGCATTAGCTAATTCATCAGCAGTATGAGCACTTCTACATATAGGTGTGACAACACCTCCAACAATGAGAGTAGTTGTTGTGTAACCATCAAGGACATATGTCCAACAACGTTCATCAATAGACTGAATAAAAATTTTCATACAAATTTTCCAATATGCATAATTATTACCATCAAGTAAAAGAAACAAAATATTTGAGCTTAATGTCGAAAAAAAATTTTCAGGGAAAACTCACAGCCCGCACCCAGCGGAAAAAAAAATCAATCATTAATAAGAAAACATATTACACAATTCAATGAAACTACAGGATAAATTTACGCATAAACTTATCAAACACCCATGAATTAAATGAATCACTCCCTGATTCTTCGATGGCGTGTAATGTGAGCTGGCGTCCCACCACTCTTCAGTAGCTTCCCTTAACACTATAACAATACTTTAGCAACTTCGAACTCCCGTTCGATCTTGATCTAAACCTCCCATTTGATCTTTACCTGAAGGTCTTTACTTCCTTTAGTGATTGATACTCCTCCCGGAGAACCTCTTAAATTTGTAATTTGAAGTTTGGTTTTTTGCATGAATGAATAAGCTCGATGTCTTTTAGATGTTCATGCAAATGGAGAAGTCACAAAATGAAGAAGCCGTGTATTTATTCAGCACAACCCCAATTTTTGGCTTCATTGACTTGGAGAGAACATCCCCAACATTCTCTCTTTTATACACGGTAGTTTCTTGTCCTCCAAGATTACTAGTTGTACACAATCTCTAGTCCCAACCAAGTGACACAAACAAACTTGGACTCTAAGAAATAAGGCCTAGAATTTTCGTCCAATAGGAATTTTAGCAAGGCTAAAACATTATCGCATACATGAATATTTTTCATAAATAAAAAGAGATGATTCTAGCTAGTTTATAATTTATCTCCAAGTAATAAATCACAAAATGCATGAAGATATAATGGTGAATTCTTTTGAGATGTTACCACCCCAATCAACATCACAAAATGTGTGAATAGATAATGGTGAATTCTTTTGAAATAAAAGACCATAATCAAGAGTCCCACGCAAATACTATAATAAGTGCTTTAGGTCAAGCCAGTGTACAATTGTAGGTGAGTGCATGAATTTAGAGAGTTTGCTGATGGCAAAGGCCACATCCGGACGTGTCAACGCCAGGTATTGCAAGGCATCAAGAATAGGGCGATAATCAAAAGGATGAGTCATGGGTTCACCTTCATGTAAAGAAGGAACGTGTGAGGTGGGCATGGGACTTGCAGGAGGCTTAGAGGATGACATGCCATTTCTGCTGAGTAGGTTAAGAATGTAATTGCGCTATGAAAGAAAATGACCATTTTCGCAGGGAATAAGTTAACAACACGCGTCCCACTTAACGGGCTGTCTCGGCCATTAGATGACGGCGTACTGTCCCCATTGTACCAACACGAGTATTTTCAGCATGCATTGTCCTCACTCGCACGCTCCTCTAGAAACTTTCCCAGGAGGTCATCCATTCCTAGAATTGCTCCAAGCCAAGCACGCTTAACTATAGAGTTTCTAACGATGGACTTCCGAAAAAGAAGGCACACCTTGTTTGTATGAGTAGTACCTATCATTTATTTTAAGCTTTCTTAGTCGGGGTATTACAATCACCCCCTGTTAGACTCGCGACGTCCTTGTCGCGCTTAACCCATCAGAGGATATGTTGCCAGGCGTTGGGATTCTAGAGGTGGCTCCCGCCCTATGATAGCACTTAGTTCCCAATTTTCAGCTGGCGGCCGGCTCTGATTACCATTTGTAACGTCCCAGACTTTTTGGTTCCATAAACGCTGGAGTATTACTAAAAACAATTTGATTTTCTAAAATAATTGCGGAAGAATAAACAAATAGCTTTTCCAAACATGAAAATTGAAATTCTTTATATCCAAATCCTTATAACTTAACTTAATAAAATAAATTTGTTTAAAATAATAACTAAAACTAAAATTGAAAAATATGATTTTAAATTCTTCAAATCCCCTTGGCAGCCCGTATCACCATTCAACCACAGATCCAATCGATCCCGAACTAACCTGTAAAATGTTTTAAAATATGGAATGAGCATACAAGTATACTCAATATAGATTTTGTACCAGTATTTTCACAATTTAATATAAAAGGCAAGTAAATTACCCACATAATATACTTTCATAATGGAATAGAAACCTGACAATCTCATTCTCAATTTAGGTCATACCTATTCTCAATCTCAACTTAGGGTCTAGTCCTATGACTGGCTTCTATAGATCTACATAATACCCTTTGGTATTATCCACAAGTTCCTCATTACTATTAATTCGGATCAAATAATAGAACATAAATTACTCAAACGTAAAATATTAGCGAGCGAAAATACAAACCACTTGGCACATATTGAAATCCATACCTCGATACATCAACAAACTTTGAAAGAAAATATGATTGCACATTCAAAATATTTTTTTGAAACTTTTATGTTGAGAAAGTATTTTTTTTTTTTAATTGTAATACCCCGACTAAGAAAGTTTAAAAGAAATGATAGGTACTATTCATACCAACAATGTGCACCTTCTTTTCTGGAAGTCCATCATTAGAAACTCTATAGTTAAGCGTGCTTGGCTTGGAGCAATTCTGGGATGGGTGACCTCCTGGGAAGTTTTCTCGGGGAGCGTGCGAGTTAGGGCAAAACATACTGAAAAGACTCGTGTTGGTACAGTGGGGATAGTACGCTATCATCTAACGGTCGGGACAGTCCCTTTAGTGGGACCCGGATCGTTACAAATAACTTCTATGCCAAGAAAATTAGAGAGATCACCTATATCCTTGATTGAAAACCAATTAGCAATTTTCTTAACACGGGTAGGTATAACAGTGGAGGAGTAACCAGCAAGTAGTCGTCAACGTAGACAAGGAGAAATAATACCACTGAGTGCCAGCAAATGAAAAAGAGTGAGGTGTCTGCTTTAGACTTGTGAAACCCGATACTAAGAAGGAATTGCTTGAGCTTAGAGTACCAGGTCCGAGGGGGGCCTATTTAAGGCCATAAAGGGATCGTTGTTGATGAAAAACGTGATCTGGAAATTGCTGATTATTAAAACCCCGACGGTTGCTGCATGTAGACATTCTCAGACAAAGACCCATGTAAGAGCATCCACAATGGACATGCTAAATTTAGTTAGCCACATAAGCAAAAAGTTATATGTTAAATGCCACATCTACATTTTAAAGTTAACTAATAAAATTTGCTACAATGGATGGATTAACTTCTAGCTAAATGTTAAATGTTAAACGTCACATCACACATGTACATAACAGATTTTTACTAAACATACAACATCTTTCGTAATTTCTAAATAACTCTAATTTCATACGTATGAGATTAGACCAATTTGGATAGATAGGAAAATAGCTATAGTTTCATACGTATGAAACTAGGCTATATTTCCGAATTGTTATAATTTCATACGTACGAAATTAGACCAATAAGGATAGATAGGAAAACAGCTATAGTTTCATACGTATGAAACTAGGCTATATTTCCGAATTGTTATAATTTCATACGTATGAAGTTAGACCAATTTGGATAGATAGGAAAACAGCTATAGTTTCATACGTATGAAACTACGCCATATTTCCGAATTGTTATAATTTCATACGTATGAAACTAGGCTATATATATATATATATATGTTAAGTGCATTTTATACACTTTTTATACCTTTGAATTAACACATTTTTGGAACATCTTGAGCAAATATCTACTAATTTGTGCATATTTTGTGTTAAGTAGGTTAATATCCAAGTTTGAGGCCAAAACCACAAAAGGAGAAGATTCTGCCGAAATTCCAAGTTCGGGGACCATTTTGTCACTTCCGGGAAGTGTGGGACAAGCAGTGCAATTTTAAAGGGAACAAAGCATGATGGAGATGATGGGAAAAAGAATAAAAAAGGGAACAATGCATGATGGAGAGCATGGGAAAAAGCAAAGAGCTGAGCATGGGCAGGACGTGGGAAGTGCGCTGCAGGCTGATAGGAGGATACATTCTACATATATACATACAAGCAGCTGAGAAAAAGGAGAGGAACCGGGGGTGCTAGAGGGCTGGTGACAGAAGCCCAATATTGCTGGTGACAGGAGCAATAACTATCATTGCCTGAGGCTGCTACTACTGCTAACTAGAGGAAGAAGATAGAACAGGTGAAAACGGACTGGTTTGCTGGTGTTGAACTGGACTTCTGGCCTGCTGTTGTGGGTGGACTGCTGGTTCTTAAAGCTGCTGGAAGGTTGTTGCTGAAGTGCCATTGTTGCTGGTGCATTGCTGGAATAAAAGGAGGTTGCTGTTGCTGATAATTTGCTGAGCCTGTTGCTGTGCTGGATTGATGCTGGCGGGAATTACTGGAATTGCTGATTTGCTGTGTTGCTGGTGCTGAAATTGAAGCTGCTGGAAGGAGAGTAGCTGCTGATGCTGGTTCTGCTGCTGTAAAGGGACTGATGTTTTGCTGCTGCCTTTAATACTATTAATTGCTGCTGCCGCTGGACTGCACCTGAGTTGCTGCTGCTGATTCAGTGCTGAAGCTGGAGGTTGCTGCCATTTTATTCTAGAAGTTGATGCTGGAAGCTGTTACTGAAGGTGCTGAGGAAATATTGCTGGCTACATTGCTGCTGCTGCTAGAGAAAGACTGCAGCTGATTGCAGTTGCTGGAAGAACTGGTGATACCTGAAACTGGATGCTGCTGGTGACTGAAAGTGCTGCTGATTCAATGCTGAAGTTGCAAGGAGCTGCTACTGGTTGAGGGTTGGTTGCTTTAGCCAGCTGAGTACAGACAAGGAGATAGATAGCAGCCTGCAGAAAAGAAGTGAAAACTGGGATGGTTAGAGGCTGGTGACAGAAGCTTTCTACTGCCGGAGGAACTGAGTTACTGGACGCTGTTGATGCTGGTGCAACTGGAACTGCTTAACACTGCTGGAATACTGCTGTAGGGACTGCAATGATCATGCCTGCGGCTGGATGCAACAAGGGATGCTGCGACGATTGTAGGGAGCTGAGGACGGCGTTGCAATAGGGGTGGCTGCGGCTAGACGCAATTCATGCTGCGTTGCAATTTCAACTCTCGTTCAAACTCCGGGTTTTATCTTTAATGTTTATTGTTATTTTCATTTTCAAACGCATTAGTAGCTAAGTTTTGCTAGTTGGGATGATTGACTTAATTTAAATTGCCCTTAGTTATTTTTAAAGTTATTTCCGTAGTTTGGGCAATTTAATTTCATGCATTTTCATTATTGTCATTTAATTTCAAGCACTTTAATTTACGTCATTTAATTGTGCACATTTAAATTTAAGTTAATGTCATGCATTTATTTTGAGTAGTTAGTTTTATTTACAGAATTTGAAAATTCACCACCAAACCACATTTTTATGTTACTTGACTTTTCATTTAAAAATAAATTCAATAACTTTAATTACAAATAAATCAATCCTCGTGGGTACGATAACCCGGACTTTTCTAGTCCACTTTACTACTTGAACGCGAACCGTGCACTTGCGGTATACGATTTTAGCGAACAAGTTTTTGGCGCCGTTGCCGGGGATAGATTTTATTTGTACTAAATGCATTGATTTTTGTTAATTGAATTGTCTTCTCATTCTCATCTCTTTCTTCCTTTTATTTTTATTTTCTAGGTACTTTTGCCTTGTTTATGCAACAACGTCCGACTTGGGACATTCTTCCAATTGATCCCGAACCCGAACGAACTTTTAGGAGGAGGATTAGGGAAAGAAGAGAACAAGTTGAACAACAAAGAATACAAGGCAATATGGGGGACAACAACCAAGGTGGTGCCGATCCCGTTATTGATGAAGATGATAGACCAATGGGGCAATTCATGGTCCCTCTCATCACTCAAAATCGAGGAAGCATCACATATCCCCCATTTGGACGTCCGGACTTTCATCTAAAGCCGGATGTGATAAATCTCTTCAAGGGGCATCTACAATTCTATGGAATGACCGAGGAGAATCCAGTCACTCACATCTCGCGGTTTTTGGAGATGTGTAGTAATTTTGATTATCCGGGAATTAGCAAGGAGGCTATCAGCATGCGGTTATTTCCACATACCCTTAGAGATGGAGCTCGTGAATGGTTAGATGCCAACCCGGTTGGAAGTATTACAACATGGGATGATCTTGCTCAAAAGTTCACTACAAAATACTTTCCTCCATCAAAAGTGGCTAAATTGAAGAGTGATATCTCCACATTTCGACAAATTGACACCGAATGTTTCTATGAGGCATGGGAAAGATTCAAGGAGATGTTGAGGAAATGTCCAAATCATGGGTTCACCAAGCAAATGCAAGTTCAATATTTCTATCTTGGGATGAATCCATCTAGTCGAGTGACGGTTGATTCGGCCTCCAATGGAGCTATCACTACAAAATCACCTAATGAGGCAATTGAGCTCTTTGAGAGGATGGCTAACCATAATTCTACTTGGCCAACCGACCGCATGGTACCAAAGAAAGCCGCGGGAATTCATGAAGTGGATGCATATGCGGCTTTGTCGGCAAAGATGGACCTTCTATTTAAGAAGTGTGATGATTTTTCTTCTCAACATACAGTAAAAGCAATCTATCCTCCTATGTCTATTTGTGATGTATGTGGAGCAACACACAAGGTTGAGGAATGTCCCATGCTCAAAATGGCTTCTACTTCAAATGAGCAAGTGAATTATGCTCAAAATTTCAACCGACCACAAGGAAATCCTTACTCCAACACATACAATCCGGGTTGGAGGAATCATCCGAATTTTTCTTGGTCCAACAATCAAAATCAAGTAAAGCCTCCCGGTTTTGTTCAACCTCCACCACCCCAAGAGAATAAGCCTTCCATTGAGGAGATACTCATGCAATTCATGAACAAGACCAATACTATTCTCCAAAATCAAGCGGCTTCTATCAAAAATCTTGAGACTCAAGTTGGGCAATTAGCGAAAATAATGACGGAGAGACAACAAGGAGCATTGCCAAGCAATACCGAGATCAATCCAAGGGAAAATGTGCAAGCCATCACTACAAGAAGTGGAATTCAATTACCAGAAATCACAGTAAAGCAACATGTGGCACAACCCGAGGTGAAAGAAAAAGGTAATGAGCAATATGAGGAGGCGAATGAAAATGATGCAACATTGAAGGAAAGTGGGGAGACCTCAACAAAGGTTCCTACTCCAGTGAAAGCTTATGTGCCTCCCATTCCTTTTCCTCAAAGACTCCAAAAGCACAAGGTGGATGCGCAATTTGGTAAATTTCTTGAAGTTTTCAAGAAACTTCACATCAACATACCATTTGCCGATGCATTAGCACAAATGCCTAGCTATGCAAAGTTTATGAAAGACATCCTTTCAAACAAAAGGAGGCTAGAAGATCATGAAACAGTGATGCTCACGGAAGGATGTAGTGCCATACTACAAAACAAATTGCCTCCAAAAATCAAAGATCCAGGGAGTTTTACGATTCCTTGTACTATTGGTGATTTAACTTTTGGTAAAGCATTATGTGATCTTGGTGCTAGTATTAATTTAATGCCTTTGTCTATTTTCAGGAGATTGGGCATGGGAGAGGTAAAGCCAACCACGGTTTCATTGCAATTGGCCGATCGCTCTATTAAGCATCCGCGTGGTATTGTTGAGGATGTGCTAATCAAGGTGGACAAATTCATCTTCCCTGCCGATTTTATCGTTCTTGATATGGAGGAAGACCTTGATATCCCAATCATCTTGGGAAGACCCTTCCTAGCAACCGGTCGAGCTTTAATAGATGTGCAAGGAGGCAAGTTGATATTGAGAGTTCAAGATGAGCAAATCACATTCGACATCATGAAATCCATTAAGTACCCCGCCGAGGTAAATTTATGCTCCCGAGTAGACACCATTAATCAAGAGGTGGCTACATCATTCATCTATGGGTCATCTAAGGATCCCCTTGAGACTTGCATTGCTCACTCCATAACCACCGAGGGAGAGGATGATTTGGACATCGGAAGGATGTCACAACACTTGGATGCTCCAAAATTTTATCACTTCAAGAAGAGGCCATACTTTGAAGAGTTGGGAGAGAGCTCTTCTCCTTCACTACCCTCCATTCAACAAGCCCCAACCCTTGAGCTCAAACCTCTGCCATCACATTTGAGGTATGCATACTTGGGTGATTCTTCTACTCTTCCCGTTATTATCTCGAATTTGTTGGATGAAGTGGAGGAAGAAAAACTACTTGAGGTGTTGAAAATGCATAAAATGGCTATTGGGTGGACTATGGCAGATATCAAGGGTATTAGCCCTATCTTATGTATGCATAAAATCCTCATGGAGGATGACTTCAAACCAACAGTGGAGCACCAACGCCGTCTAAATCCAAACATGAAAGAAGTAGTGAAAGCCGAGGTATTGAAGTGGTTGGATGCGGGAATTATCTATCCAATCTCGGATAGTGCATGGGTGAGTCCCGTCCAATGTGTACCAAAGAAAGGAGGTGTTACGGTGGTTGAAAATGAGAACAACGAGCTTATACCTACAAGGCCCGTGACGGGATGGAGAGTGTGCATTGACTACCGGAAATTGAACAATGCCACTCGAAAAGATCACTTTCCTCTTCCCTTTATTGACCAAATGCTTGAGAGGTTGGCGGGGCATTCTCATTATTGCTTCTTGGATGGATACTCGGGCTATAATCAAATTTTAATAGCCCCCGAAGATCAAGAGAAAACCACCTTCACATGTCCATATGGGACTTTTGCTTATAGGAGAATGCCGTTTGGCCTTTGCAATGCACCGGCTACTTTTCAACGTTGTATGATGGCCATTTTCTCCGACATGGTGGAAAAATTCATCGAGATATTTATGGATGATTTTTCAGTTTTTGGTTCTTCTTTCAATGAATGCTTGGATAATCTTGATTTAGTGTTGAAAAGATGTGAAGAAACCAATTTAGTGCTTAATTGGGAGAAATGTCATTTTATGGTGAGAGAGGGCATTGTACTTGGCCACCGGATTTCACAAGGGGGGATTGAGGTTGATAAAGCCAAAATACAAGTTATTGAGAAATTGCCCCCTCCTACTTCGGTGAAAGGCATAAGGAGTTTCTTGGGGCATGCGGGCTTCTATAGGAGATTCATCAAGGATTTCTCTAAAATCACTAAGCCTCTTTGTTCTCTACTTGAGAAGAACAACTCTTTTCATTTCTCTCAAGAGTGTCTATTGGCTTTCAACACTCTTAAGGAGAGGCTTATCTCGGCTCCTATTATTGTGGCCCCGGATTGGAGCTTACCATTTGAGCTCATGTGCGATGCTAGTGATTATGCCGTGGGAGCGGTTTTGGGGCAAAAGAGAGGTAAATTGTTGCATGTGATCTACTATGCAAGCCGAACATTAAGTGATGCTCAATTGAATTATGCCACAACCGAGAAAGAGATGCTTGCCGTGGTCTTTGCCTTTGACAAATTTCGATCTTATCTCATCGGTTCAAAGGTAATTGTCTATACCGATCACTCCGCTCTAAAATACTTGCTTGCTAAGAAGGATGCGAAGCCAAGATTGATTAGATGGGTCCTTCTCTTGCAAGAATTTGATTTGGAAATCCGTGATAAAAAGGGTGCGGATAATCTTGTGGCCGATCATCTATCTAGGATGGATCAACCTGAAGAAGTGGGAGTAGAGGAAATCAATGAAGTTTTTCCGGATGAACAACTATTGCATGCCAAACATCTTCTCCAAGTGTTCGAAGCACCATGGTATGCGGACTTCGTGAATTTTCTTGTAAGTGGTATTCTTCCCCCGGATTTCTCTTATCAGCAAAAGAAGAAATTCTTTGCCGATGTGAAACATTATTTTTGGGATGAGCCATATTTATTCAAGAGGGGGTCGGACCAAATTATTAGAAGATGTGTTCCCGAGGATGAAATGGAAGCTATTCTTGATAGGTGTCATTCATCACCTTATGGGGGTCATTTTGGAGCTTCCAAAACCGCCTCAAAAGTTCTTCAATCGGGATTCTATTGGCCAACTTTGTTCAAGGATGCTTATACCTTAGTATCCAAATGTGATAGATGCCAAAGGAGTGGGAATATCTCTCGGCGTAATGAAATGCCATTGACTTCAATCTTGGAAGTGGAAATCTTTGATGTTTGGGGAATTGATTTCATGGGGCCATTTCCATCCTCGTTCTCAAATCAATATATTTTGGTGGCGGTGGATTATGTTTCTAAATGGGTAGAAGCGATGGCATTGCCCACTAATGATGCTCGGGTGGTGGTCAATTTTCTCAAGAAGAACATTTTTACACGCTTTGGAACCCCCCGACTCATCATTAGTGATGGAGGTAAACACTTTTGCAATCGCCTTCTTGACTCACTTTTGTCAAAATATGGAGTGAAGCACCGAGTAGCCACACCGTACCATCCCCAAACAAGTGGGCAAGTGGAGATCTCAAATCGAGAGTTGAAAAGAATTCTTGAGATGACGGTGAATACATCAAGGAAAGATTGGTCGAGGAAACTAGATGATGCATTATGGGCTTACCGCACCGCATTCAAAACTCCTATTGGTATGTCTCCATTTTGTCTTGTTTTTGGAAAATCATGTCATCTCCCCGTTGAACTTGAGCATCGAGCATTTTGGGCTACACGGGCATTAAACTTTGATGCAAAATTAATTGGTGAGAGGAGGTTGCTTCAACTTAATGAACTAGATGAATTTCGCCTCAACTCATATGAAAATGCTCGCATCTATAAGGAGAGAACCAAGAAATGGCATGATAACCACATTGTGAAGAGAGACTTCAAAGTTGGGCAACAAGTTCTTCTATTCAACTCCCGACTTCGACTATTCCCTGGAAAGCTTCGATCCCGTTGGTGGGGGCCGTTCACAATTTCTCAAATCTTTCCCCATGGAGCTATAGAGCTATATCATCCCGACAAGGGACATTTCAAGGTCAACGGGCAAAGGTTGAAACCATTCTTGGAAGGAGAACCCCCGGAGGAAAAGTCATCATTTCTCCTCAATGCTCCCGAATAAAAAATCCAAAAGTCGAGCTTATGACTTTAACCAAGCGCTTTTTGGGAGGCAACCCAATTTTCTTCTCTTTTGCTTTACTTGTCATTATTTACTTTATTTCTTTACTTTCTTTTTAATTAATTGTCAAACTTTTGTAGGTAACAATTTTTTTTTGAAAATCCTAAGTAACATTGTCCTCAACAAGTTTGGGGGTGAACTACAATCGACGAAAGCTTAGGTCAAATTCAACATCACAAACAAGTATTGAATCAGGGAAGTTTCACTACCTCTTTTCTTCTTTACATATTGTGTCTATTTTCACATTGAGGACAATGTGTAATTCAAGTTTGGGGGTGTTGACTTCATTTTTCATTTTATCATGTTAGATAGCCTTGACGGCTTAAGACATTGTGATGTTTGATTTTGTTCATTTTGTTGTGGATATTGACATGCTAGATAGCCTTGTCAGCTCAAAATGATTTGATGTTTGAAATTGCTGATTAATTCACGAATCATGATCAAATATGCTACTTGTGTCTATCTTTATAAATTGCTTATCTATGAGTGATCCTGAGTTCTCTTGAACACAATAGTCATAACTAATTGTTAGTGAGTTTTGGAATCCATTGAAGGTTGGAAAAATTTGTGAAGTAGAAAAATTAGGTTGTGAGCTTGTATCTTCAATTTTTATCAACCTATCCAATTCCTTCTCAATGCTATTAATCTCTTGATCCTTTGTGAGACAAGTTTGGGGGTGGTCGAACCGGTAAAGGAGACGGTCTAGATGTGTAGTGATTCCATGCATGCTTGATCTAAATTTGTGTGGAGTGTTGTTGACGTTAGTATAAGCTAAGTGATGACCAAATGCTAGAAATCTAAGCCCATTTTAATTATTGCATTACCCTATCTCGTAGCCTTTTTGACTCGAGTAATTAAGCCCGTAGGAGTATCTTGAAACTTGGTGCCTTAAGTTTGAAACTTGGGAGTCATCGGCCTAAAGCTCGCTACATGGGTCAATTAAAAAGCTTAATGAGTAGGGTACACACACACTTGTTAAAAAAAAAAAGCACATCATCATCATTGCATTTGCTTAATAAGTCTACCTCACTTCGTAGCCTTTTTGACTCGAGTTAGTAAGTCCGTAGGGGTATTTTGAAACCTGGTACCCTTTGATCTTAAAACAATCGGGGAGTTGCCGGCCTAAAGCTCGCTACATGGGTCAATTAGAAAGCTTAAGGGAGTGAGGAAGTCACGAGCAATCATTACATTAGTTTGTAGAAATCATGCATTTGTATTTGCATAAGGGCTTAGATTAATAGTGGGTTTGAATTGCTTGGTATAAACTTTAATGTTGAAACACTCATCTAGTGGAGAGTCACTGCATATCTAGATTGTTGAGATTGCTGGTAAGTCATAACCAAACTTTAGTGGAAAAAGAAATGTGTGAATTGAGAGTCACCCCTAGGATTGCGTTTTGGGAGAGAAAAGAAATAATATAGGGGGATGAATGTCACAAGAGAGTAAGGAATGAAATTGACCACTAAGGGTGGATAGTATTATTTTGAAATTTATCATTCCTACAATGTTTTCTTTGAACCTTAGTGATAATTGGAAGTGACTATGCACACACACACACCGATCAAACATGAGATAAGCTCAATTTCTTTTTGTAGCATCACTTTGAAAACACAATTGTGAATTAATCATGAAATTTTACACTAAAGAAAGAATTTACAAGTTATCTAGCATTGTTGATCATTCATTCATTTGCTTTTGTGTTAGTAGATATTCTTGCTCGAGACGAGCAAGAGTTCAAGTTTGGGGGTATTTGTTAAGTGCATTTTATACACTTTTTATACCTTTAAATTAACACATTTTTGGAACATCTTGAGCAAATATCTACTAATTTGTGCATATTTTGTGTTAAGTAGGTTAATATCCAAGTTTGAGGCCAAAACCACAAAAGGAGAAGATTCTGCCGAAATTCCAAGTTCGGGGACCATTTTGTCACTTCCGGGAAGTGTGGGACAAGCAGTGCAATTTTAAAGGGAACAAAGCATGATGGAGATGATGGGAAAAAGAATAAAAAAGGGAACAATGCATGATGGAGAGCATGGGAAAAAGCAAAGAGCTGAGCATGGGCAGGACGTGGGAAGTGCGCTGCAGGCTGATAGGAGGATACATTCTACATATATACATACAAGCAGCTGAGAAAAAGGAGAGGAACCGGGGGTGCTAGAGGGCTGGTGACAGAAGCCCAATATTGCTGGTGACAGGAGCAATAACTATCATTGCCTGAGGCTGCTACTACTGCTAACTAGAGGAAGAAGATAGAACAGGTGAAAACGGACTGGTTTGCTGGTGTTGAACTGGACTTCTGGCCTGCTGTTGTGGGTGGACTGCTGGTTCTTAAAGCTGCTGGAAGGTTGTTGCTGAAGTGCCATTGTTGCTGGTGCATTGCTGGAATAAAAGGAGGTTGCTGTTGCTGATAATTTGCTGAGCCTGTTGCTGTGCTGGATTGATGCTGGCGGGAATTACTGGAATTGCTGATTTGCTGTGTTGCTGGTGCTGAAATTGAAGCTGCTGGAAGGAGAGTAGCTGCTGATGCTGGTTCTGCTGCTGTAAAGGGACTGATGTTTTGCTGCTGCCTTTAATACTATTAATTGCTGCTGCCGCTGGACTGCACCTGAGTTGCTGCTGCTGATTCAGTGCTGAAGCTGGAGGTTGCTGCCATTTTATTCTAGAAGTTGATGCTGGAAGCTGTTACTGAAGGTGCTGAGGAAATATTGCTGGCTACATTGCTGCTGCTGCTAGAGAAAGACTGCAGCTGATTGCAGTTGCTGGAAGAACTGGTGATACCTGAAACTGGATGCTGCTGGTGACTGAAAGTGCTGCTGATTCAATGCTGAAGTTGCAAGGAGCTGCTACTGGTTGAGGGTTGGTTGCTTTAGCCAGCTGAGTACAGACAAGGAGATAGATAGCAGCCTGCAGAAAAGAAGTGAAAACTGGGATGGTTAGAGGCTGGTGACAGAAGCTTTCTACTGCCGGAGGAACTGAGTTACTGGACGCTGCTGATGCTGGTGCAACTGGAACTGCTTAACACTGCTGGAATACTGCTGTAGGGACTGCAATGATCATGCCTGCGGCTGGATGCAACAAGGGATGCTGCGACGATTGTAGGGAGCTGAGGACAGCGTTGCAATAGGGGTGGCTGCGGCTAGACGCAATTCATGCTGCGTTGCAATTTCAACTCTCGTTCAAACTCCGGGTTTTATCTTTAATGTTTATTGTTATTTTCATTTTCAAACGCATTAGTAGCTAAGTTTTGCTAGTTGGGATGATTGACTTAATTTAAATTGCCCTTAGTTATTTTTAAAGTTATTTCCGTAGTTTGGGCTATTTAATTTCATGCATTTTCATTATTGTCATTTAATTTCAAGCACTTTAATTTACGTCATTTAATTGTGCACATTTAAATTTAAGTTAATGTCATGCATTTATTTTGAGTAGTTAGTTTTATTTACAGAATTTGAAAATTCACCACCAAACCACATTTTTATGTTACTTGACTTTTCATTTAAAAATAAATTCAATAACTTTAATTACAAATAAATCAATCCTCGTGGGTACGATAACCCGGACTTTTCTAGTCCACTTTACTACTTGAACGCGAACCGTGCACTTGCGGTATACGATTTTAGCGAACAATATATATATGAATATTAAAAAAATTAAAGAAGAAAGAAGGAAAAGAAAAAGATTTTGGTCTAATTTTTCAACTTAACATTGTCATGCCATCCACTAAGTTGCTAGCCAAATTTAACAAATAAGTTAACATGTGCTAAAAAAGATTCCCTTAACATGTGATTTACCTTATCTATTGTACACAATTTTCAACCGCTAAATTCTTTATTTCACTAACATGTAGTTTAACATGTCCATTGTGGATGCTCTAAAAAACATTATTATCGTCAAGCGGATTGAGATGCCATACATGCATGATGGAGAGTTAAAGGATCAAACGAAAGGTGGTTGGTTTTATAACATGACCGAAAGTATCACAATAGTCAAGTCCGGGGCGGTGATGGAAGCATTTCACGATAAGGCGCGCCTTATATTTATCAAGAGAGCCACCAGCTTTCCTATTAATGGGAAATATCCACTTGCAACCAATAACATTTTGAGAAGATTCACGTGGCACGACAGTCCACGTGTCATTTTTAAGTCGAGCATTATACTCATCATACATGGCAGTACGCAATGAGAATCTTTCAAAGCCTGCAGTACGCAATGAGAATCTTTCAAAGTCTGAGTGGCTATGTTTGGCTCTCAAGGGAGTTGATAAGGGATAGTGGAAACATGGTGTGCGGTTTTACTATGAGTGTTCATTGGATGAATGGACTAGGATCGTGGTGGAGGAGGTGGCAGTTCCAGTTGAGTGGTAGGTAAGGGTGATGGAGAGAAGCTCGTGGTGTTGGGAGAGGAGTGATCTGAAGAGAGAGAGAGAGAGAGAGAGAGAGAGAGAGAGAGATGAACTCTCGATGGGTTCGGATAGTTCAAGAAAGGACGGTGGAGGGGAGTTGATGAGTTTTGCTACTCTTAGTTGGATGGCACCAAAGAAGTGCTGGGGACTGGTGTGCTGTTGCGGGGGTGGTAGGATAAGTGATAAAGTACCTTGGTGTGGAGTTGATTGGGGAGTTGAGGAGGGTGGATTTTGGTGTTGAAGATGGAAAAGTAGAAGTCACAGAGTCCAGTCTAGTCCAGCGGGTGTAGTGACGGAGGGTTGAGTACACATGCCATAATTGGAGCCATTGGAATCAATGACCATGGGTGAAGCAAGAGAGGTGAAGAGGTTTGGTGTAGATGAAGCAGAACTTGCTTCTAGGGATCTGGGAGGAGAGGAAGGATTTGCGAAAGGGAAAACATGTTCAACAAATTTTACGTAGCGGCTCGTATACACATGATTACTTGGAGTGTGGAGGCAATAGTGGGCTCTCTGTAAGAGGCTATAACCAAGAAAAACACATGGTTTAGAGCGAGACACAAGTTTATGGGAGGAATATGGGAGTAGCCAAGGGTTGCATAGACACCCAAACACCCGTAGTTTGAAAAAGTTTGGGGATGAGTGGTTAAGGTGGTGGTGGGTGATTGGTCAGTGGATGAATTTATCGAGGCCATGATTGAGGATTGTTAAGCATATAGCTCTGATACCATAAAAAGGTTAATAATAGTTGTAGAAAATATTTTCCGTCGTTCATTGAGAAGAGCACAGCATATATATACAAGTATACTTGAGTTCGGCCAACCCTAGGTTAGGGTTTTCTAATGATGGTAAATTCCTAATGGCCCAAGAATACTATCCTGAATAGACTACAACACATTTGGTACAACAAATCTATGATGGAGAGAATCACATTAAAATCCTTACAAATCAAGGAACATACATATGCTAAAAATAAAGAATTAAATTTGGTAAATATATATATATATATATATCTTCCAATACTAATGGTTTACACATAAAAGTATTTTATAACCGACATAGAATCACATTAAAATCCTTATTATCGTTGTTGTTGTTGTTGCTGCTGCTGTTGCTACTGCTGCTGCTGTCGTCATCATCATCATCTGCCATTAATGGCATTAGCATTAACATCCGCGCTATGCAATTAATTGCCGCTACGAGGACGTAAGCGGATTCGAATGGGGGAGAATGTCCCGCAGTGAAAATGCTTATCTCCCCATTCGGTTCGGCAAGTCGGCAACAGCTAGGCGGGTGGCCTACTTTACCATGACGTGCTCTAATGATATGATCATATTGCAGGTATTTCCCTTACATCCTACTCATCAGCGTGCGTGTGTGCCAGTTGTTCTTCCTTGCCGGCCAATGAATGAGAGGTAAGCTACCTAGAGGCGAGAAACCTCGGGAGCTGAACCTGCGATCCGTGATATTACCGATTATGTTCACTGTCTGTTTTTTATTATCAACTTAAATAACTATAATATGCAGAATATATATTACAGATTTTAACAAGTAGTTCATATAATTTTATTAAACAATTGTTCGGTCATTAATTTTTAATAAAATATTAAAATAATAATGTAATAATATGAATAAAGAAATTGCTAACATGAAGAAATAAAAACAAATTCATGTAACAATATTTATTAAAAATAATGATTATTTTTTTAGGAAAACACTTGAAATTAATAATTAATGCCTAAAAAATCAAAATATGTGACGCATGGCCTAGTTTTTTAGTGACGTAAACGACGTGACACTAATACAGTTTGCGTCGGTTGTGGAAGTGACATATTTGGCACAGAAGTATAAGGTAAGGAGAATATGCTTCGGTTGTACACAACCGACGCATATAGTCCATTATATGCGTCGGTTAACAACTAATGCAATTTATAATTTTTATTTTTTACCCAAAAATCTTGTTTATTATTTTACATTCGATCTCATCGTCAAATGTAGTTATCAACAACCAACATATAAATGTGTAATAAAATTAAATAAGTCAATTTACATTAATATTAATTAGTTATTACAAATGTTCACATATAATATTAACATAAAAAATCAAAATTTACATACTATATTCATAGAAGTATTTAGCCCATAAATTTCTAGTCTCGTTCATCTCCTCCATTGAGTAAGATTCTTGATAAAATGCCTTCAAACAATTAAGATGAATTATTAGTTATTTATTAATAACTAATAAATCTGTTATTAAACAATTTGTAGTATTCAATAAGTACTACTTATAATACCTTATCTAAAGACGTCAATTGAAAATATTGTGTGACTATCACTTACATGTTTCTCATAATATAATAACCACATTCAGAATCTTCGGGTTGCTGAGGACACTGAAATTTCCACATTAAAACTATTAGTAATATTATTCATATATATATAGAGAGGTTATTTGCACAAAATACTATCTTAAGGTAACAAAACTGATTTTTACTACCCAAAAAACAAAAATTGAAAAATACTTCCCTCACTGTTGCTCATCTTCTTCACCACCGATCACATTCAATCTCCTCAACCACACTACCCAACCACCACACCACTCAACCACCACCATAACACCACTGACACCATTCAATCACCGCCACCATTGTGACCCACACACAACCAGATCTGCAAAGCCACAATCTACCAAACTAAAGGAGCAGTTCGCGAGCTTCGAGGAATCCTTGACGTCGCGAGCAAGAATCTGGAGTCTGTTCGTTTATCGGAGCTCTCTACCAACCGAATCTTGAGAAATTAGGTCCAGTTGCACTTTCTATTTCCTACCAAATCCGTCGTTTACTGCCACTGGACACGCGCCGCCTTCTGGTCGAACGTCCCTCTGGATGCCACTTCGTTCAACAGTTGGTCGGCCGGAGTTACTATGAACTGAAAATGGTTAGACACTTTTTTTACTTTACTTTGGTCGGTCACTAGCTCCTTCTTCATAGCTTCTTCACGGTTCATGTTCTGGTCGGTGCACTGGAGCTTATGAGTCTGGGGACTTGTTACAGAGTTGTAGGTGATAAGTGTATTTTATACACTTATTTCTATCCTAAAAGTATGAATTTATATGTTTGTTTTAGAATATTTGCTATTTATTTTGTGTTATTTGTTTATATTTCAGAAATAACTCCAAAGTCGAGAAAACAATTGAATTGGAGCAAAAACAAGCAAATTGGATGATAAAAGAACCAAAGTATGCAAATCAAGAATGGATGAAGTAGATCAAGGGCTAAATTGAAAGAAAAGTCAAAGAAAGAACCAAATTGGTAGATTTCAGAAGTTCAAGGACCAAATTGCAAATATTCAATAGTTGATTCGAATCAAGATAAGATACTTGAGGACTTTTAGGAGTCAATTGGATGCAATTAGAAGTCAAAAAGGAATGAAATATGGTAAGAATATTACCATAAATTCATTCCAATCAAACAAGATTTCTGGCAGATTTTTAGTCAGATTTGAAAGCTAATTTCGGGGCAGTAAACGTTTGAATTGGGAAAATCATATTTCATTAATAATTGTAGTCCTTTAAGTTATCTTTCTAATATACTTTGAATCACATTAATCGGATAAGAGAATAGAAAGATATGATCAAAATACTAAACGCTGTGCAGTGACAAAAAGATCTTCCGCGAAGGTAACTTTCCTTATTCGGTTGAAACTCTTTTGGAATTTAATTTGGACGTGAAACTCAGCATTCTTTCTCCCCAAGTAACCTAATTCTCATGAAAATCTATAAATACATGACTTGGGGCACTAGTTTAGTTGTTCTCAACTGTGATATTTCATGCCAAAACGCCGTCGAATTGCGAGGGGATCCATAAGAGGCCAAATTCAAGATTGAAGAACAAGGATCAAGGAGATGAATAGGGTGACATCTTTTCATACTTCTTGTGATTTATTTTCGATCATGTATTTAGGCTGGGTTTTCATTGTTAGAATTGTGATGAAGCTTTAATTTATTGATTCCATGTTTTGACGGTACATTTATATTATGCAATTTATGAGATTGATGCAATTAATTACGTTTTTATTCTCATCTATGATTGTGGACGCATAATTATTGATGATTGTGATAGAGTTATATGTTCGAAAGAGTAGGAATCTATTAGACCTTGATTAATTGCCTCGAAGTCCGATAGGGAATAGAAATATACCCTTATGCTTCGTGTTATCCTTAAAAGTGTTCATAATTCGTTAATGTTTTTCTACATGTTTGGATTGGTCATAGAAATATATGCTCATCTCTTGTAGGAAAATGTGTTTATGCATCGCTCGAAAGGGGACATAAATAAATATAGGAACACGGATTTTCAATACTCATACCTTGTTATTAAATGTTTAAGTCAAATACATGGTTGATATGATTAATGTGGATTCATAATTCTAACATATTCATCTCATCGTTTTCATAAATCAAATTTTCTTATTTTCTTTAGTTTAATTTTTATTTTAGTTTTCAAAATCAAAATTCTCAAATCAAATCTCTAGTTCCAGTTAAGGTAGTAATTTAAAATACAATTTAAAACAATCTTTGTGGGATCGATACTCGGACTTAAAATCCACTTTATTACTTGCGCTACCCGTGCACTTGCGGAGCGTTATCAGTAGGAGAGAGGGAGATCTCATTTGGGTTTGGGGAGGTTTGTTTGGTTGACAATGGTGGTTGTGGTTGTGGCGTGAAAATATGTGTTTGACTTTATGTTTGATACAAAGTATCACAAAAAATCGTAAAGTATCATACTGTAATACTAAAAAAAATTGAAAAAGTATCATAAGTATCATACAGTGATACTGAAAAAATTGAAAAAGTATCATAAATATCAAACTCTGATATTAGAAAAAATTGAAAAATATCATAAGTATCGTACTGTGATACTACAAAAACTGGAAAAAGTATCATAAGTATCATACTGTGATACTAAAAAAATTGAAAAGTATCATAAGTATCATAGTATGATACTAACCTATTTGAGAAGTAACATAAGTATTTTTCAATTTTTACAATTTTTTTATAAGTAATTTTCAAATTTTATAAAATTGAAGTAAATTTTAGTTTGATCTCTAGTAGTATGATATTTTTTTGAACAACCCTATATATATAGTAACTTTTAAATTGACATACCGCAATTGGTACTCCTATTGCCACCATATATCCAGAATGTTTTAAGAGAACTAAAATTTCAATAAATATGAACGAGTTATAACATTTATACAGAATTTTTGACAGAATATTCCCTATAAATTGAACATAACCAACATGTAGAGAGACCTTACCATTAAAAACTATCTTAACTTATCAATAATAACATCACAAACACATTAATTTCACATCACACTCGATAACAATTATTCTATGGAAACTATCAAAACTTATCCACCACGCATTAAACAAAAAAAATGATCAAGGAAATATATAATTACTTACATATTCAATGCAGGTCTGATTTGTATTTACACTTATTTGACTGAGCTGAATCCAAGAAGTAGATAGTATTGGATTGATTAACAAATCACAAGCAACATCGAATTATTCCTACATAGTATGAACGTGTAAATATACCTTTAAATGTCAAATGATTCAAACTAAGTAAGAAAGAATGAATATTAATAGTATTACTCTTGAAAGTACGGTGCGAGAACGTATTGCTTGGATTGCAATCTCTTCATGGTTTTAGCCATATACGTAATAACGCCTTCAAAATTAGTTTTTACCTTAATTGACGCAATTTGTGATGGATACATAAATCCAATCGACTTAACACATAATTCCTCATACAACTCATGTTGGTACCTAAAAATAATTAAACCAATAAATAAACAAATGAATAATGAAAATTTAAATGGAATTTATAAATTTATGTTAACCAATCTTACATTGTGTGTATTTTCCAAGATAGATATATTCAACCATTCCATTTTAAGCAAGTCGGCGATGTCGTCAATCGTAACTTAAATAACTGTGTCATCCATATGATGAAACACATATGCGTCTAAAGGCACATTGAAGAAGTCAATACCAACAGGTGTCCGAATGACTGTAGTGTGCAACCTTTTACAATCATCACCCTGACGTTGTAACGTTGCATAATCAACAAGCGAAGATCGTCGAGTAGATGACATTATACATTACATCACCACCCAGACGCTGTAACATTGCATCACCCAGATGTTGTAACGTTGCATCATCGACAAGTTACCATAAGCTGAAAAATCATTTATGGAGCAAAATATCATAGCGCGTAAGGTGAAATTCATTTGGCTATGTATATCAAACACCAACACACCTTCATTACACAATAACCTTAAAATCTTCAATTAATGGCGCTAGGTAAACATCTATGTCATTTCCCGGTTGTTTAGGCTCTGATATTAGCAACGAAAACATGATGTACTTGCACTTCATATATAACCAGGGGAGAATATTGTAAATCACCAAAAGAACTGTCCAACTGCTGTGTCGACTACTCGTGTTATCGTGCGGATTCATCCCATCTATACATAGTCCAAGCCTAAGATTCCTATCTTTGGAAACAAATTCGAGAAACATCCTATTAATGTTCCTCCATTGAGGAGAAGTGACCGAATATCTTAGTTTTTCATATTCTTTCCTCTCTTTAGCGTGTCACTGTATGTTCTTAGCATTATTTGCACTAGCAAACAAGCATTTAAATCTTGATATTACGGGTAAGTACCATAACACCTTTGCCGGAGAGCCTTTCTTATCCCTCTCAATTATCATTTTCATGCTTTCCCTTATACCTCGATTCCCCCCACACTTTGGATATAGATGCAAGTCCTTATACTCATTCTGATATAATACACAATCATTTGATCATGCATGTATCCTCTAGATCTTCATGCCCATCGGGCACAACATTTTCTTTGCCTCATAAATTGAATTAGGAAGCTCGTTATCCTCTAGAAGCATTTCTCGTAAAAGTTCCAATAATGCTGTGAAACTCTTATCACTCCACCAATTCTTGGTTTCCAAGTTATACAATTTGAACACAGAAGACAATTTTGTGAATTTATTACAACCAGAAAACAAAGGTTTTTCAAAATCATTGAATAGATTATCGAATATATGAGGCTTTTCAATGAAATCTTCTTATATATCACACATCATTTAATCTATTGGATCATTATCCATATCATTCTCGTTATTCTCCACATTAATCTCATCATTATTGCTCAAACTCTCATTGTCACCAGTGCTCGTCCTAGGAAATAAACTCTCACCATGCCATATTCATCGTGTATAACCCTTCTTAAACCCATGATGAATCAAATGACGAAATTTCATTTTTTATTTATAAAATCTTAAGGAAATTTCGACAGAATCTCCCCTAAAATTGGAATTAGCCAACCTATAGGGGGAATCAAAATGTCACAATAAAACCAAAATATTCAACCTCAACATATCCAAAACTCAACTACGACTCCAGTCAAACTTCAACATCATCGATTACTCCAAAATTAATCCGAAATCAATTCCCAACTCCTAGACATCAAAAGTCTATAATCAATTGTGTATATTCTATAAAAAATAACATTCTAAAATTTCAATACAACTCCAACAAATCAAAAATTGCAATATTTCCATCTACTAACTCAAAATTAACAATCTAAAATTAAAATTCAAACTAAACTAATAAAAAGGACATTTCAATCATATACATAATAAATGTACAGCATATATATAAAAAATTACTACATTATATAAATATATACATGATATACATAGAATACCACACACACACACACACACACACACACACACATATTTATAAACTTTAAAAACCGATGGGAAGCAGCAACGAGGGGGGGGGGAGAGGTGACGACAACGGCTGCAAAGGTTCGAGAGAGAGAGGCGGCGGCGTTAGTGGTGGTGGTGGCGCGCGGATTGAGTGAAAAGCGAGAGGTAAAGAGAGAAAGTGAGAGAGCGGCATGGGTTAGTGACCTAAAATGTTTAAAGGAACCGACTATATTTTTAAGTATAAGTATATGCGTCGGTTCTTGGATAATAATCGACACATAAACTAATATTTTAAGTGTCGGTTCTTTAATAAGAAGCGACACTTTCGGTCATATCTTACAATATGCGTCGGTTTCTAATAAGGAACCGACGCATATTGTCCTAATATATTTACAAAATTGGCACCTCAATTTTTATAGGCGTCGATTTTCACAAAAAGAGATGTAATCGTCACCTAGTGCAGCACTATCTGTCTCACCGTTTGAATATCAGCGCCAATCCCTTTTTCATTTCTTTTATTACCTGAATTGTTAGATATGTTGTGGAATACGCATACACTTGCCCAGTGAGTAGAGTATGGTGCACATGTGCTATTGCACATAGACGAGTTAACCTCACATTTCAAGATTTATTCAAGTTTTACTTATTAAATCAATCAAGTTTATATTCATGTCTTCCCGTCACGTCATATATTCAAGACAAGGTTTATATTCAAGATTAGACCCAAGTCAAGTCATTTTAGATTATATGTATTTCAAGAGAAATGTAACATAATATAAGGAAGGATATTAAGATCTAGTCTTCAAGAGAAATGTTTCTAAGATAGAATGACAAGAGGAGAGGTCACAGAGAAAGATAACATCTATTTAGAATGTTTTCACCTAATAGCTGATATATTAAGTTCTCGAGATACAACACCAAAATAGAAGTGTGGATGTTTCAAACATTTAGAAGTTAGTCACATATGTCAATCATCTAACATTTATTATCTTTCATATAACATTCTCAAGTTTATCTAGCTAATTGCATTATCTATGATCTTAAAACATAATTGAATCATTTACCATCCATATTATTACTCTTTCATATCAAGATAACAATTTATAAGGAAATATTCAAGAGTTAAAGTCAAGTTGTAACATTTAGATGGAATGTAGAACTACATCTATTGTTACACGTATCGATACATGGAGTAATAGTTTTTTAAAACACGACTTTACTTCAATTTGTATTTGATGTACACAAGTCCATTTCATTCCACCAATAGGACTAACACGGTTCTTTATTTATATACTAATTGTGTGTTTCTAATATTCTTTTATCCTAATTCATTTCATATAACAATGTTCATATTACATCTTCATATAACAATATTCATGAATTGAAACAAAGATACTTTAAATCAAGATAGACACATTTATAAGTATCGATACATGCAGGAACTTATTTGAACTTCAATGTGTAAGGTTCATCTTTTACAAGTAAATAACATGTTGAGAACTGTTACTAAGTAACGTTTAAGATTAAGTACAAGTACAAGTACAAGAATTACATCATATAAACAAGTACAAGAACTCCTTACATATTCAAGTAACGGGAACAAGGATGATTCAAAGTTTATATCAATAATATTGGTTAGAGATTTAAACCATATCGTATTATCATTTTTATTAAATCAGGGAAAAGGAATTCAACACCGTTTTCCATATACTGATATCGGAACATGCAGTGTAATAACCACAAATCAGATTCCGTTTAAGCAAGATCATTTCTAATTAAGTCTATGATTATTTCTCACATTTTTTTAAGCAGTAAAGGCAAGGTATATCAATTTAACTTGTTCAACGTCACTTCATTCACATGAACAAGTAAAGAGTGAAGCATTTACCAATATTCATTCACATGTTTGTAAAACAAGCTACAGTTATGTGGAAATCTCAAAATTCAAAAACTTGTCTTCTAAAACGTATCTTTTATAGTATGCTAGTTAAAGTAATACAGTTCGATACATGGGCCAAATATCCATATATCTATAATAATTGACAAATCAAGATCGTGATGTGTTGTAGGCTCGTATCACCGTCTGCTCAAACAACAAATCCATATCATAATAGCCAATTAAATTTGAGATATATTGTAGGTATCATATCTCCGGTGACCCGCATATCGTAGACATTTTCCGATATTGATGATTGCATACTATACTGTAATCATGACATGATGGGCCCCCTAGGATTCTTGTCTCGTACCCCGAGATATATACCCAAATTGATCCTAACTGGGATTTCATGAATTTCCATATCAATATACCGCCATGCCTTAGGATCATTAAGCAAGCTCCAGGTATATGACAACATATCAATAATCACGAGCAGGATAAGTTGGAGAAATCATAGTCAAGTATGCACGTGACAAATTATTTAACAAGATGAGTCATATAATCTTACATATTCAAATCAAGTTCATATATTCATGCAGGATTATAAAAATCATTTTCTTGGGATCCTTATCATTATCCCAATTTATATCCCGAGTGCTCTATACAAGTAACATGTGGAAATGGAAGTTTTCCCGAAATAAGGTTTCCAAACCTCATATGACCACATCAAGCTGAGATGTGTAATTAGGGTTTCCAATCACAAATTTTATTTTCCAAACTAAGGTTCTCGATTCTCACAAGACCATGTCAAGTTGAGATGAAACTTTCTCCCAAAAATAGGGTTTCCAAATCTCATAAGAGTATACAAGATTATCAAACGCAACTCATGATATGTATGTAAGAAAATCAGTTTGTTCAAGTTTACAAAAGCGTGACTTTTACGAAAACATTTCTTTTACGAGAATATTTAAGAGTATATAATTTTATATAAAAGTTTATGGGATCATAGCTTTACAAGAACTTTGCAAGAAAGACAAGTTGTGAAAATTTTTGAGCATGTAGTATCACGATTATAATCATTTACTTAGAGTTTCTATAATATGTGGATGTACTCATAACAAGGTGAAAACTTTTCAAAAATATCTGAATTTATTCACTGGCCACAAAAGGAATGAACTGTCAATACTAGATCTTTAAGTGATGACATCTAGTATCATATATTGTCAAGTTCAACTATTGTTAACATATGCTATAAATACGTATTTACATGAATTATTGTGTAATATATCACATTTATTACAAGTATTAATACCACATGTTTATTTTATGAGCTATAATCTTTTTCTAAGTTGTGCTGTCATTTCAAATATCACCAAGAACATAAATTCATATGAATAATCACAAATTGAGTATAAATCTATAAATTCAAGTAGTTTCACAAGTATAACAAATATTTACTTACGTGATTGGTGGAGTTTCAGATGACAACCAGGCAGATATGTGCGCTAGGCAGTCTACATAATCTATAACCTTTACTTTGATACCACCTTGTGACACACGGCCAAATTTTTTTTGTTTTTATTTTCAAATTTCAATGCCAACACGTGGCGCATGATATATGCAGAAATACTTTTATCTTTCTTTTTATAAGTCAGTAACGTCAATGACGTTACTTGATTGATATTTCAAAATCACATTACTTTAAAATAAAATCCATTCATTAAAAAGTAACGATAAAATATTTAATATAAAATCTTGACTTTAAAATATTTTAGATAAATAGTAATCATAATAAAATAGCAAGTTTGGCAGTTCAAATACAAGACCTCATTCAGTGAGTTCACAACTCACAGGTCGTCACCTAGTGCAGCACTATCTGTCTCGCCGTCTGAATATCAGTGTCAATCCCTTTTTCATTTCTTTATTACCTGAATTGTTAGATATATAGTGGAATAAACATACACTTGTCTAGTGAGTGGAGTATGGTGCACATGTGTTATTGCACATAGACGAGTTAACCTCACATATTCAACATTTATTCAAGTTTAACTTATTAAATCAATCAAATCAATGTTCATATCTCCTAGTCATGTCATATATTCAAGACAATGCTTATATTATATTCAAGACAGATTCAAGTCAAATCATTTTAGATTATATGTATTTCAAGTTATATCCAGTTTAGTCAAATCAATTTCATATATTCAAATCAAGTCAAACTCACATATTTAAGATCATCTCTCACATATTTAAACCATAATATTCCTATACTCAAGTCATATAATTAATTCAAGGCAAGACAAGACAAGACAAGACAAGACCAATACAACATATTCAAGTTCAGTGTAAGATATTCAAGTATCCAAGTCAAGATATTCGAGTATTTCAGTCCAGTGCAAGATATTCAAGACTAATGTCACTGCATGTATTTTAAAGAAAACATGTCTTTTAATGGGGCCCATATTACAAATCACATGCTATCCCGAGCTCGCACAAGTAGGGAATTTAATCTCGAGTTCAAGCGTGGATTTTATTCTACGAGTTCTTTTACAAGCGTAATTTCTATACCACGGGTTTAAAATAGGAAGTCGAGATCTATAAAATTCATCAACAAGCGTAACCATATCGTGATCCAGTTATTGGACTCCAGGCACGCAAATCAAGACAAGCGTCATAGGCGTATTAACAAGCGAGATAGAGTATGACTGTAATATTATGCAAGAAGCTCCTTTCTCTGCAATGCATAAGGAAAAGCATGATAATCCTTTTAATGCAATGTAATAAAATCATATCACGAAGTAGTATTTAAGGTCATGTACTCAAGTACAAGTCCAACCAATTTAAGTCAAGACAGGTCCGTATATTCATGGACTACACATAAATAAGTAAATTCTTACATAATCAAGATTGAGGTAATACTCAAGTTACTTTAAGTTCATCTTCTCAAGTCAAGTCAAATGGATATAATCATTTATCGTGTTATCTACTTGACATATCAAATTATTATCTTTATTACATTGACAAGTCTAAGATCACATAATCAAGTATAAGCGTTACATCACATAAGCATAGGTGTTATATCATATAAACATGTACAATTAATAGGTACAATGGTTATAAAAACAAATAATATCTTATTAGATCACGTTAGTTAATCTTATTACCCTTTTTCAAGTAAACAACAAGTCAAGAACTGTCACGTTTAGATATACATTCCATTATACTCTTACATGTTTGGATAATCATGTAACACATTACTTAGCAAGTATGCAAAATAACATTCAAGATCATATTGTCATCATTATTGAATTTAGAAAATAAGAGTTGAACACTATTCTTCATGTATCGATACAATATGGGTAGTGTAAAAATCACACTTCAGATTTAAGATCATTTATAATTAAATCAATCATCTAACATTCAAAATAACATTTATTATCTTCCGTGTTACACTCCTAAGTTTATTATTACTTATCTTGAGAATTGTACTATATGTGATCTAAAACATGATGTTAATCTTTTACAAGTTATGTATAAATGCCAAGATAACAAGGATAATCTAGTTAACCAATGTCAAGATATTGATAATGATGATATAACAATTAAATATGGAACACTTATAACTAGATCACATAGATGACATATCAAGAATGGTCAAGATCAAATTATCATTATTTATGTTTCACAAGTGGATAAATAATTATTATCATCATATAATGACATAACAATCATATTAAAAATAGATAAAGTATTCTTATTTCGAGACTATATATTTAACTTATATCATGTAATCAAATAAGCATATTCCACTCACGTCAATCCAGAAGTGCCTAAAAACGAGGTTCTGTTACGTTCTGCTTACAAATATATCAATACTTCATGAACATGTATCAATATATGTTCATCTTTAAGCTTCAAGTATCGATACATGCAGTCAGTCCAGCATTGCCAAATTTGGTTTCTGGGATTTTCTCAAGAATTTAACTATATTTGGTTGAGCATGACTTCACTTAGGACATTAAGAACGTGTCATTGCATTAATACGTCTTTAAACCTAATAAAAGATCAAACGTGATTCAAGAATATTTTTGGAGGAAGGAAACCTTATTTTTCTAACATTCCTTAGCTTCATTTCGGTGGGTGAATTCCTTCCAAAACTCATACTTATTTATACTAATAGTTGGCAGCACAAGAAAGAATTAAGGTCTCAGCCATAGGAATGTCTTCCCTTATTTTACAATTAAATACCAAATTGGCCAAGCTTTGAAGTAGGAGGTGAAGTACTCCATTCATGCAAGCAGGAGCTGTAAACTCTAAATGCGTTGACTAATGAAGTCTAAAAGGGAGGAGGTGGAACCATGCCATAAAATCATGCCACCTCATACTTTCTTATTCTAGAATTTCCAATTTCATGCAGTCAAGTTTGAGCTAGAATTTTATATATCAAACGGAGTTGAAATCTTGTGCTCTTGGTACCATTTTGAAGTACTCATAGATTACTTTAAATACAATTTACGGTGCAAGAAATAGATAACCGAGGAGAAATTTATGACCTTCTAAAATAGGATACTCAAAACAGTTTTCGGGTTAATCGTTTTTACCATCTTCACTTTACAAATTCACCGAGAGCTATTCCTTGGTCGAAATGACAAACAGTTTTCATATTCTCAAAGTTCACTCCGAGAACTTGCTCGTACGTACATGACATGTAATCAAATGAGGTCAGGAGTTTTAGAAAAAGTGTCGAGAAAATGAACACTTAAATACGTTTTTAACGTAATTTTTCTTTATTTAATATTTTCTTTCATCTTTCGTTAAAACATATTTTTCTTTCTATACACTTCAAAATAATTACGTTAATTATAAAATATTTTTATTACGTCATAATGCATAATAAAGGAAGTCAAGATTTTCAGGTCGTTACAAAATATACCAAAAAGTTCTATCTTACATCACTTTTTGGGAAATATATGATGAAGAACAATATATAAAATGAAAAGCGCGGTCCTAAGGTGTAAGACCGCTTTCCATTTTTCGGGCAATTTTAAATTTCACGTAATATTGTGATGAATGTTATCATAAATTATAAATTTATGATCTTTAATGTCTATAATTGGAATTATTTTGCAGTGGAAGGACTTGGACGCCGTCTCGATCAATGTACCAATTCGAAAGTTTATAAATTGGTTATTTTAATTATTTACGTGCAATTCTATGTGATTAATTGTTTTATTGCCTAAGCATGTTATTTTATATTTTATTATGTCAATTTGAAATTTGGGGGAAAAGTGTAGTGTCAATCGAGGGTAAATAGAACTTATAGACTTACTTAAACAAAAGAGGAGAGTTGAGGGACTGATTTGCAAATTCCAAAAGATTAAAAACTTAACCTAACCTAATCACTCTCTCACTCACGCCCTCTCCCTACGCGGTCTCTCTCTCTCACCTCGCTCTCTCTTCCGCCTCTCGCTCTCGGACTCAACTCTCTGTCTCTCTCCCTCGGCTTCGCCCTTCGCGCCGCCGGTCACCACCACCACCGGTAGTAAGCCCTCCCCCTCTTCCCCTTTTCTCTTCACGAAACACACACACACACCCAAAACCGAGCGCACACACACACGGTTCACACAATTTCACGCACACACACATACACAATTCGATATACACATGTGTATATATATATATATATATATATATATATATATATATATATATATATATATATTCTATGTAAATAACGTATGTATGCACATTATATGTATAAATTCAGATTTTTACAGTTAATTTCAGATTTTTAATTCTTGTTTAATTTTCGAATTTAACCATGAATTTAGGAATTAATGGTGTTATGTGTGTGAGTATTGATGTATAGGAATGTGTATATTGTTATGTATGTATAGGTATATGTAAATATATAAATCTTGAATTTTTGATGTGGGCATATGTATATATTCAAATTTTGGCGATAAAGATAACATTTCAGACTTGGGACTCATGAAATTTTTGACTTAATTGATGTGATATAATATTAAATTTGAGGTTGAATATATGTATATATGATCTTGTACATGTATATGAGTATTTGAACGACATGTGTAATTTTGAAACTTTGAGGTAATTACGGCATGTGTAATTTTGAAACCTTGAGATAATAGTATAAAAGAGTAAACCTTAACATTTAAAGAACAAGTTAGTTAAATTGAAGTTATGTTCAAAGTTATAAATTTTTAGTTCAAGATCATTTTTGAAATAGAAATGCCTAGCTTTGATTTGGGAAAATTGATAAGTAAGATTTCAAACTTGTCCTTGAACTTAATGTACTACTTCGAATATGATATTATATGTGGTGTTGAATGTGTTTGTTATATTATGAGTCACATGAAAGTCTCGACCTCATTTAAGAGTGTTGAAGGTAGTTTTCAGTAAAAGCCATATTTTTATTAATGGATGGAAAATTAATTAGGAGAAACGGTACATTGACGTCGTGGGCAACCAAGACTTCCACCTGCATATTAAGCAAAGTAACTACTGAGGATTTCAGGTAAGTAAACTTCCCCTATTTTCATTGAAGTTAAATGTTTAAGGTGTAATTAATGGGCTTAAATTATATTCTCGAAATTTATTTACTTGAGGTGCCTTCTATGAACTTTATACATGTATGTGGTATTAAGTGAAGGTTTAAGCATACATGTTATCATGTCGTTACATCGTCCAGCATGCATTTTCATTGAGTTGGGAAGTCAAACGATTTTAAATGAAGAATGTGGTAAGTTTAAGTTTTCTCAAAATGCATGTATCCCAATTTTTAATAATAAATTGATGTACTTCTATGCCATAAAAGGTGTGAGTGGGAAATGGGGCGCGGGAGACTGGCGTACTCGAATTAAATTGATGTAGCAGTGGTGAATATTAAACCGCTTTGCGGTGACGATTGCTTAACCGCTTGGCGGTGGCAAATATTAAACCGCTTTGCGGTGACGATTGCTAAACCGCTTGGCGGTGGCAAATATTAAACCGCTTGGCGGTGACGATTTCCAAACCGGTTGACGGTGGCAAATATTAAACCGCTTTGCGGTGACGATTGCTAAACCAGTTGACGGTGGCAAATATTAAACCGCTCTGCGGTGACGATTGCTAAACCAGTTGACGGTGGCAAATATTAAACCGCTCTGCGGTGACGATTGCTAAACCGGTTGACGGTGGCAAATATTAAACCTCTATGCGGTGGAAAAATGATAATCTTTTCCTAAATAAGGGATATTGCCCACTGCATTGTAATTGGCTAGAAGATACACTAATTGAGTTCACGATAGAAATGAAGTTAAAGTTTTTGGAAACGTCTAAGTGAAAGTCTTGAAACGAAAGTCTTGAAATGAAGTGAAAGTCTTGAAATGAAATGAAAGTCTTGAAATGAAGTTAAAGTCTTGAAATGAAGTGAAAGTCTTGAAATGAAGTGAAAGATTTGAAATGAAAGTCTTGAAATGAAGTTAAAGTTTTTAGAAATGTTTAAGTGAAAGTTTGGAAGGTATGAATGTCTTGAAAAGTAAAGTAAATGAGGGTAATTACTTTGAATGGTTTAAGGAATTTCATGTCATGAGCATGCATCACGTGCATAAATTTTACTTACTGAGCTTTAGCTCACCCCAATCCCTCCCCAACATTTCAGGTGATGAAAGTTAGGTGACCCGAGGAGAGCACACGGCAGCTGACTCAGGCTATCCCCGCTTCCACCCTTTTAAAATAAAGTTAAATTAGAATTTATTTCGATTTCTCATTATTTATTCTTTAATTCACGTATTATTGAGGTTAAATTTCCTCTTATTTCATTTGCTAAAGTTTATTTACTTGGAATTATATTGTTGAGGAGTTTGGGACTTATTGTAAAGGTTTGGATGATGTTTGGGATTGAATGAGTTGCGATGTGTATTTTAAAAATGGTTTTGATGTCCCTCTACAGGTTGTCTATGTCCAATTTACAGAGGAGACTCTGTCGAAATTTTTGTAAAATTTTTATAATAGTAAATGAAAAGTTTAAATGTTTTAAACGATTATTTCCGCATATAATGTGAATGGAAGTTAACACGCCTAGGTTTTAGATTTTAAACTTGGGGTGTTACATTTTTGGTATCAGAGCTAAGAGTTTTAAAAGCGATTCTGTAGACTTTAAAAAAATTATTTGAAAGGGTTCGGGTACTGAGTCACGCCTCAAGTGCATCTTCCTCGATCATCTGGTAAGTTAAATTTTGTTTAAATTATGAAATGTTATTTGATGTTTCAATTATTGTAAATGCTTGCATGCTAATGTGTAATGTCGTAAAGTGAAAGGTTAACAATGTTGTTAGTGAATATGATGAATATATCTTGATTATGTAAATGAGAAAATGAGATGGTAATGATTATTATGAAATTGGGTAATGTTTATAAGTTCCTTATGTGAAAGATATGAAGTGAATGCGAATTGTGCTTTGAGTCATGGAGACTACATCGGCACGAATGTATATTATATCCAAGTCGGAAGTTGAGAAGTCATCGAACTTAGTATTAAGCACTTATCGTGTTTGATAACGGGAATACCAGTTCATTTGATAGTCCCACAGTTATAGGAAAATTGATTTACCCATTTCACTAGCTGGAGACCAAGTTTATATTGTCAACGCCATTTGAAGGATTGTTGAACTAAAGTTATGCGTTGAGAAATTTCCCCAATCATGGTGAATGGGAAGCAGTAGATGATAGATCTCATAACACTGAATACCCACAAACTTGATGTCATACTAGGAATGGAATGATTATTGCGGTATAAGGTTTCAATCACTGGCTACGTTAAGGTGGTATTTAAACCTTCAAATGAAACCCTTTTCGCTTTGTTGAAGTAAAGGTGAAACTTTCTATTTTGATATTATCAGTGATGAAGGCTCGTCAATTGATGAATAAGAGTTATTAAGCCTACCTGGTTGCAATAATCGAAGTGTCTAAGGTGAATACTTCTCTCGAACAAATTTCTGTTATTCGAGAATGACTAAAGATGTTCTCAAAAGTTCTTTGTGATTTACCACCTAAAAGAGAAATTGAATTCGTCATCGATTAAGTGCGCAAACCTAGTATCCAAGGTATAATATCGGATGGCTCATTCGTAACTTAAAAGAGCTCAAAGTGCAACTATAGAATCTCATGGACAAAGGTTTTGTTCGACCTAGTTTTTATTTGCCATGGGGTGCTCAGGAGCTATACATGAAGAAGAAAGATAGTTTTATAAGACTTTGCAAAATTGATTTTAGACATGGCACAACCAGTTTAATGAAGTTGTGATAAGATGTTGAGATTAGGAGTGACATGATTTTATTGAGACTTCTATGAGAAAAATTATGAAATTTGAGATTTAAAGATTTGATTCTTAATTATTGGGAATTAAGGAATGGATATTGTGTTTGAGTAAGTGAATTATTCCTCTATTTTGAGAGAAATTTATAATGTTGTTTGATCTTGTAACTAAGAAATTTTGGGATTGTGATTTGTGTCATATATTTATAAGTATGACTAATGGGTGGTCATTTGAGCCAATTAATGTATTGAAGGAAGTGAGATATTAATATTGGAAACTATGATTTGAAATTGTTATGTTGAGGAATTAAGAATTGATTTTCTGGGATATCAAGGTATACATGAAGTTATGTGATGACTTGATGCGTATATTGGGAAATGTCAAGTCATATTTTGAAAAGATGAGTGAAGACAAATGTTATGGCATTATTGGAAAGAATTTTAATTATTCTTAGGAACTTATTGATTATTAGTGAGAAATGACCACTTATATTGGAGAATATTATAAATTATGATGGTAAGTGATAATACTGTTGATTTATTTTGGAAGTTGATTGGTAGATGATGTGTTAAAGATTTGGTTATTTACATGCAATATGATTATTTGGGAAAGTCAGTTATCATTATTGGGAGATATTGAAAGTATTTTATAGTGAGATGCCTTAAAGGAGTAACTATTTATTCGAAATGAGAATTTGGGGACATATGATTGAAGGTTTGGGGTTATGTGAGATAATGATGATTGTCATAAGGTCATTTGAATATAAAAGGTACAAGAGATAATTATAAGGAATACTGCGATTGCTCCTATGGTGAGAACTGAAGGTGACGATGTATTGAGATTATGAAATAAGTTATGCTATATTTGGTTTTAAGTGGAATTCGAAGAAATATGAATCTCAGTCATGGAAAATAAATCAGGTTTCATCGTAATTTGAATGATTCACTGATGTACGTTAAGTTTTCATTGATGATACTAAAATATCATATGAGAGATTGTTGGATGAAATTGATGAAAGGAACTTTATCAGGTCCTAGATTTGTACAAGTATTGCAGAAGTAATGCATCTGATCGGAGGAAAGTTTATGATAGTACATACCACGAAATTGTGGAGATTATTATTGATGGTATCTTGATTCAAAAATAAGAAATGAAATTTTTAGGCAACTGTCCTTGTGGATAGGATTTGTGAAAAATGAGAATAAGACTTCACAATGATTATTTATTATGGAGTAGTGTGCAGAAAAAGTGACAATGGCAGAATCCCAGATTTATTGAGTTTGAGAGATTGATATAAAATCTTAGTGAGTACATTGACGTAAAAGGTTCGTGTGAAGGATATGATGGTTATTATGTTGTAATCTTGGAGAGATTGATATGATTATTTGAGGTCAGTTGTATGACTTTTACTTATAATGGGATTGTATCTTTGGGTTAAGTAAACTTGATGAGGAATTCTATATGAATCACAAAAGTTTTATTCATTGGTGATAGGTCAATGATTTATTTATAAAATACTTGGTTAGAGTATTGTTGTTATGATGATTTGAAAGTATGAATTCTTAAATTAGTACCTTGGCTTTAGTACTAAGATGAGTGTATGATGCTGAATACTTGATTACAATATGTAAGTATGGGTTACAGGATTTAAGTTGATCCTTCGATTTTAAAAGAAATGTCAGCATGTTCCGAAAGGATTTTGTTTGTAAATCTTTCCAGAGAGATTCTGTCAAAGTTTTAGTATTTCTACTGTATATTTTGGTATGGACGTCAAGTTTCAATAATTCTGGATTATAAAGTCTTCTTTTGGTCAACCTTCTTGATTTTAGTTTTAAGAATGTGATCAATCAATATATATATTAAGGTTTAGACGTTAGAATAGATCGTATGAAAGGTTGGAAATGGAAAGTTAGTGAATGGATTCATAAGTAGGATAATGTCGGTTGATGGTCTCCTACAACAATAGCTATCAAACTTCGATCCGTATTGAGTACTATACGATAGGAAATGTAGATTGCCAGTTCATTGGGATGAAGTAGGAGAAGAAGATTATTGGGTCCAGAAATAGTACAGCAAACAACTGAAGTTGTTGAAAGGAATCATCAGTGGATGATAACGACACGGAGTAGACAAAAGGGTTATACGGACAAAAGAAGGAAATCTTTGAAATACTTGAAAGGGTGGGTGACCTAGCTTATCGGGTTGCATTGCCACCGACACTATGTGGAGTTCATAACGTATTTCACGTGTCGATGTTGAGGAAATATATTTTGGATCCTTCTCATATCCTCAGTTATGAGTCGTTAGATCTTCGTGACGATCTAACTTACGAGGAATCACCTGTGAGGATCCTACTGAAGGAAGATAAGGAACTTAGGAGGAAGAAGATAACTCTAGTTAAAGTTCTTTGGAGGAATCATACAGTAGAAGAGGCTACTTGGGAACGCGAGGACGAAATGCGTGCCAAGTATCCACACCTTTTTGGTAAGTCATAATTTCGAGGACGAAATTTCTTTTAGGGGGTAAGCAATTGTAAGACCGCTTTCCATTTTTCGGGCAATTTTAAATTTCACGTAATATTGTGATGAATGTTATCATAAATTATAAATTTATGATCTTTAATGTCTATAATTGGAATTATTTTGCAGTGGAAGGACTTGGACGCCGTCTCGATCAATGTACCAATTCGAAATTTTATAAATTGGTTATTTTAATTATTTACGTGCAATTCTATGTGATTATTTGTTTTATTGCCTAAGCATGTTATTTTCTATTTTATTATGCCAATTTGAAATTTGGGAGAAAAGTGTAGTGTCAATCGAGGGTAAATAGAACTTATACACTTACTTAAACAAAAGAGGAGAGTTGAGGGACTGATTTGCAAATTCCAAAAGATTAAAAACTTAACCTAACCTAATCACTCTCTCACTCACGCCCTCTCCCTACGCGGTCTCTCTCTCACCTCGCTCTCTCTTCCGCCTCTCGCTCTCGGACTCACCTCTCCGTCTCTCTCCCTCGGCTTCTCCCTTCGCGCCGCCGGTCACCACCACCACCGGTAGTAAGCCCTCCCCCTCTTCCCCTTTTCTCTTCACGAAACACACACACACACACCCAAAACCGAATGCACACACATACATAATTCGATATACACATGTATATATATATATTCTATGTAAATAACGTATGTATGCACCTTATATGTATAAATTCAGATTTTTACAGTTAATTTCAGATTTTTAATTCTTGTTTAATTTTCGAATTTAACCATGAATTTAGGAATTAATGGTGTTATGTGTGTGAGTATTGATGTATAGGAATGTGTATATTGTTATGTATGTATAGGTATATGTAAATATATAAATCTTGATTTTTTGGTGTGGGCATATGTATATATTCAAATTTTGGCGATAAAGATAAAATTTCAGACTTGGGACCCATGAAATTTTTGACTTAATTGATGTGATATAATATTAAATTTGAGGCTGAATATATGTATATATGATCTTGTACATGTATATGAGTATTAAAACGACATGTGTAATTTTGAAACTTTGAGGTAATAACGGCATGTGTAATTTTGAAACCTTGAGATAATAGTATAAAAGAGTAAACCTTAACATTTAAAGAACAAGTTAGGTAAATTGAAGTTATGTTCAAAGTTATAAATTTTTAGTTCAAGATCATTTTTGAAATAGAAATGCCTAGCTTTGATTTGGGAAAATTGATAAGTAAGATTTCAAACTTGTCCTTGAACTTAATGTACTACTTCGAATATGATATTATATGTGGTGTTGAATGTGTTTGTTATATTATGAGTCACATGAAAGTCTCGACCTCATTTAAGAGTGTTGAAGGTAGTTTTCAGTAAAAGCCATATTTTTATTAATGGATGGAAAATTAATTAGGAGAAACGGTACATTGACGTCGTGGGCAACCAAGACTTCCACCTGCATATTAAGCAAAGTAACTATTGAGGATTTCAGGTAAGTAAACTTCCCCTATTTTCATTGAAGTTAAATGTTTAAGGTGTAATTAATGGGCTTAAATTATATTCTCGAAATTTATTTACTTGAGGTGCCTTCTATGAACTTTATACATGTATGTGGTATTAAGTGAAGGTTTAAGCATACATGTTATCATGTCGTTACATCGTCCAGCATGCATTTTCATTGAGTTGGGAAGTCAAACGATTTTAAATGAAGAATGTGGTAAGTTTAAGTTTTCTCAAAATGCATGTATCCCAAGTTTTAATAATAAATTGATGTACTTCTATGCCATAAAAGGTGTGAGTGGGAAATGGGGCGCGGGAGACTGGCGTACTCGAATTAAATTGATGTAGCAGTGGTGAATATTAAACCGCTTTGCGGTGACGATTGCTTAACCGCTTGGCGGTGGCAAATATTAAACCGCTTTGCGGTGACGATTGCTAAACCGCTTGGCGGTGGCAAATATTAAACCGCTTGGCGGTGACGATTGCCAAACCGGTTGACGGTGACAAATATTAAACCGCTTTGCGGTGACGATTGCTAAACCGGTTGACGGTGGCAAATATTAAACCGCTCTTCGGTGACGATTGCTAAACCGGTTGACGGTGGCAAATATTAAACCGCTATGCGGTGGAAAAATGATAATCTGGTCCTAAATAAGGGATATTGCCCACTGCATTGTAATTGGCTAGAAGATACACTAATTGAGTTCACGATAGAAATGAAGTTAAAGTTTTTGGAAACGTCTAAGTGAAAGTCTTGAAACGAAAGTCTTGAAATGAAATGAAAGTCTTGAAATGAAGTGAAAGTCTTGAAATGAAGTGAAAGTTTTGAAATGAAATGAAAGATTTGAAATGAAAGTCTTGAAATGAAGTTAAAGTTTTTAGAAATGTTTAAGTGAAAGTTTGGAAGGTATAAATGTCTTAAAAAGTAAAGTAAATGAGGGTAATTACTTTGAATGGTTTAAGGAATTTTATGTCATGAGCATGCATCACGTGCATAAAGTTTACTTACTGAGCTTTAGCTCACCCAATCCCTCCCCAACATTTCAGGTGATGAAAGTTAGGTGACCCGAGGAGAGCACACGGCAGCTGACTCGGGCTATCCCCGCTTCCACCCTTTTAAAATAAAGTTAAATTAGAATTTATTTCAATTTTTCATTATTTATTCTTTAATTCACGTATTATTGAGGTTAAATTTCCTCTTATTTCATTTGCTAAACTTTATTTACTTGGAATTATATTGTTGAGGAGTTTGTGACTTATTGTAAAGGTTTGGATGATGTTTGGGATTGAATGAGTTGCGATGTGTATTTTAAAAATGGTTTTGATGTCCCTCTACAGGTTGGCTATGTCCAATTTACAGAGGAGATTCTGTCGAAATTTTTCTAAAATTTTTATAATAGTAAATGAAAATTTTAAATGTTTTAAACGATTATTTCCATATATAATGTGAATGGAAGTTAACACGCCTAGGTTTTAGATTTTAAACTTAGGGTGTTACATAAGGAGAATATATGAATTGAGTCTTCCACATGTATTATATGAGCCTATTTTTTAATTCAAAAACATTTTTTAAAGAAAAATTATTTATTGAACGTTAAATCAAAAAATCGAGTTGATATGTTTCTGGTATACACGTTACAACACTTGATTCATGGCCCATTTCTTCGAAAAAATGGTAAAAAAATCATTTGTCCGCAATTTTATTAAAAATGTAAAATAATAATTATATTTCGTAAAAAATGGTATTTTTTTTTTTTAAAAATTTTATTAACATATATAGCTCATGTTTGGCCTCCTTTAATTTCTTGACATATTTTTCTCTTTTTTCTTTTTAACCACACATTTATCAAAAAAAAAAAATTATTAGACATAAACTCAAAAAAGATTCACTACATTTTAACCACAAAATCTCCTAAAAATCACTATTTATTTAAATAAATTATTTTTTAAAAACATCAAATAGAGGCATAGACAAAATGCTCATTTTATATATATTTTATTTAGATTTTCATTAATAATTTTCTTTTTTAAATTTTATTGACATATAGTTAAATAAACATTTAATTATATTCAATTAAATGCATCGCACTTAAAATTTTAAAAAATGAATTATGTAAAGAGTCTATTGGGTTTAATTATGTTGCAATTACTTTAATCTACGTAAATTATAATATTTTGACGGTCATTATTTCTATTTATAGTAATAAAAAATATTTGGAATTTTTATTTTATTTTATGCAAATATTGCATTATTTAATTTAAGTTTCATTAATTGTTTAAAGTATATTTTTCTATAACAACTTATGTGTATCACATGGATGTGGACAACCACAAATTGTACAAACAATTTAGCTCCTGTTTTGATACCTATTATTTCAAAACTCATTTTTGACCACATATTGTATCAATAAAATAATATACACATAAATCTAAAAATATTCCTTATTTTTAAACCATATATTCTCCAAAATTTATTATTACAAACCGCATTATTTTGAAGTAATGGATCTCAAACAGGGGCATAGTATTTAAAGGGGGTTTCCAATATTTATGAGAATTCTAATTCATTTATACTTTGAGCATTTATTGACAATTTTAATTATTAATCAAAGTAAATCGTGTGTTCAAACTTTTTTTCTTTATTTTGAAAAGATATTTACAGTAAAATCATTCATATTATTCCTCTATGCAACGCACGAGTGTTATACTAGTTCATAATTATGCATAGGAAGCAAAATGTTTTTTCGTTAACATATACATGTTGATGTGTACACGCATATAAAGAAAAAAAAAACGTGTAAACTATTATTTATAATATGGCTAATATAGTTTACCCCCACCATTTTTCTTTATCTATATATAAAAATGAATTGTACAAAGAAATGAGGGGGATTTAGAGCCATTACCTCAAATAAATAAATAAGTATTAACAAAGAGAAGGGAAGCACTATATTCCGCGCGCCTTCGATGAATCTCAACATAAATGATATCCTATCATCTATTTAGGTACATCCCAGCAACTTGAGATCATCATTATCTCCTTATAGACTAGTAGCAAAACCCTGAATAGTGTGAATAGTGTGTTGGAATAGTGTCCAAGCTCAATTGATTCGATCGAACTTGGGTTACTTGTTGGACAAGAATGACCCAAGCCGGCTATCTTAACCTTAATTAGGGTATTACTTAAACCTTCAAGACTAGGTTATAGTGGTAAGAGAATCATAGAGACGCTTTTTCTAGCATTAGGTTTTTCTCTTGCTAGCACAAAGAGAAAAATTAATTCTCTCGAATCCATTCCAATAGTTGAGATTGATGGGGTTCCAGATTCAACTCCCTGTGTGAATTTTTGTTAGATGCTGAACAATTAGACAGTTGGTGGTGACAAGATTGTAGCTCTTGTTTCAGATTTCAGATCCATGAGATTCATCAAATGTATATTCTTTATCACAAATTCTATCTAAGTGCAAGGTTGATCCGGGTTATAGTTTCGTGTCTGTTTAATTTCCGCGATGCATGTATGACCCGAAACCTTACAGTGGTATCAGAGTCTGCCTTGTTACTTGTTAGAATTTGTTTAAATTCTTTAATGAATTCAATATGATTGAAATAAATTTTTTTGTTATCTAGCTTTTGAGAAAATTGATTTTCTTGTTCAAATCTGATTTGAGAGAAGAAAATAATTTTCGATCATAAAATTGATTGAGAAACAAGTTGGGAAAAACCAGGCGGCAAAAGTCGCGGATGTCGGTGGCATTGCAAGCGGCAGCAGCCACCGCCGAAGACTGGTAGCAGCGCGGTAGCCGCGAGGGCAGCGGGCATTGGACGCCACTGCACATCGCAGCGGCGTCCTTCGCCCTGCTAGAAAATGCAGGGCAAGGGTGCTGCTGTAAAAAATCGATTGCAAAACGCAGCAGTGTGCTACGCTGCTGCAACAGTAGTATCGCGCGCTGCAACGCGTTTCACAGTCGAAGCAGGTGCTGACCTGTTGCTGCTACTGGACCATTGCAGCGGCGACTCCTATCGCAGGAGGTTGACCCGGCGTCGCCTCAAGGACGGAGATCCACTAGGGTTCAGACGGTTGGGAGTGATTTGGGGGCGGGGGCCTCTAATGCAATTTTTGAAATTGTAGGGGCCCACATGCAATTTCATCTTAGGGTTTTTTGAATTGGAAGCAGGAACCTTTCTGGTCATTCTCGAAATATCAGGACCTTGCTTACAATTTCGTTTTAAGGGTCAAGTTGCAATTTTAAATAAAGGGCCTATCATGCAATTTATGAAATTGAAGGGGCTGTTTGTAATTTTAAATTGGGTCAGTAAGTTATTTTCAAGTGGACTTTGAATGCAATTTTGAAAAATACTTAAAATTTGATTTTAAAAGGGTTTGACCTAATTTTCATTTTTGACCAGAATTTTAATTCTGACCCATTTAATATTATATTTTAAAATTCACGACTTTAAGATTATTTTTAAAATTGGATTTTAACAAAAAATATATAACTTTGACCCTAAATTGAATTTTATTTTATTTAGGAGTTTTATCATAAATTAAAATGTTAATTCAATTTGCCCTAATTTTAGAATTAGAGTTTGGACTTTAATTTGGTGTTTAATTAAAATTTGATTTTAGTTAAATTCTATTCAATAATTAGTTAATTCAATTAATTGATTATTAATTAAATCTTATTTAGGATTTGATCCTAAATTCAATTAGCCCTAAAATCTTGAAATCTGAGTTGGACTCTAATTTGGTATTTAATTAAAATTTGATTTGATTTTAATTAAATAAACACGTTAATTAAAGTAATTGATTAATTTGATTAATTAATTACTAAATTGAATTATATTTTATTTTGGAGTTTTATCCTAAATTAAGATGTTAATTCGATTTGTCTCTTTTAGAATTAGAGTTGGACTCTAATTTATTATTTGATTAAAATATGGTTTTAATTAAATAAGTCCCTTTAACTAAAGTCAGTTAATTAATTTGATTAATTAATTATTGTTTCTATCCATTTTATCTAAATTAGTTTGGACGACCTAAATTGCTTGAAACTTGAAAGTTGTTTATATAATATTAGATATTATATTTTTATACATTTATATGATGAATGTGTATTTAGTGGATGGTTATGGACTCGATTCATGTGATTGGTTCGATGAATGGTTAATTTATTTTGCTTTTGTTGGTTGGGCCTGCTAGCCTATTATTATTTAATTGGGGTTCCGTGCCTATTATTTAATTTATTTGGGCCTGAAAGTTCTAGTTTGTAGATATGGGCATGCGTGTCCTTTGATACAGGTCTGCGTGCCAACTAGTATAGGATACAGGTTGCATCAGCAGATGGAGATTATTGTATTTAGCATTCGATGATCGAATGCAGTGTCCCCTAGGAATTGACCAACTAATCTTCTTCATGGCTCGAGAAGACTAGATAAATATTGTTCATAATCATCAACTATATTATTATATGTATGATTAATTGCATGGTTGATGTTAGTTAATATACATAGGAATGATGAGACCAAATCCCTCACTTAAAAAAATTATATTAAGTCATATGCTTTCCATTGTTATAATGAAAAAACGGAGTTTACTATTGATGTCAGCTTGTTGAGTCACTCAAGGCTACTCGTTGGTAGATATGTTTCTTATTATGAAGTATCAGATACTTCTGAACAATGGGTCAGACTTAACCAAAACCACATCCTTTATTGAGTCAATCAAAAGGAATATAATTTTGGAAGCAATTTGTTAAATTTGTATTAATGGGTTAATACAAGGTGTGTTTGTCATTATGAAACATAAGATATTTCTGAATAATGGGTAGAATTTAACTGAAATCTATCTTTTATTGAGTCACTAAAGAAGATGAGATTTTGGAGGTACAGTCAAGTAAATACATAAGATTTATGCGACAAAGAGTTGTCTACTTGATGATCTAGGAGTCAATAGAGATGTGATTAATATGAGTATCTACCTGGATGTTTTATTAGAGTTTGTTGAGTCACTCAAGGTTCTAATAGAAGAAACGGGATCCTAGCCTACTGTGAATCTAACAGGATTCTACGAGATTAATGTTGAGGGTCATTAATTCAAGTAAAATAGTGGGAGCAATCGATTTAATAAAAGACCTTATTAAATTGATTTATGCATGATAGTACATGATTCTATTTTTGATTTATTATTGTTGTTGTATAAATTTTAAAATTTGAGTTGTTGAACTTATGGAGTGAAATTGACACTCTATAAGTTCATTAGACTGAAATCCTTGAATATGCGTCATTATTTGAGAAATAATCTCAAAACACGATATAATCGAGAATACTCTTCTCGAACATTCCAATAATAAGACACTACATTTATAATTGCGAGGCTTCCTTAACCGAACTGAAGAAGTAAGAAGTTTGGTGAATCTTCTACTTCAGTTTTCTATTTGATAGAGGTTAAATAATCTACTTAGCCAATCGAGTATTAGATACCGATAATACACAATGGCTAAAAGTAGAATAATTGTGAGAAACAGTGATATACCTATTTGTAGGTAATAAAGCAAATATTGCTTGAAAAGCTTAAGAAACTATCACACATCTTTGTCTTCTTATTCAGTTTAAGATTAGACAATTGTTAATTACAGTTCTTATGAAAAACAACACTTACACTTCATGTTTGGACATGAAGTGATTATCCTCTTTAATTAGGAATAATAGTTATTCGTTAACTTAGATGAGATAATATGAAAGCTAGGTAAATAACAAATAGCCTACATTCTTAATATTGATAAGGTAAAGAAGAAGTCACACTTAAATCTGACACTTGACCTATTCAATTAATAGAGATATATGTATATCTCGCCTTGGAGGTAAATTGATAAGTCAATTTTCTTGGAAAATGGAAAGGTGGGATGGTTGATCCACTGAGCCTATTACATTCGGATGTAAGTGGGTATATGTCAGAGTGGTCTTTAGTTATTAGATAACATTGATAGTCATTGTTATTTATAACGCGGTTTAAATTTGAGAGTTTGAAAAGTTCAAATAATACAGATATAAATTAGAAGGCCAAAATGAGAAAAATATTCTAAGCACATAGATTTGATCAAAGCGAAGAATATTGTAAAGTGATTGACTCCAAGATTATGTTATGAAAACATAACTTTAGCATAGATAACTCTTCCACATACATCTCAACATAATGGCAAAATTGAAAGGACAAAGATTGCAATTGATGCAATCATTGATGAAGTCACACAAAATCTCCAAAACAGTTTTTGGAGCTTTGCACTGAAAACTTTATATTACACACGTAGTTGTATTCCATGATAATCGGTTGATGAAGGTCCATATAAGATATGAATTTCAAATGTCTAATCTTCCTCACGTTAAGATTTAAGACCTCAATACTTATTAGAAGTATACCAAATTTGGATAAGCAATAGCCTTAGTCCAATATGTATATTTATGGGATATCCAAAAGATGATTGGATATTATTTCTACATTCCTATCGAGAAAGAAAGTCTATCTCGAATTTTGTCAATATCTTGAATAAATAGTTCATCTAAAAGAAGACAGTGGGAGTAAGAGTAGAACATGAAAGAGTTCATGATTACACATATATACTCAACCGATTAAATAAACTGGAATATGTGCTTGCGTTAGATGAGGCACAGATCAATGCTTGGGACACGATTGGTGTTCAGGACGTGGTGATGACTAAGAACGCTCTAGCTCAATGTAAAGATATTAGGATCATGTATACTCCATTGAGTTACACATCCCTGATTGCTGATATTGTATTAGCCATCAATGATAATGAGCCTATATTTACATAGAAGCTAAGTCAAATGTTGACTAAATGAGATGGGAGAAAGCCATAGAATCCGAGATAAAAACAAAGTTTTGGAACTTGTTTGATTCGCCTGAAATGGGTAAGACCCATAGGCTGTAAATGTGTTTACTCTGAATTAATTCAGATTCTGCTTGCGGTAGCAACATGCTTTGATTATGGGATATACTTAAACATAGTATACTAGTTACAGATATCTATTATAGATTAAAGCAAGTCTCATGGAGATAGAATCTTAATTTTGATGAGATAATCAAAATGTCTGATTTTATAAAAAATTGAAGATAAAGAATGTGTGTATATAAAAGGTTAGTGGGAGTTTTCAATATTTCTGATACTATATGTAGTGACATATTATTGATCAGAAGTTGAATCTCTAGCCTTTAAAGTGAAAGTGCAATTATTTTGAATTTCTCTACGATGGATTTGAGAAATAAGACATTCACTTTGGGAACCAGAATCTATAGAGATAGATCTGAAAGGTTGTTTTGATTTCTCAAGCCACGTACATATATGTAATGCTAATAGGGTTAGCATGAATGAATCCAATGTAGGATTATATCCCAAAAGTTTTGGGTTAATCTTCTTAAAATGGTGTTTAGAACACATATTGAGAAAGAATGATGTGGAGAAGATAGTTGATTGTTTGACAATAAGATCTTCTTAAACACCACACTATGTACAACACCTTTTGTATTATTGAGAACTTGAGAAGTACTAAGAATACGATAGACATATGGAGAAATGTAGACTTATAGTCTTTAGGTATAGAGATACTATCCTTCAGTCAGGAAAAAGATGAAGGAAATATTCAGTCTAATTGTTAATTAACTCATGGTAGTGGTGAGGTTAGTTTGAAATGGTTCAAACAAGAGAGGCCGCTAACTATATAACCGAGACAAATACATAAGTGCTTGTGAAGCAATATCGATCGTTAAGTTCATTAGTGAACTATAAGTGTTCCTAGCATTGTAGCTCCAGTAATGAGTACTGTGATGACAATGGAGCCATCACGCAAGCGAGGGAACCGGGTCTCATCGATGATCTGAGTATGTATTTAGGGGCTACTATCTTATTCGAAGATTGTAAAAAATAGAATTCATGCCCACTAACCTTGAGAAGATTGAATATGTGAAGAGTCACATATTGAAGATTCACCCATAAAACCATTATCCCAACAGGAATATGATTATCATATAAACTCATTATGTATAGGATACATGAGTTTTTGGATCTAGTGGGAGAATATCAGGTTCATGCTCTAAATCCAATCGTTGAGTTAGCATAACACATATTATCATTGTTACAATAAAGGCAGATCTATTATTAAATTGAGTTTAACTCATTATTTAGTTAATAGAGTCTGTAGAATAAGTTTAAGTAACTTGTAAGTCACAAGGTGTTGTGACTGTGAGATACAAGTCATTAATATCATATTCTAAAATTTTTCCTAGTCGAAGTAACAACAAGATACGGATATTGTTGTTGCAGTTAGACTAGCATGTGTTGCATTTCTTTCTTATGAAGAAAGTAGCTTATCTTACAAGTTAGAATTAGAGGGACATTCAAATGAACAAGTGGATGCATTGTTAGATGAACAAAGCATTGGATGACCTGCCTAGAGATTCCACATAGATAATTATCCAAGCGTCAGTGGTGAATCTCTAATGCGCGGTTGTGGATTTAGTCCTTTAACTTGAGGACTTCATAGAATCTTATATGAGGATTATTATGCTTTGAGGAGCGTTGATGTTGACTCTTGAGAGGGAGTCATCAGGATGACACCGTATGGGTATAGTGAGAGTCATATGAAGGTTGTGTATGTCCAATATGAGGATTTGTCACTCCTGTGTAGAAGGAGATTATAACTTGTAAATTCCTCGGGCGGGGTGAAGTTATGAGTTGAAAAGGTGTTTTCAGTCAAAACAAGATTAACTAACATAAGAAGTGAATAACATAATTGGTTGAAATGAGATTGACGCTATCTATATCTCTTAACCAATTGAGTTATATTGATGAAGGGATTATATTTCCAAGGTAACCGCACATGAACTGGTCTTGTTATGCCACATGACTTTTCCTTTCACATGGATTGCCTGGACACATTGCTAGATGTCAATCTAGGACGGCTAAGTGAATTAATCGATCTTGGTGAGTCGAGGATGAATTAGAAATGGAGATTTGAATTCATCTTATTCCAATCAGATTGGAATAATAATAGCACGGCGTTTGCCATCATGAATGGAGCCTAATGGGTCACACACAAAAGGCGAGAATTGAGTATCTGGAATTGGATCTTAAACAAGTGGAAGATTGTTGGACTAGTGTCCAAGTCCAATTGGTTGGGCCGTACTTGGGTTACTTGTTGGGCAAGAATGACCCAAGCCCGCTATCTTAACCCTAATTAGGGTATTACACTATTACTTAAACCTACAAGACTAGGTTTTAGTGGTAAGAGAATCATAGAGTCGTTTTTTCTAGCATTAGGTTTTTCTTTTGCTAGCACAAAGAGAAAAATTAATTTTCTCGAATCCATTCCAATAGTTGGAGATTGATGAAGTTTCAGATTCAACTCGTTGTGCGGATTTCTATTAGAAATTGGACAGCTGGTGGTGACAAGATTATAGCTCATGTTTCAGATTTCAGATTCACGATATTCATCAAAGGTATATTCTTTATTACAAATTCTATCTAAGTGCAAAGTTGATCCGAGCTATAGTTTCGTGTCTGTTTAATTTTCGTTGTACATGTATGACCTGAAACCTTACATAGTGAACCTTTGTGATAGGACATTTTTCGTTAAATTAATAATTATGCATAGGACAAGAATTTTTTGGTTAACATATACATGTTGATGTGTACCGACGTATGAAGAAAAATAAAAAATAAAAAAACCGTGTAAACTATTATTTATAATATGGCTAATATATTTTTCAATTTCATTTCATAAAAAATATAAAGTATATGTTTTATTGTATGTAGGATCTTTACCTTGATTTAAAAAATCAAGAACACCAATAACTATTCTCCAAGAACGCCAAAATAATGAATTCGATTATCAACTGAAATGTAGACTCACAACCATACCATTGGGAAATCAGAATCATGCACTCTCAATTCAATCAAGAAGATAAACTTTTCCTTGACTATCTTGAAGAAAAAACCACAAGTTCTATTATGTAGAGAGAAAACTAGAAAACCCTTTTGTTTAGAGAAAAATGCACCACCTCTTTTAAAAAACTTGTTGCACCATCTTTAAAATACTTGACCACCTTTTGCAAAAAATACCCAAGTCCGAAATAACTTGAAAAAACATTTTGACAAATATATTGATGTGATCCAGACCACGGATAGAAGCCCGCACAAAGATCCGTTGAAGATCAGAGGAGGACCGATGACTCGATTGCAGACAAAGAGGGCCAAGGAAGCAATGGACAAGTTAGTTCAAGAAACAATGGCCAAAACAATGTTCGTGTCATCGAAAGAAGCAAGTTCCATGTTGGGGCCGAGCCAAAATGACGAGTGGATCAACCTCATTCAAGCTGTCGAAGAAGATTGCCAAATTTCAGGAATTACGGCCGTAACCTTGCTTCTGCTGAAAACTGAATTTTTTGAAGAAATAGATTTACGGCCATAACCAATATTCGTCACGGCCGTAACGAAGGCTCGGGTCAAATTGAGAGTTTTCAGAAATTTGGCTTACGACCGTAAAATTAGTCTCACGGTCGTAACATTGGAACAGAAAGGGCCTTACGGCCGTAATTGGAAGGTTCACGGCCGTAAACAATAATACGCGTGAATTTTAGGGTTTTTTATTTCCTTATTTTTAGGTAGTTGTTTCCTTGTTTAATTACAACTCTTAAACCTAGTTTTGACCCTATTTATAGGGATGTAATTTTCATTATTCTTACACAACTTTGATATTATTGTTGAGAGGCAATTTGCTTTCATACTTTATTCTTTATTGAATAAAATCCGAACTTGCGAGTTTAATTCTTGTTTGTTCAAATCTTGGGTGAGATTTATTTTCATTGTGATCAAGAGGTCAACATATCAATTGATTGTGTTGGTTGCTTGGTTCAATTAATTTGAATCAATCTCTAAATCGTGATTCTTTGGCATTCTTGGGTCAATTCCAATAATTTGTGGGTTGCGTAGCTACAATTGCTACGTGGTTTGCATCATCTGGTACCAGAGCTTAGGCTCCAAAAATCAAGGTTATATCTTTGTTTTTGTTTTCTTGAGTTTCTTATTCTTGTTCTTCGTGTTCTTCTAGTTTTTGAGTCTTTAATCCAGAAAAGTGTCACAAAAAATCCAATAGTCGTTATTTCCTTCGTTTGTTATCCAAATTAAATTTCGTTTGTTGCGTCTTTCTCGTAGTTGAATTTTCGAGAATATAAAAAAAAAAAAAATGAAAATTCTCAGTCCAATTAAAATAGCTGATATTTGATTTCAAGAATTATTTTCTTGAAACAATCTTAGTTTCCATAAAAGTGTCAAGTCCCTTATAGAGTCAAAATTCAAATCTCTAAAGTCTTCTTCAAGTTTTCCAACAAATTCATAAATTCTCACTCTTACTCGATTTGAATCATTCGGGCTTAAACTTGTTTGAGTTCGGGTTCGTTCTTTGAAGCAATTGGGGTGAAAGCCATTGAGTGGAAAAAGGCAGAGAGGTGAGATCAATAGAGGGTAAAAGCCAAACTTGAGTGATACACGAGCGAAATACACGTGAGGCATATAATATTTAGTTTTAGGATGTCTGAACAATCTTCTACTACAAAAAACAACGATCGAGCCAACATGACGGAAGAGATGGTAAAACGGTTTGAGCGGTTGTTTGGGGATGTGTTAGGTAGGTTAGAAAGGCTTGAGCAACCTCGGGAAGTGCCTAATGCCCGTAGGCAAGGTGGGCAAGGTCGTAGAATAGAGGGGATCGATGAGAATGAAGAAGGTAGTGATCTTGACGATAGAGCAATTTTGGATAGAGTAGTTAGGCATGGAAGAAGGGATAGAGATCTTGGTGTCGATAGGATGGATGGTAGTATGAGCAACATCAAAATGACAATTTCGTCATTCAAGGGAAGGAGTGATCCGGAAGCATACCTAGAATGGGAAAAGAAGATGGAATTAATTTTCAATTGCTACACTTATTCGGAAGAGAAAAAGGTTAAGGTAGCTGTACTTGAATTCTCTGATTACGCTATTACTTGGTGGGATCAATTGGTGACTTCTAGGAGAAGGAATCGCGAGAGGTCCGTTAGTACTTGGGATGAGTTAAAAGCTATCATGAGAAAGAGGTTCGTTCCTAGTCATTACCATCGGGAGCTGCATCAAAAGTTACAAAGTCTCTATCAAGGATCAAAGAGTGTGGAGGATTATCATAAGGAGATGGAGATGTTGATGATTAGAGCCAATGTAGAAGAGGATAGGGAGGCTACGATGGCTCGATTTTTGAATGGGTTGAATAGGGATATAGCTAATGTGGTTGAATTGCAACATTATTTGGAGATGGAAGATATGTTGCACATGGCTATAAAGGTGGAGAAGCAAATAAAGAAAAAGGGAACAGCAAGGTATCAATCTGGCTCTAATTCTTCTTGGAAGCCGAAGTGGGATAGTAAAGGTGATGGGACTGTTTCTAAAGGAAAGTTTGAAGCACCAAAAGGGAAGTTTGAGGCACCAAAAGGGAAGGAGGAAAAAGCTAGTAAATTCGTACCTAAAGGGGAACCTCAACCATCTAGGAGTAGAGACATTCAATGCTTCAAATGCTTAGGGAGAGGACATGTGGCATCTCAATGTCCTAATAGGCGAGTGATACTTGTGAGGAAGGATGGAGCCATGGAGAGTGATAGTGAGGAAGAGGATTATAGCGATATGCCGGCATTGGAGGAAGTATGTGATGATGAGGATGTGTTATCCGGGGAGCATGGCGAGTTATTGGTGGCAAGGCGAGCTCTTAGCGCTCAAATCAACACGGATGATTTGGAACAACAACGGGAGAACATATTCCATACACGATGTCGCATAAATAACAAGGTATGTAGTATGATTATTGATGGTGGTAGTTGCACTAACGTCGCTAGTACTATACTTGTTGAAAAATTATGATTACCTTTATTAAAACATCATAAACCTTATAGGCTTCAATGGTTAAATGATAGTGGAGAAATTAAGGTGAATAGGAGGGTGTTGGTGAATTTTTCTATTGGTAGTTATGTGGATGAAGTTATGTGTGATGTGGTACCTATGCATGCCGGGCACATTTTGTTGGGTAGACCTTGGCAATATGATAGGAAGGTCACGCATGATGGGTATAAAAATAGGTATAGCTTTACCAAAGGGGGAAAACCCATTACACTTGCACCATTGACACCATCACAAGTGTATGAAGATCAAATAAAACTGAAAAATGATGAAGAAAAAAGAGTAAAGGAAAATGAGAGAAAGAGAGTTGAGGCCACGACCTCAGAAAAAAGAGAGGAAAAGAGAGTTGGAGCCACGACTCCAGAAAAAGGAGAGGCGAGAGAAAAAATGAGTGTTGGGGTACATACCTCAGAAAAAGGAGAGAGAGCGAAGAGTGCCAGAAAAGAAAGAAAAATGAGTTTCTACGCAAAAAGGAGTGAAATCAAAAAGGCATTAATGGAAGAACGATCGATGGTCCTTCTGCTGTACAAGGAATCATTCCTTGCATTTGATGAAACTAAAAAATCCCTCCCTAGTTTGGCTATTTCTTTATTGCAGGAATTCGAGGATGTGTTTCCAGATGACATACCTAGTGGGTTACCACCCATTCGAGGTATTGAACATCAAATTGATTTTATACCTGGAGCAGTCATTCCAAACCGTCCAGCTTATAGGAGTAATCCCGAGGAGACAAAGGAGCTTCAAAAGCAAGTGGAGGAATTAATGAGTAAGGGGTACATAAGGGAAAGCATGAGTCCATGTGCCGTACCCGTGTTACTTGTGCCGAAGAAGGACGGGACGTGGAGAATGTGTGTTGATTGTAGAGCCATCAACAACATAACGGTAAAGTATCGTCATCCTATTCCTAGGTTAGATGATATGTTGGATGAATTGCATGGCTCTAGCATATTTAGTAAAATTGACCTTAAGAGTGGTTATCATCAAATTCGAATGAAAGAAGGAGATGAGTGGAAAACTGCTTTTAAAACTAAGTATGGACTGTATGAATGGTTAGTAATGCCTTTTGGACTTACTAATGCACCGAGCACATTTATGCGTTTAATGAATCATGTTTTACGTGCATTTATAGGTAAATTCGTCGTAGTTTACTTCGATGATATCTTGATATATAGTAAAACTTTGAATGAGCATGTGGAGCATGTTAGGTGTGTGCTTGTGGTTTTAAGACAAGAGCAACTTTTTGCTAATTTTAAAAAGTGTGATTTTTGCATGAAAAAAGTTGTGTTTCTTGGCTATGTGGTTAGTGCTAAAGGGATAGAAGTAGATGAAGAGAAAGTCAAAGCTATTAAAGAGTGGCCAACACCTAAAAGCATAACTGAGGTTAGGAGTTTTCATGGCTTGGCTAGTTTTTATAGGCGCTTTGTTAAAAATTTTCGCACGATTGCCACACCACTCACAGAAATTGTCAAAAAGAGTGTAGGGTTTAAATGGGGTGTAGAACAGGAGCATGCATTTGATACTATCAAAAATATGTTATGTGAAGCACCGATTTTATCACTTTCTAACTTTGACAAGGCTTTTGAGATTGAATGTGATGCCTCAGGGCTAGGCATTGGAGCTGTTTTAATGCAGGATCAAAGGCCAATCGCCTATTTTAGTGAAAAACTAAAAGGGGCTGCACTTAATTATCCCACATACGACAAGGAGTTATACTCACTTGTGCGCGCTTTGGAAACATGGCAACATTACTTGTGGTCACGGGAGTTCGTGATACACACTGATCATGAATCCTTGAAGCATTTGAGGGGACAAGCTAAGCTGAGTAAGAGACATGCAAGGTGGGTAGAGTTCATCGAAACATTTCCCTATGTCATCCGGTACAAACAAGGTAAGGAAAATGTGGTGGCAGATGCATTGTCTCGAAGGTATGTTCTTTTAAATTCTTTAAACTCTAAATTGCTTGGATTTGAATACATTAAGGACATGTATGCTAATGACCTGGACTTTTCTAATATTTATGAATCATGTGGTAAGGGGGCTGTGGATAGGTTCTTTAAACATGATGATTATTTATTTCGAGAAAATAAATTGTGTGTTCCTAGGTGTACAATGAGAGAGTTACTTGTGAGAGAGGCCCATAGTGGAGGCTTAATGGGTCATTTTGGGGTTAAAAAGACCATTGAAATCCTAAGTGAACATTTCTATTGGCCTAAAATGAAAATTGATGTGGTTCGAGTTTGTAATAGATGCATTACTTGTAAAAAGGCGATATCTAGGATTAAACCCCATGGATTATATATGTCTTTACCCGTCCCTAGTGAACCTTGGGTCGATATCTCTATGGATTTTGTTTTAGGATTGCCTAGGACTAAGAAGGGTCGAGATTCGATTTTTGTGATAGTAGATCGCTTTAGTAAAATGGCACATTTCATACCATGCCACAAAACTGACGATGCTACAAACATAGCTGAAATTTTCTTTAGGGAAGTCGTGCGCTTACATGGGGTGCCTAAAAGTATTGTCTCGGATAGGGATGTTAAATTCCGTAGTCATTTTTGGAGAGTCTTGTGGAATAAATTAGGAACAAAACTACTTTTTTCTACAACTTGTCACCCACAGACCGATGGACAGACCGAGGTAGTAAATAGGACAATGATTCAATTGTTGCGCACGATAATCAATAAAAATCTGAAAAATTGGGAAGAGTGTTTACCATTTATTGAGTTTGCATATAATAGAGCTATACATTCTACTACTTCTTGTTCACCATTTGAAATTTTTATGGTTTTAATCCGCTAACACCCTTGGATTTAATTCCTTTACCTGTGAATGAACGTAGTAGTTTAGATGGCAAGAAAAAGGCTGAGATGGTTAAAGCACTCCACGACAAGGTGAGGTTGGCGATTGAAAAGAAAAATGAACATTATGCTTCGCAAGCTAACAAAGGAAGAAAGGGCATCATTTTTGAACCCGGTGATTGGGTTTGGGTACATTTGAGAAAGGAGCGGTTTCCAGAACAACGCAAGTCAAAGTTACAACCGCGAGGGGATGGTCCATTCCAAGTGATTGAAAGGATCAACAACAATGCCTATAAATTAGACCTTCCTGGTGAGTATAATGTTTCGGCTTCATTTAATGTTTCTGATCTATCTCCGTTTGATGAAGGTACAGATTCGAGGTCGAATCCTTTCGAACAGGGAGGGGATGATGTGATCCAGACCACGGATACAAGCCCGCACAAAGATCCGTTGAAGATCAGAGAAGGACCGATGACTCGATTTTAGACAAAGAGGGCCAAGGAAGCAATGGACAAGTTAGTTCAAGAAACAATGGCCAAAACAATGTTCGTGTCATCGAAAGAAGCAAGTTCCATGTTGGGGCCGAGCCAAAATGACGAGTGGATCAACCTCATTCAAGCTGTCGAAGAAGATTGCCAAATTTCAGGAATTACGGCCGTAACCTTACTTCTGCTGAAAACTGAATTTTTTGAAGAAATAGATTTACGGCCGTAACCAATATTCGTCACGGCCATAACGAAGCCTCGGGTCAAATTGAGAGTTTTCAGAAATTTGGCTTACGGCCGTAAAATTAGTCTCACGGTCGTAACATTGGAACAGAAAGGGCCTTACGGCCGTAATTGGAAGGTTCACGGCCGTAAACAATAATACGCGTGAATTTTAGGGTTTTTTATTTCCTTATTTTTAGGTAGTTGTTTCCTTGTTTAATTACAACTCTTAAACCTAGTTTTGACCCTATTTATAGGGATGTAATTTTCATTATTCTTACACAACTTTGATATTATTATTGAGAGGCAATTTGCTTTCATACTTTATTCTTTATTGAATAAAATCCGAACTTGCGAGTTTAATTCTTGTTTGTTCAAATCTTGGGTGAGATTTATTTTCATTGTGATCAAGAGGTCAACATATCAATTGATTGTGTTGGTTGCTTGGTTCAATTAATTTGAATCAATCTCTAAATCGTGATTCTTTGGCATTCTTGGGTCGATTCCAATAATTTCTGGGTTGCGTAGCTACAATTGCTACGTGGTTTGCATCATATATGCAACTACTAAAAATTTAGTTCCCAATTGTTTTTAACGGTCGTAAGCCCTTTTTTTTATTTTTGCCCCCGATTACTTTAAGTAATTCTCGAAATGTCACACAAGTTTATGTTAAACAAGATAGCATTTCTAAGGGCTTGTTTGTTTGGTTCTAAGCCAATAATCCCACATTCCTTCACCTTTGCTTAAACCAAACCTCCACCTAATCTAAATTTACCTTCACCTATTCCGAAAGTCCTCTTGGAAGCTTTCATCATTCCAAGCATTTTGATTTGATGGTTTAGGAGAAAACATCTCTTGCATTGCACTTTGAATCTTCCTAACTTCTCCACAACTTGTAGATTCCTTAATACCGTCAAAAGAGAACACTCTTTTAGACTAATGGAATAAAAACTAGGATTAGAGTTTACCTGCCTCCTTTCACCATCCATGACTAATAGATAGTCATACAAGCTTTCTTGATTAGCTTCTTGTTGAACTCCATCATTTTCAACAACTTCTTCATCATTTTCTTGCTGAACTTCCTCAACAACTGATTCAAAATCACTATTTTGTAGCTGATTTTGAATTTCACATCTCTAACCACTTGTTCCTTGGTCACTTGATTTTATTCCAAACTCCTTACCCTCCAAAAACTCACTTTCAAGTGAATTTGAAGTTAAACCTGCAACATTGTTAGTAGCAACAGAAATACAAGGAAATTTATTTCCTTCATGAGCTATCATTTTGTCCCTCAATTGAGTGTCATCTTTCTGAATTATGTTTGACCATGAATGATCTTGAATTACCGTTGTGCCAAGCATATAATAAAGTCTATTTCTCAATATTCCTTTAATCACAATGTCATTGCATTTACATACTAACATATTATCATTCTTTGTTTCATAATGAAAACGAGACATATGCAATGTGCTCAAAGAAATAAGATTTTTGGATAAAACAGGTATATGCCTCACCCCAGTTAGAACTCTAACCACCCCATTATACATCTTGACCACAACTTCACCTATTCCCATCACAGTACAAGACTCACCATTCCCTAAATACACATTCTCCCCATCTATCTCTCTATAGGTCTTAAACCAAGCCTTATGGGAGGTCATATGATAGGAACACCCTGAGTCAAGTATCCACTCTTGACTCCGCTCACCTAACATCACATTTAACACTCTCAATTTATCATCATCATTTCCAAAAGCCCCAAAAGCAGTATTACTTTCAGCTACATCCCGTAGCCCCTCTTTCTTCCTTAGCCACTCGTAGCAATCTTTCTTAAAGTGTCCCGTTTTACCACAATGAAAGCACTTATCTCCATCTCTACCACTACCCTTGCCCTTCCACTGTTCCTTACTCTTACCCTTATTCTTGTTAAAGTTCATAGCATTTGACTCTTTCTTACCAAATTTACCTTTAACAAAATAAGTCGTTTCATTATGGACAGCTTTCTCCTCCAAATTGATTTCTAATGCTTTAGACCTAATCGAAGCAGTGACATTTGCAAGAGTGATGGTATCCCTTCCATATTTAATAACATTTTTAAGTTCTTTGAAAGATTCTGGAAGGGGATTTACCAAAATTATAGCTAATTGATCATCTTCGATTTTCTGTCCACTGTTCGTTAAATCTAAAGTCATTGCAGAAAATGCATTTAAATTTGTTTCAAGATCTTTGGAGGGGTCCATTTTGAAACCAAAAATCCTTTCTAAAAGAAAAATCTTATTAGGAACAGTTTTAGCAGCATAAATTTCATCTAGCTTACTCCAGATTTCTAAAGCAGTTTTAGAATCGTTTACCTATCTCAGAACGTTATCTGAGAGATGAAGAATTAGAGTGCTGTATGCCACTTCTTGAATTTTAGCTACTTCATCATCCTTGGCTAATAATGCCTCCGGCCATTCGGATTGTTCCTCCAATGCCTTTGCAACCCTTTTGTTGCACCAATACTGCTTTCATTTTCTTTTTCCAAAGGGAGAAATCCCCTTTACCATCGAACTTCTCCAGGTCGATCCTAGATCCCATTCTTGAAACCATTGTTCAAAAAACACCGTTGCTCACCGAATGATACTTATCACTCCCATTGCAAATTCCAGCAAGTAAAAATAACCACAGCAACAAAATCGGAATACAATGCAGAATTTAATACCCAAGATTAACACACAATCTTGTAACCTTGCATACCCCCAAGATTAACACCTAATCTTGTAAAAATATCCCCGTGAATATTATTCTCACGTCAAGTCAGCAAGAAGACCTCCTATCAAACCCAAGATTAATACCTAATCTTGTAAAATTCAATACACACAAGATTAAAACCTAATCTTGTCAAACTCGAACCTCAAGGAATCCCCAACTTCTAGCCCTTCCCTGATTTATTCACAAAATCCCGAGCTCAGAAATTATCCTAAATGTTCGTACAACTACAATAGGAGTCTTCAATGCACCAGTTTAATCTTAAAAAAAAAAAAAAACAGACTAAAGAATCATGCAAAAAACCATTTGCAAACCTCAAACAATATCCAAATTGAATTTGGTGAAACGGACTTCGAATATGGACTCTGCAGGTCCTGTAGAACAATCTGTCAAAAATTGTCGCCGGAGCCTCGCCGGAAACTGCCGCCGTCGCCGAAATTTTTACCCGACACACTACAAGATTCTCCTCTCCGTCACGAGTGCAATGGCACAAACCATTCGTTGATTGGAGCTCCCTACCGGCGGGAATTTCAGTTTAAAGATTCGATTTCCCTTTCTTATTTCCGTCGATTTCGCCGCCTCCGACCACCGTTTTCTGCCTAGATTCCGGTCGAGTGTTCTCCTCGACGCCACGGTTCTTCCGGTGGTCTTGGATCGCTGATTGATCGGCCGGAGATCGGATTTTTGAAAATGGCAGAAAACTTTTTTTTTTTTTTTGCTACAGTCGGACACTGCTTCTTCTTGGTCGGTGCACTAATTTCTTCTCCCCTCGGTCGACTTTACCAGCTCCAGTCACTTGGCTCCACTGAGTTTCTTGCTTCCAGTCAACTTTCACAGATTTTTTCTTCTCCCTCTTCGGTTGGACCCTTTCTTGGACTGTGCACTGCCTTCAACCGTGCGGTGCTTCTTTAGCTTCTTGGCCGGTTTTTCTTCCACTTCTCACTGTCTCAACTTCACCCAGTCACGATTTCCAGCCTTCATCGGTTTCAACATTTTGGCAATTATTCCTACTCGCTCTGATACCACTGTAGGATCTTTACCTTGATTTACAAAATCAAGAACGCCAAAATAATGAATTCGATTATCGCCCGAAATGTAGGCTCACAACCATACCATTGGGAAATCAGAATCATGCACTCTCAATTCAATCAAGAAGATAAACTTTTCCTTGACTATCTTGAAGAAAAAACTACAAGTTCTATTATGTAGAGAGAAAACTAGAAAACCCTTTTGTTTAGAGAAAAATGCATCTCCTCTTTTAAAAAACTTGTTGCACCATCTTTAAAATACTTGACCACATTTTGCAAAAAATACCCAAGTCCAGAATAATTTGAAAAAACATTTGACAAATATATGCAACTACTAAAAATTTAGTTCTCAATTGGTTTTAACGGTCGTAAGTCCTTTTTTTTATTTTTGCCCCCGATTACTTTAAGTAATCCTCGAAATGCCACACAAGTTTATGTTAAACAAGATAGCATTTCTAAGGACTTGTTTGTTTGGTTTTAAGCCAATAATCCCACATTGTATATATAAGAGATGCAATGCATTGGCAAAATCTGAGTAAGATAATCCATTTTCGGTGTTCCGAACTCAATTTGTTGAGAAAAAACAAATTTTGATGAATCAAATAAATACATGTAAATATTCATCCCTAAAAATGAATTGAATAATCTATGTCTCTAGAAATTTAATTTACAATTCAAATTTTACCGATTGAGAATTGTGAGTGGCATAAATATCGGTACGTTTACAAGACTACCAGCTCTCTACCTCTTTCTAGATCAATATTTACCAACTTGTGGCAAAAAAAAAATTAATAATAACAGGCAAAATAATAATAATAATAATAATAATAATAATAATAATAATAATAGTAATTTCTTATGGTCACCAAATAATATAACTTTTCTATGATAGAAAATTAATATAAGGCTACGTTGAATAGCGATGGTGGAATTTAGGTGGAAAGAAAATGAATTTCAGAGAATTGAATTCTTGGGAATTAGAAGTTTAAAATGTTTGATTGATTTAATTCTCTAGGTGAAAAAAGTAGAGAATTTTTCAACTTTTGTTGTTTGATTGATATTATTTTATATGAAAAATAAAGTAAAATTTATTTATTTTAATAAAAAAAAAAAATTATTTTATTTTTTCACACATTTGTACTTGATAATATAATCTTAATTTTTAGAAAAAAATAAATCAATTAACAATAATAAAAAGGATCAAACGTAACGAAAATGGTATAAGATTTTTCATGAAAAATAAAACATTCTCCCCCTTTGGAAAACAAATTCATCCAAAACAAGGAAAATATCGAATTTCGAGACAAGTGAAAAAATGAATTCCATGAAAATCTTAGGCAATCAAACAGTTCAAAGTTGAAAAATCACGTAGAAAACCAAACGCAGCCTAACTTTCCTACAAGTATGGAGAACTTCAAATCTTTGTGGTCTCATGACAACAACAATGAATGTTTCCAGCAATAAAGTAGGGTCCTAAGTTTATATAAATATGATAGATTGCAAGAGAAAGAGTCATTCCCCTCTGATCCACAAGTTTAAGGTATCTAAAGGAGGAACAAAGAGAGAGACAGGAACATATTTCTCGTGAAACCAAAAAAAAAAAAAAAAAAAAAAAAAAAGGACAAGAAATCAAAACAATGGCCTCCAAAATGTTCAACTCTTTCTCATTTCTTCTTCTGTTATAATGGCCTCAGTTTTCATCCAAAGTGCCGTAGCAACACGAGTCCAGGTAAGCCCTTTCTGCAAAACCGCGCGGCGAACTAGAAAACTTTGTAATAACATGATTAATGGTGCAACCAACTGGCATGATGCTGTAGGAAATGCCATTAATGTAACATTATCTCTGGCTAAGGAACTTAAATCAAAGAATGAGTTGATTGCACCAGCAATTGCTAATTTGTCCCCTACAGCCAAAAAATCCCTTCAAGGAACATGTAATGAGTCTTTCCAGAATGTAATTGATAAGCTTGAGGAGGGGCAAGTTGCTCTTGCAGCTGGTGACATTGGCACGTTGCAAACTATGTTAAGCGCCTCCTTAGATACTGACTGTGAAGATGAACTTTCTAACTTTGGTGCTACGTTCCCTCTAACCAATCTATCTAAGCAACTTACAAAGAAAGTTTCTGTCTGCTTGACCATTACGGCACAAAATGTGGTAGTATAAACATTGAACTTGTGGGTCGTATGTTATTTTACGAAGAGTGAGAATCTCGATTTGTTAGTATATATGCATGTACTGCAGATTTCCCACTAAAAATAAATCAAGAAATAAAACTTAAAGCTCTATCATGATTCTTAATGTTATGTTTATAACCAAGCCTGAAATATGAATTTTATAAATCTTCCAAAAATAAAATTAAACTCGACATTTGATTCGTTCAAAACACTTCAAGTGTACTAATGTCACATTTAATTATTCTTGTGATAAGGACAAATCACATATTTAAATAGTGAATCGGTTAACACTGCAACCTTCCAGTAAGATGTGTCAACTCTTATATATTGGTTGTAAAATTATTTATGATCAAAATTATAAGTTGTGTCACACTTTACTTCTCACCACAAGTTCCCAACTCATATTATCAATAGTGAACATAGGCACTTTCACATGTCAATAATTAATAAATATACAATAAATAAATTAAACTAGAATTTAATTATTATAAATTGTTATTTTATCACTGCAACAATATACTACTCCCTTCATCACGTGAAAATAGACTTATTTCCTTTCTCACATAGATTAAGAAAATATAATTAATGTAGTTGGATATATAAATTTTTCTTACATTTTACTAATACGAGTACATAACGCGTGTGTGCAGTGATATTGTAACGATATTATGATATTTTTTATTCAAGTGTATATGTTTTTGAAATTGAATAAAAATTATCCAAATTTTCCTACATGTTTTATCTAAAAAATATTCAAAGTGTTGATTTAAACAATTTTAATATCCAACTCAATTTACCCTAAATATTATTCAAATTTCTAAGTACCTAATGCCCTTATTAATAATACCATCATCTTTCTTCTAGTTACTGATTTTTTTAAATTTTGTATCTCCTAAAATGTAATCTTAGGCTACCTTATTGATACGATTTGAGATGCGCGGAAGAAAAAGTCGGAAAGTTCCGAACCCAGGTTGTGAATGGACAAAGGAATCTTAACCCGATATTCACGACACGAAATTGATGATGCGGAATAAAGAACCAAGACTTTCAAAATGCCACAAGGATCTGTCCAATCCTCCTTGATAAGTTTCTAATTTGAACGCCACAAATACTCTCGTGAATATTTAATAAGTTCGGGATGAACGCCATAAAGAATCACTCTTTGATAAGTTTGAAGAAATATAGGAAATCCACCTATAATTTTTATTGAATCCTTAATAAACTGTTTATCAAAACCAAAATTGTTTTACAATGAATGGAAATAACATATAAATAATGAAAAATAACCTAACAACTAACCCTAGCAACTATTAGGCCCAAAACAAAGTTAAGAAATAATTAAAACGGAAAATAACCTAAAATTGCGCGGAAGCCCTAATCTCAGACCCGCACGAGCAGTAGCTTGATTATGGCCGTAAGTTCTTTGGTTACGGTCGTAAATTGAAACAGAAATTGAATCATGGCCGTAACTATTTTATTTACAACCGTAAGTGATGAGAACCCGGAGGGGGTCCTCGTCGTAGCTCGCGGAATAACGCTTGGAAAGTTCCGAATCCAGGTTGGAACGGACGATAACAATGCAACCCCGATCTCACGATGCAAGAACCAGGGGTATATTAAACCCGAGACCCGTTACGATGCGGAGATAAGAACCACAAAGGGGGAACGCCACAAGGAATGTCCAGATCCTTGATAAGTTCGATTTGTTGAACACCACAAATATCCCACAATATTTGTTAAGTTCGAAGTTTGTTCAATTCCAGAACAATGTTGAGAAAACACTCAATATAATTTTTATTCATCAAAATATTCTATTTTTACATTGAATGGAAAATCATATAAATAGGCAAAATAAACCCTAGTCGCTAACTGACTCTGAATAGAATTCTAATTAAGCTAAAATAGCTAAAATAAACTAGAACTAAACAAAACCCTAACCGCCTAATTAATTCAAAACTACGGCGCCTAAGTTACGGCCGTAACTTTTAAGTTTACGGCCGTAAGTGACTTACGGTCTAAAATTCAAAACATATGTTACGGTCGTGACAAGTTCTTTTACGGCCATAAATGACCTTCTGAACAAAAATAAAAGTTACAAGACTTTGGTTACGGTCGTGAGAATTTTGATTACGGCCGTGAATAATTCCACTTTAGTTTACGGCCGTGAGATCACATGTTACGGCCGTAATGGCCTTTCTACCCAATTTCGCCATGATGATTTTACGGCCGTAAAAAGGGTGTTACGGCCGTAAGAATGCTTCTACCCAATTTTCTGATCCTTTGACATTAATTGATCTGATTTGAATCTCGACTCGAGCCCAACATGAAACTTGTTGATTTTCCTATGTAGAATATTGTTAAATTGCTCGTATCTTGATTTCTCATTTTTGACGCATTTTCCGGATTACATCAGTAAGTGTACCCCGCTGTACAATTTTGCGATCCTTTGAAGTGGATTGATCCGATTTGAATCTCGACATGGGTCAAACACAAAACTTGCTCATTTTTTCATGTAGATTGTTGTTGATCTTCCATGTCTTGATTTCTTCTTTGAGCTCCTATCCCGGATCACATCAGTTATTCAAAGAAACTAGAGTTTGGAAGATTTCTTCTTCTATGTGTGTATATAGTTCATAATCAATCCATTGCCGTAGTGAAAAAAATGATAAACATCATTTGACAATTTATCCAGATTTTAGAATCAAGATGAAAAAATCAATCGTAATCTGGTGAAAAAAACTGATATATATCTAATCTAGGTTTCTTACTAAGGTATGATTATTCGAGACACGAAAGATATCATAATTGGAGTAAGTTTGATCAGGAAATTGTTCTTAAATCGGTGCCTTCAAATTTCTGACTCAACAAATTGATTTTCGAATGCAAGACAAAAATATATACATATAAAATATATACAAATGATCTTCTCAAGAAATTTGCACTTTGAAAATTCAACGTAAAATTTAATACAATACGAATTTAAGTTGATTGAAAAACAAAACCTAATTAATTTTTCACACAATTAATATTTTAGAAAAACAAATACATACGCATTATACTTCAATAATTGGCTTCCTGAACAAAGAAATGAATCTTCACAGCACTCTATTTTTATGGGTGTTTTGAAAATATAATCTGGGTCAAATTAATATTTGACAAAGAAACTTAAAATTGGAATATAATTTTCTAATTTTTTTTATTAGTTTTATTTAAAAGATCTTTAGTGGGGAAGAAAAGAGTTTAGATTGTAAATATATGAAAAATATTTTTTTATCAAAAATACAATTATAAAATAAAATGTTAAAGAAATTGTACGTTAATTAAAATTAAATGATAAATATGATATTATTAAAAGGTTTGAGGGTAAAATAATAATAAAAAAATACTTTCTTTAAGGCCTTTTAGAAGTATTTTTTTAAAATTATTATATGCATGTAAAAATTTTAATTCAAGAAATACACATTTTTCTTTTTCTCATATTAATTGAAGGATGTATTAGAAACTATAAATTATATGAGAGTTATTGGTTTTATTTAAAAGATTTTTAATGAGAAAGTGAAGAATTTAGATTGTAAATGTATGAAAAATATTTATTGATAATATGAAAATAAAAAGAAATAAAAAATTAAAAATATACATTAATTAAAACTAAGGGTGAATTTGAAATTATTAAAAAGATGCGAGAGTAAAATAGTCCAAAAATTGTCTCCCTTCAATGGACTTTTAGAAGTAATACGTAGAATATATAGATATCCCTAAATTAAATAACATAATAAATATGATTATTTTATATTTATTGATAATAATATATATTAAATAAGGATATATTAGAAAACTTAAAAATATTTAAATTTTCAATAAGGAAAGTGACTTATAATTTGAGATAGACAAATAAGAAATACAAGTCTAACTTCACGAGACAGAAGGAATATATTATATCGGCATACAATCCAACAAATAAATTATCAGTAGACTATAATAAACATACTACATTTTCTCAATACTGAAGAAACAAACAGAAGAAAAGACTTAGCTTGAACAGGGTTTCAATGTTAATGTGACTTGTAGAGATAAACTAAGACCCTGTTTGATATGAAAGATTTCTCATGAAATTTTCCAACTTTTGCACCATTTGATTGCATAAATTTTTCATAGAACTTGTTTTTCAATTTTTCTTGAAATTTGTTATTTTCCTTAACTATAAGGAATTAGTTTTCTTGGCACTTTGGTGAGAATTGATTTTCCACCTAAGGTAGGTGGAAAACTATTTTCGTCTCGCTTGATCATTTTTGTTGTTGTTAGTTGACTTATATTTTTCTAGAAATTAATATTATTATTATTAAATACAAATATATGAAAAAAAAATGATTGATTGAAATAGAAAAATTTTGCATTATGGAAATTAATTTCAATCAAACTTGAAAATTTATTTACTTTTTTCACCTAGAAAATTAAATCAATCAAAAACATTAAACTTCTAATTTTCAATAATTCAATTCCATGGAATTTGTTTTCTTTCCATCCAAAGTTCACAATTGCAATAAAATGGACCCTAATTAGGGGATGTTTGAAACACAACCTTTTCCAGGGAATTGAAAACATTTTTCCACATTTTCGTGTTTGAAATGCACAATTTTTTTTGCAATTCCCTTTTTCCTTCTTTTCCTTCCACGCGTGAGTGTTCCTTCTTTTTGGTGAATTGGTTTTCTAACCAACTAGTAGAATTTATTTTTCAGGTAAAAGTTTTAATTATTTTCATCACGTTTGATCATTTTTGTTATTGTTAATTGAATTATTTTTTCTCAAAAATTAACGTTATTATTATCATATACAAATATGTGAAAAAAATTGTTTTGATTAAAATAGCTAAATTTTACTTTATTTGTCATGAAAAATAATGTCAATCAAACATTAAAAATTGGAAAATTTTCCACTTTTTTCACCTAAAAAATTAAACCAATCAAACACATTAACTTCCAATTCTTCAAGAATTCAATTTTCTGAAATTCATTTTCTTTCCACATAAATTCAACCCTCGATATAAAAAACAACTTAATAGTAAAAAATGGTGATTGGTGCGTATGAGATTAGTTTATTTAGAATCAAACAACAGTATTAGTGGTATTTGTAAACTATAAATTACACTAACCAAATCGAAGCGACCAAATATTCAAATGTTCCAATGGATTGCAGACATATTAATATTATAGGTTGCTCACATAAATAACCTACTTTTACTTTTAGGAATCAAATTGAAATTTACTTGAATTTTATAAAATTTGAAAATTACTTATAATAAAATTGTGAAAACTGAAAAATACTTCATAATCACGTGAAGTATCTTCTCAAATATGTTAGTATCACAGTATGATACTTATAATTCTTTTCATTTCTTTTAGTAACTGTGAAATATTTAAAAAATAAATAGTAGTAAAAATTAGTTTTATCTCCGTTTGATCGAGATCAAAATAAGATTTTTAGTAAATTTTGATAAAAGTTGATGAGATGTATGGTTAAAAAATTGTTTGACCCATAAAATATATGGTTGTAATTAATTGTTGACTTTGAGTTTGATTAATTTTTTTTTTTTTAATCTATATCGAACATGCCCTATGTAAAGTAAGTAATCGTACAATTATCCTTATTAATATTTAATATAAATGGATAAAATTGAACAATGGTATAATGTAATGTAACTGAAGATATTACTTCATTATTAAAAAAAAAAAAAAAAAAATTGTACTTACAGATTGTGATTACTCACTACACAAAGGCCCTAACAAGATCTTTAATACATTTATTTACTTTTTCCTTCTCTTGAGAAGGCAACATATGGGTATGTCCATGCAAAAATACTAATTGTGAAAGATACATCGCTACAATTTCTAATATTTGTCCTTGAGATTTGTTGGTTGTTATTGCAAAATAGGGCCAAACTGAAAATTGTTTTAGTTTAAAAGAAACACAACTTTATCACTTTCAAGTATTAAATATATGCGAGACAAAAAAAAAAACTTTTTTCCTTTGTGCTCTCCAATCTCAATTTCTATATCTATATCAAAGAATTTCTTTCAAAATATCGACAATGAAATTTTGTCCCATTGCAGAGTTCTTCTGTAGGCTTTGTATTGTGGAGTCATGTTACTGGATGATTTACTTTCTAACACTAATTCACGCGGTGACATACAATTTTAAGTTCATGAATTAAAATATTTTGCTTGAGTGGACTCTTCAGATGTATCTAATGACACATCAAACTATAAGCATCACAAAAAAGTGATTTATTAGAATGCATTTAATGCATCGACATTTTTAATTTTAGGGCTAGAGTAACTTGATTGGTCAGATATTCAAGGTTCTCAGCATGGTCTAATATATGAGTAAATACAATGTCAATCAATTTTTGTAATGAAATAAGGTATTCATCATAGTCCATTGTCATATTATGACATATATCCTAATCATTCTAGATGAACCCTTTTTTTCCCCTTCTATTCCAAATTTCCACTCGCAATTCGGAATAAATATTTACATCTTTTCTAGAGCTTTTTCAATAAAACATCATACATCAAAATTCACTCTTGGGATTCGGAAAACCATTACACAATTTAGTTCATAATTACAATGTGTAAAAATCGCATAATAAATTCAAGACTTCCGCACACGCCTATTTCTTTGGGCTAAGATTTTCGAATATCTGGAGGTGTTCTTGATAACACTTCTAAGTATTCACAATGTACATCAGAATAAATAATTTAAGCCTCCGTATGGTAACGGAATCTTTTTTTTTTTTTTTTTTATAAACATGTTTATAAACAATAAAAATTTTCAAATCACTTTTTAATCACACATATTTTCTCTCTAATTTTCAACCATTACTTTTTACCTCAAAATTATAAATAAACAAATTTATAAACCAAATAGTGTTACTAAACAGAGACAAAATGTAATGGTTGAACAATTCAAACTTCAAAGTATAACGATTGCAAATTTTAATTACACTTCTGACCACTAAATGCATTTGTTCCCAAAAAATAAAACCGTTTTGAGCACCATTAAATTATATTAAAAATAATGATAGTTAAAATATATAAATAATAAATAAATATATAAAAACAAAGTAACTGTAACAAAAAATACAGACACACTTTCCCGCCGAAAATCTATATTTATAAATCTATCTATAAATCTTAATCTTATCTTAATATTCTTAACTCTTAATATATATTATTATTATTATTATTATTATTATTATTATTATTATTATTATTATTATAGCCGTCACCAAAATACACACATAGTTTTCCGTCAAAAAATTCTAAATTTGAAAATTTTTTGCTAAAAAATAGTATATTAAATATTATTTTATATGTGTCATTAATTGCATTGGCATCCGTACTATACTATTAATAATATCAAAATGTTATTTTTTTCTATTTTATTGTTATTTTTTTAATAAATATTATATTATTTTGAGCGAAAAATATGTAATATGAGTTTCAATTAAATATCACAGTGAGAAGTTTAATGCAATTTAACAAGTGACAGCAAATTGTAAATATATTGTCCGTAAAATCATATAAAAAATTAAAGGTAAAGTTTTATTTTATATTTTTCATCAATATCTAATTCATTTTAAGTTATATTTAAGTCCTATAATAATATCTATAATTAGTTAACTAAATTCAATTTAATCATAGGTGATTAATTTATGTTCTGATTTTTCTCATCAAATTAAAATAAATAATAACTATACGAATTTTTAAGGAAAATCCAATTAAGTTGGGTTAACTTTACAAACTCAAGATTTCTTCACTTCATTCATTATTTTCACATTATTTTTATTTATTTACTGATTTCGTTCATTTTTCCATTTTTCATTATAAATTTAAATAACTAAAAGCTGCAAAAATATATTATAGATTTTAACAATTAGTTCATATATTTTTTATTAAAAAGTGATCGATCAGTAATTTTTATTAAAACAATAATGTAACAATATGAATAAAGAAATTGTCAGTATGAAGAAAGAATAATCAATTAATGTAACAATATTTTTAAGGCAAATAAAATTAAGTTGGGTTAATTTTACAAAGTCAAGATTTCTTCAATTCATTCATTATTTTCACATTATTTTTATTTATTACTGATTTTGTTCATTTTTCTATTTTTCCTTATAAATTTAAATAACTAAAATATGCAAAAATATATTATAGATTTTAACAATTATGTCATATAATTTCTATTAAATATTGATTGATTAGTAATTTTTATTAAAATAATAATGTAACAATATGAATAAAGAAATTGTCAGTATGAAGAAAGAAGAATTAATTAATATAACAATATTTATTAAAATTAATGATTATTTTTTTAGAAAAACACTTGATATTAATTATTAATACTTAAAAATCAAGTTATACGAAAAAAATCTAACCTACACCACTTTTTGGGAAGAATATGATGAAGAACAATATATGAAAAGAAAAAACGTTGATCTTATGAAAAATATGTAAGTTGAGTTTTGCACATGTATTGTATGAGCCAATTTTGTAGTTCAAAAGATTTTTTAAGAAAGAAATTTCATTTATTAAACGTTAATTCAAGAAATGGAGTTGATATATTCATGGTACAATCTCTAAAACACTTAATTCATCGTTTGTTTTCCTGTAAAGAAATAAAACAATTCAACAATTTACAATTTTATTAAAATATTAAAAAAATAATTATATGCCATAAAAAATTGTGAAACTTTATTTATTAATTTTATTATCATATTGACAAAATGACTCACTATATATATTTTATTTATATTTTCATTAATAATTTTTTAATGGCATATAATTAAATATGCATTTAATTATATTCAATTAAATGCATCGCATTTAAAAATTAATAATCATGCAAAGGATCTTTTGAGTTGAATTCCACATTCGTGCACCACAAATCTAGAGGTTGATTTTCACTTTCGTGCATCATCAATATTGCTTAATTTGTTACCTTAATTTATATATAGGATCACATATATTTAATTTGTTACAATTAATTTATTTTATGTAAATTATAATATTTTGATTGTTATTATTTTTATTCACGTTAGTAAAAAATATTTGGACGAAATTTTTTATTTATTCTATACAACATATATTTGAAAAATTGCATTACATAATTTAAATTTGAGCAATAGTTTAAATATGTTTTATCTATAGCAACTTTCGTGTATCACTCGCGTGTGAGCAACTACAAACTGTACAAATAATGTATTATTTAAAGAGGTTTTCCAAAATGATGAGAATTGTAATTTATTTCTATTTTGAGCATTCGTTGACAGTTTGTATCATTAATCAAAGCAAATTATGTTCAATTTTTTTCATATTTTGTAATGATATTTATCATAAAATCATTTTATATTGTTCTTCCATACAATGCACGGGTGTGATACTAGTACATATATAATAATAGGATAACCGTCACTATCTTATGCACATAGTTTCCCGCCCATTTTCACCTGTCATTTTAGGAAATTTCTTATTTTTATCAATTTATTTTAATACATGAATTAAGAAAGTTCAATTAATGCATATAATAAATAATTTATGGATTTATGAAAAAAAAAAAGTCAAATTATATATATTTTTTTCTTTTGATAATTATTGCATCATGTTGAAGTTAAAAAATATGCAATATGAGAGTCAAATCCAAGATCTCAACGAAAAGTTTAATACAGACTAATAAATGAGAGCAAACTCTAAACATGTCGTTCATAAAATCATTTTAAATGTTAAATGTAAAAGTTTTGCTTATACATTTTACTTTTTCCAACATCCAATTTTTTTTTAATTTATCTCATTTAATCTATCCATATATAATAATAGGATAATTGTCATCATTTTACGTACACAGTTTCTAGCCCATTTCACCTGTCATTTTAGGAAATTTATTTTTTATCAATTTATTTTAATACATGAATTAGGAAAGTTCAATTAATTCATGCAATAAATGATTTATAGATTTGTGGGAAAAAAAATCTATAAAAATCAGATTATAGATTATTTTTTTTCTTTTCATAATTATGGCATTATTTTGAAGTCGGAAAACACGAAATATGGGTGTAAAATTCAAGATCTCAAAGAGAAGTTTAATACAAACTATGAAATGAGAGCAAATTCTAAATATATCATTCGTAAAATCGTTTTAAATACTAAATGTAACAGTCTTACTTATAAATTTTACTTTTTCCAACATCAAATCATTTTAATTTATCTTATTTAAGTCCTTAAATGATACCTATCATTTCTTATCTAAATTCAATTTGAACTAAATGATTAATTTTGAATCTTTTTCTTATCAAATTGAAAGAAATAATAGATATTCGATCTTTCTAAATAAATTTAATTAAATTATTTAATTCTCTACAACTTTAGGTTTCAATAAACTCATTGGTTCAATTTGTAAAATAGAAGGTATTAGTAAAATCATTCTATTTAAAAATAGAACATGGTCAACACATTTATTTAGCATGCACAAAAATAATATGTGCAATTTTGAAAAATGAGTTTTAAAGAATGTGTGGTTGAGAATGAATATTGAAAAAAATTATTTTCGAAGATTCAAGTCTATACGAATAAGTGATAAATTCTTATATCTTGTGAGTCAAACCCCCATTTATAAATTGCGATGTATAGATGATTTTTTGTATATAAAGTTAATTATATTTGTAATACTTATTCAATAAAATTTAATTAAAATTTGTATTCATATTATTTATTTGTTACATTCATTTAAATATAAGATTGCGTATAAGTTTGTCACGAGTAAGTTAAACAAATTGAAACAATTAATTTAAGTTTGAGCATTTTTTTTTTTTAAAAATGTTTGGTAAATTTTGTTCGTAATGTATTTGCTTTTTTTTTTATGTAATGTAATGAAATATTTGTTTAATATTTAAATATCAATTATTGCATTAAGATAGTTGTACAAATTCTTATAGCGTTATACGGGGAGTCGAGAAATTAATTTTGTAAATGTCTATTGGCCTCTTTATTTCATTTTACGATTTGAAAATTGCAAACATTTCAACTTTTAGAAATCGAAAAATAGTAAGCTCAACTTCAATCATCAAATCAAAATTGTAAAGTACAGAATAAGTCACATGTTTATACTTACTTCGCTTAAATAGACAAAGAAAACTGAAGAATGAACAATTAGCTGTAAAAAGAAAAATGCAAATCGCAATTTTATGTTTTGCTTTTTTTAGTATTTTTCATTATATATAAATGCACAATTTTATGTCGGGGCGTTGTATTTTACAATTTATTCAATAAATAATTGTCAATTATATCTTTCGTGCATCGCACATGTGCGATTACTAGAAATAAATATATAAAAACAAAGTAACCGTTACCAAAAATATACACACACTTTCCCGTTGAAATTTACTTGCAATTTACTTGCTAACTTTGGAAAGTTTTTTACCAAAAACAAGAGATTAAAAAAAATAAAAATAAAATCATTAAAGTGTAATGGGAATTGGAACCATTTCAAAACGTGATGGTTGAATAATCCAAATTTTAAAGTGTAATGATTGCAAATTTGAATTACGCTTTTGAGCACTACATGCATTTGGTCCCAAAAACTAAAAAATATAAAATCGTTTTGAGCACTGTTAAATTATATAAAAAATAATGCTAGTTAAAATATTTTGTTTAAAAATAAAGAATGTGATATTTTGAGGTAAAAATTAGTAGTTCTAAAGTGAGGAGAAAAAATATGTATAATTAAAAAATTGTTTAAAAATGTGTTGTTTAAAAATATTTTGTCAAACAGAGATGTTTCGTTCCAACTCCAAAAAACGACAATTTGGATTTTTTTTTTTATTAACAAATGTGATTTTACTTATTAGGATGATTGATTTTAATAAATTATTAATTAATCTCACTATGTATCCCAACTTCATTTTTTTTTTAATGAAAAAAGGTAAAAAAAATTATATCAAAAGCATCATAAGTTTAATCTAAAAAATAAATAGATAATTTTAAATTGTTATAAAGAAGTATTCAAAATCCGTAATTTAGAAACTTTGTTTGATTTTTCAAAAAAAAAAAAAAGATTATTCAGAAATATTTTGAATAATTATAATGTAACTAATTTGATAAAGTAATGTTAAATTATTTCTAGAGATATACAATTATATTACAAGATGTGTTCAAATATATTAAAATAACCCGAAAAATTTTTTAGTTTAAAGAACAAAAAGATGTTTTAGTTTAAAGAATTTAAGAATATCCATTATATTGCGTATTTTTTTTATAAGTTTTCCAATTAGATTATAAAAATAAAAAATAAAAAAATGAGTAATCCAGAAATTTCTTTCAAATCAAATAATTTCATTCTTGATTGAATATAATTTTCTTTCAGATAGAATAATTTCATATTTGATTGAGCATTTTATTTTTGGGAATACAGTGTTCATTTATATTATTCTTGATTTTTTTTTTTGAACAATGATTATGTTTAATTTGAAAAATACTATTAAAAATTCTATAGAAATAGAAAATTATATCTAAACAATACATTAAAAAATAAACTTCATCAAAAGATAAAATATTTTTCCCTCCAAATATGACTTTTTATTGTATTATTTTGAATTCGAAAAATATGTAATATGAATGTTAAATCGAAGATCTCAACGAAAAGTTTAATATAAGATAACAATTGAGAGCAAACAGAAAATATATTGTCTGTAAAATTGTCTCAAAGATCAAATGTAAAAGTTTTAACTTTATATTTTTTACTTTTCCTCAATATAAGATTCATTTTAAATTATATTATTCAAGTTCTATAATACTATTTATAAACTATTTTTTGTAATAATTATTATTTTTTTTATAATTATTGCATTATTTTGAAGTCAAGAAATATGTATGTAATATAGGTGTCATTTTGAAGATCTCAACAAAAAGTTTAATAAAAGATAACAAGTGACAGCAAACTATAAACACTTGATCCTTAAAAACGTCACAAAGATCAAATATAAAAGTCTTAATAACTCATTCATTTTAAATTATATCATTTAAATTATATAATACTCAATATTCAGAAAACATAAAATCGGTCAAATCCAAAAAAGACAACATGTCGGATCGAAGGTTAAATCAGGTCAAATCGGGGTCGAACTGATTTTAATTAAAAAATTAATAATTATTTCAAACATCACACAAATTTCTAAAAAAAAAAAGGTTATTTTAGAAATAATGTTAGAAATAATGCAATATTTACTCATTTGGAGATAAAATTAAATACGCAAAAAATATAACAAAAATATTATTTAATTTTAAAATTACCAATTCATAACAAATATAGATTTATGGTTGAATTTTATTTATTATATTATATTATATTTCAAAATAAACTAATATAAAATATAAAAAAATAAGATAAAAATAATTTATTTAGAAGAAGAAAGTCCAACAAACAAATAAAAAAAAAATTTAAAAGAAAAAAAAAACAATTTCAGAAAGAAAAATCCTATAAAGATCATGATTTCCTAAATTTGATTAGTTTTGTAAATGTTTCATTTCCTATTTTGATTAGTTTTATCTTTTTAAAAGTTTTGAATTTGATAAAATTTTGTATTAAAATGTTATTGTACTATATTTTTAATTAATAAATGATTGTATAATTAATATATTTTCACAAATTTTGATCGAAATCATTATCACAAACATGTTCCCGTTCATCGCACGGGTGAAAATAATAGTATATTTAAAATCTATTTCGTTCCCACTAATTTTTATAAACTTCTATATGAAGCCAACTGGGTCTTATCTATCATGAATAATTAAATATAATATAAGGACGAGTTTTCAAACATTTTGTTTTGTTTGCTCTTATTGTATTGTTTGGTTGTAGGCCTTGTTTATATGTTTCATCAGTCAATCATTTCTTGACCTTGTTCTCAAAGGTTCCCTTTATTGATTGTTCTTTACCGTGTCCTAAGGTTTCTTAATTATAAATCGATATGACCTTGCTTAAAGTTTTTCTAGTATTCTACTAGTTCTTTACTTTTCTAGTATTCTACTAGTTTTTTTTTTTTTCCTCCACTAGTTCTTACCCTCAAAGCTTCCACCAATTTGAATTTTATTATAAAAATATTTCGGCATTAACGTTGTTCGAATTTCATTTCTGTTGTCGATCAAAAGTTTTAAATATCCCCACCTTCAAAGCATCTTACAATCAAGGAGCTCCTTTGAATATTCAATTATTGGCCAAAGGAAACAGAACAATCTTTAAGGAGTGATCTTTTCTATAAAAGCTTTTTGGCTTTTTGTAAATATGATGAAATCATCTACAAAGCAAAAATGTGAAAAAGGGATGACTCCACCGTAGTGTTGCTCCAAGGAGGAATGCAATGTAAATAGATGTTGAAGACCCTTAGTAAGGCATTCAACTATAATTATGAAAAGAGATGGGGATATTGTTCCCCTTGTCTCAATCCCCGAGTGGATTTAAAGAAGCCTTTCAAACCACCATTGATCATAATGGAGAATTTGCAGCTATAAATGCATTTGTTAATCACGTCTATCCACTGATCATTGAACCCAAAGGCAGTCATAACTTGCATGAGGAAGCCCCAAGAAACTCTGTCATAAGCATTTGCCATGTCTAGCTTAAGAACCACATTGACTCCTCTAACATTTTTATCATTAATGTTGTAATGTGTCAAGAGGACTTTGTCAGCTATTGATCTATAGCAACTTTGATTCTAAGAACTGATAGATGGCAGGACTTTATTGAGTCCGGTGTTTAAGAGCTTGGTAATGATTTTTTTAAGCAAGTTGTCCAATTGGTACCACGATTGAGCTTATGTATCCCATAAGGAGAGTTTGAATCCTGGGGACGTGTCCAGAAAGTTACAAGGGGTAAAATGGACTTATACTGTCCCCAAGTGAACAGTACGTAAACAAATGGAGTACAAAATATCTCTTGAGCCACAAAGGGCAAGATGGGAGAAAGTCTATTATTTTCGTTACAAGAAACGTACATTTTTGGTAATGACCATGGACTTTCTCCCATCTTTACCTCTGTGGCTCTAGCACTAATCCATATGTTATCAGCTTATGCACATTTCACTTTGGGAGAGCCTAGCCTCATCTTATCTCTCATGGCTTTCTAAGAGACTTAAGTTCAATCCTAATACTAATTGGACTTAGTAATAGGATTGAACTTAATTCTCTCATAAGGCATAGGTCTTGAGTTCGAATCATGGGGACGTGTCCAGAAAACTATGAGGGGTAAGATGTTTTTAGGCTCCCCCAAAGTGGACAGTACATCAGTTAATGGTGCACATAATATCTCCTGAGCCACATAGAGCAAGATGGGAGAAAGTTTGTAGCCGTTACACATAACTCCTTTCCTTGGCCAAGGGCTCATTTCCTGCCTCATTTACTTTGTTGAACAAATTTCCAAAGGTGCATCTGTTTCATTTAATTAAGGCAGAATTGCTCCAAATATTAAGATATATGAATGATGATTTAAACTAGGATATGTCATTTAAGCTGTTCATAACAATAGAGCAATGGTATGATGTGTCTTTATTTAAAGTTTGGGCTTTGAAGCACCAAATAGATCCAACCAGTCTGAATTAACCAATTGCTTGTATAATTTTTCCCAAATTCTACCATTGGTCTAGAGGTGCCAATCCGGGTGGTGCGGACCGGGTTACGGGCCAGCCCGTAAATTTTGAACTACAACAAGGCCCGCCCGCTGGCCCATGCGGGTCGCGATTTATTCTGATTTGGTCCGTATTAATAAAAACATAGATTTTTTTCATATTTATAGCAAATTTTTTGTTAAGTTTCTAAATACAAAATGATTAAAATGATAAATTCATATTTATACCATAAAAAATTTACATAGAATTTAAAATTATAGTTTATGTTATATGAATTTCTTCTAAATTTGCAAATTTAAATAAAATATAAACAAATAACAATTAAATGATAAATGTATTTCTTATTACTATTGTCAAAAATCATTATTTTTTTAGCTATTAGGGAGAAAAAAAATAAGATTTTACTTTAAAAGTTGTATTAGAGTTTCTAGAAGAAGAGAGATTTTCAATGTTACCATATTTAATAAAAACAGTTTTTTTTTTTTTTACGGGCCAGCGGGTTAACTGCGGCCCACGAAGGTTTGACCCGCAAAACCCGCAGTTCACAACTTCTTGACCCGTGAATCGCCCGCACGGGTCATGGTCGGCCCGCGGTCCCGGGTCAATCTGGACCGATTTTCACGGGTCTGGTCGGCCCGTCCGTCTTGACACCTCTACATTGGTCCATTTGAATTTCCTACCTTCCAATGGGAAATCATCCTCTGCACAGTCCACCATCATATCACGGAAATCATCCACTGGTCTAAGGTTTGGGTCATTGCCTCCTTATCTTTCTTCTCCAGATAGAATTGTATTAAAATCACCCCTATTAGCCAGGGCTTGGCTAAGTTCCGAGAGGTATTTCTTAGATCATCCTTAAAGTTTTTTTTTTTTTTTTTTTGATCGGATTGAAAACATAAAAACATGTTTTTAGATCATCCTTAAAGTTCCTTCTAAGAGTAGTGGAGCATTTAGCATAAACGGCAGTTAAGTATTCTTGGACTAGGGAAACCCAAACCCGAAAAAATCATATTACAATTGGCTGACAGATCTGTGAAGTATCCATATGGAATAATAGAAGATGTTTTGGTCAAAGTGGATAAATTCTTATTTCTAGCAGACTTCATGATTCTTGAAATCGAGGAGGGCAGTAGAATGTCTGATGTGAACCCATTCGGTATATTGATCGAAAATTCTGACAACAATTTAATATAAAATTCAAGAAAGCTAAAGTGGTAAATAAAGGGATAAACACCTTAACCCAAGTTTAAATCTAACCCAAAATTCAAGGATTAAACTAACCCTAGCCCAATGGGTATCAATCAAACAAATTTCAAAGTGGCAGAAATCAACAACAAACACAAGAATAATAATACTCTAGATTTAGTTGAAGAAATTCTAAGGATAATAAAAGAACAAAAGAGGTTAACCTTACCTCAAGGAGTCTCTCTTAAGACCAAGCTCAAATGAACAACTAAGTTAATGATGTTTGAAATGAAAAATGTGTATATAAGATACAAAATGGGCAAAAGGTGAAAATTCGAAATTTGCAAGAAAAATCCCATTTTTTGTGAAACGGAGTGTTTCGGTCGGCCGAAATGGGACTTTCGGTCAACCAATCCTCAGCTGAACGCGACTGAGGGTGGCTTCAAAATTCTTTGCAGAGTTTCGGTCGACCGGAATGACTTTCGGTCGACCAAAATTGGCTGAGTCCAATTTCTCCTTCTTTTTTGCTCCAACTTGATTCTTGGCTTATTTTTTCTTGACTTTAATTACTTGTTTAGCCTCGAATCTTGAACCACTTCGGCATCGGATCTCGTCATGGGTCCCACAGACTTGCACATCGAGGTTTGACTTTCTCGATTCTCATCAATATCACTCATCTTTGGTAGACATTTCCTACATTTTCCATGGTCCATTAGAGATGTTGTAATGCTTCATATCTCTATGTGAATCAAAATAAGTCTTAATTAAATTCATTAAATCTTTGAGAACCCATGTAACGATCTTAATAACAATAAAAGGTACATCTATACTCTTATCTAAATTACAAGATTTTTTTTGTGGACTAAATCTATATTTTACCTCTCGATTATTATAAATTTACGTATCATTGATTTAGTGGCCAGTTAATCCGAAACATTAATATTCATAAATAAAATCAATATCTAAAAATTTAAACTACTAAAATCTTGAAAAATAAATTAAATGGTGACATATAGATTACATTGTTTGCTCAAACTAATGATCTAAGTACTTGTACTAATGAAAGAAAAATAATAAAAAGTAATAGAGTCCACCATCGGATTTTGAAATCTTGATGAAATACTTAATTGGATCTTTCATAATGAATCTTCTTTAAAATACAAATATAAAATGCATAAATAACTGTATATTTCAGCAATTTTTATGAGTTATTGTTAATTTTATTGAAAATGCAAATTAATATAATTTTTGTAATATTTGCCTCTTGTATTTAATATTTTTTCTTAAAAAAAAAGTATTTCATAATCTTAATATCTACACGTATTTAAATACGACATTAATTTATACGAATTTTTAATTTTTTAATTTTCAAAAGTTACAAATTCATTTTAGTGGGAAAATGGCTTTTAATGTTATTATATAATGTATAACATAATATCAAGATAAAGAAAAGATAAAGATATGTTAATTGTAGTTACTTGCACTCACCGTTTAGTGCTTAAACACATAAAAATGTAATATTGCTTTTAGTTGAATGTCAGGAAGTTGATTATCCCAGCATATTTCATATGCTGGGATATATTCAAATATCCCTTGATGAAAGAAGATCAAACTGTTTTTGTGATATGAAGCAAAAGAAATGTGTGAATTGGATGAGATACTGTTTCATGTCATTGAAACAAGCACACATTTTGTTTCCTTAACAACAAAAAGAAATATATCTTGCACATAAGATTGAGCTCAAAATCATGCTCGAATTAGTCTCTTTAGTTTAACACAGAGTGCAGCTCCATTAACACCTGCAATTAAATTAATATGAAGACTATATACTGTGCAGAATAAATGTAAGACTTTATTGTAAGGATGTCACAAGAGTAAGGCCTTGCATTAAGGGGATGATGACGGAGTTGTTCCTTAGGAACATCCACAATAGATCCAATGTGCTTGACAAGATCTCCTTCTATAGCAGTATCACTACCAAATCCTTGATTTCTTTCTTATATTTAAATAACTTATGAAGATGGACATCATCTAATTACAAGGTCAACAAATTGGAGAAGTAATCGTTCGCGTTATACACCTTTGAGGCCACAATATGCATGATAGCACACCTAATAAAAGAGAAATTCGTTTTTGTTATAAAAAAAAAAGTGGGCTCAAACTGATATTTAAATGCTCAATTTCAAATGACAAAATAACCTAAATATGTCATGATTTTGTAGCCCCAAAATCAATAGTCTCTTCAGAATTTCAAAACTCGTCTGTTACCTATTAAGAAAAATCGTGAGAAAATAATGAGTTGATAGATCAGTAAGTTGAGGATTTAGAAAATAATTATACTTCCTCATAAATACGTATTTATCGAAAATCAAGTTCACATTATTCAATATTTCACAATGTAATACCATATAATCATAGTTCAAATGTGAGACATTCTCATAATACTGAAAATATCATCTCATTGTCAAATCAATGGCATAATCTCATCACATCTCAATTATTGGAAAATCTAAGAAAAATGCACCATTTTTTTTTTTACTAAAATCAGTAATCTAATCATATGCGCGTAGACTGCTTCTCAGGCGGGTCTCAAACACATCTAATAATCAATTCTAGAACACGACTAAAACTCCTCAGTGAACTATATTATACACAGTCAAGGCCGCCTCAAGGTATTATCATACCCTGTAAAGACCCCTCAGTACAGTATAGAACAGGGTCAAAGCCACCTTAGTAAACTAGAATAATTATATAACCATTGGTACTTTTTCAGGTCGATTTCAATATCACACGTCTCACATTTCATTTAACATATTATTATTTCACATATTTCTGAATTTCACCAATCTCATATTCTGATAACATTTCATAATAACCACGTAATTGTACAAATAAATCGAATAATCATTTTAACGTAATCATATAAACTTCTTATTAATATTTGAAAATAATTAAGTTTCCGACTCATCGAGTTCTCGACAATGAACTCGCTAGGTTGGTAGGCATTCTCAATCTTCTCGTTACCTCCTTAATTCATCGCACCAAGTTTGGAATCTCATATTTGTCCAAGAGATCATATTTACTCATATAAGTACCTCAAGCAATATTCCTATAATATGGAATAAGAATTAATTAATAATAATTTGATGTACAAAATTTTCCAACTTCTAATCCCAACTAAAATCACTAAGAACATTTAAATCCTTTACAAGAATACTTTTAACATCCTATCCCCAATAAATAATACTTAATCTAATAGCCAATATCTAGTAATGAATTTGATTTCCATACTAAAAGTTCCAAGAAAATCAAATGGCTTATAAAACTAACAGTACATTTTAAATACTGAATTCTATTATCAATTCTGTATATTGAAGTCTATTATCAATCTATTGACTAAAACACTATTCCGGACAGATTTCAAAAATAGAAATTGTGTATGCCTAGCTAAAAAGATGCATAGGTGTAAAACATTTAATGATACTCATGGGGTATGATCCTTATATTATGCTCAGAGTGATACATTGAGCGAGTCGTGCGTCATGACCGTCTTGGTTGAAAACGATCATAGAACTCAGAATAATCGAGGTCTTGGTCAGGGTCGCTCAACGGTGAATGATCTCAACCGCACATTGGTGAATGATCTCATCTGGTGAAATTAGGGATGTCAACGAGCCGAGCTGGCTGGCGAGCCGAAGATCAAGGCTCGAGCTTTTAGAGGTCGAGCTTTTTTTGGCCCGAGCCGAATCGAGCCAAAGCTTGTCCCCAAAAATAAGGGCCGACTCGAGTTTTTCCAAGCCGAGCCAAGTCCCGAGCTTTTAATTTATTTATTTTTTAATAAAAAAAAATCCATAAAATTTTTATTGAAAATGTATATATATAGCAAGTTGAGATAAGTTCGTGGTCAAAATTTATGGTTCAAGCTCTCATCGAGCCTTTTAAGCGGGCTTTTTTTTGGCTCGAGCCGAGCTGAGCCAAAGCCCGTCTCTCAAAAAAATCTCGGCTCGAGCTTTGGCTCATAATCTCGAGCTATGAGTCGAGCTAAACCCGAGCTTTTTTCGAGCCGAGCCCGAGTGGCTCGAGCCGACGAGCCGTTTTGCCATCTCTAGGTGAAATGAGACCGCCTAGGTGAATGATCACTACTAGACGAATGAAAAGCAGGTGCCTCTTATCTCAAGGTGGAGCTTAGTGATCGCAATGGAGCTGATCGGGGAAGATCAGTGTCGATCCAAATCCAGTCCACGAAATTTCGGATCGGATCAAACAGTAAAAATCTCGGATCGTGTCGGGTTCAAATTAGGTCGGATCGGAACAAACATTAAGAAATTTTCGGTATATATTTTCGTTAACGACAAATAAATCAATACATATTTTATAAAATAACTAATGTAATATCTAATTCATACAAAAAAATATAACATATATAGAGTCTAGAGAATTAATGATTTTGTATCAAATTCAATAAAAGATTATATATTTTATATTTAATTAATTTTTTTTTACATACTTTTTTAATTTTAAAAAAAAAACTCGAATCGCGGATCGGGTCGGATCGGATCACCCCTGATCCAAATCTGATCCATTGATCCACGGATCGGATCTGGTCGGATCGACGGATCAACGGATCGCATCGAATTTTTTTGCTATCTCTAGACTGGAGCTCGTGTGTGATGCATTTTGAATAGTGACTAAAGGGATCTGTGGTGTGCTCGATCCAAATAAAGATGCTCTAGTAGGTGATGGGAAGTCTATCTCGGTGTTCTGTATGCAGTTTCCCAAACCCATCTCATCAATATCACTCTGGATTTGTACCTTAACCTTATCTTGCTACAGGGTAGGGGTAGGAGTAGGAGTAGGTGACAATGTGGAAGTCTGAGCAGTGGAAAGCTCCTCACCAGAAAGATTAGTGACAAAGCTCTCAATGGAAAATATCAAGGAAGATATGATTTTCATATGCTACTTTGCCTTAAAATGATTTAACAGATGTTGTTTGACCTTTAATTTCTCTATGCCTAGCTCTATCAGTAGACCATGTGGAAGGAGTTGTGGAACTGTCCCTCCTGACCCATGAAAAGACTGTGTTGTCTTTAAAGATGATGGGGAGCTAGTGTGAGTAGTCGTGGCTAGTACCTCTATAGCGAGTACAACACCAGTAGGTGTAGGTGTAATAGAGATAGGAGGTACCTCAATAGGAGCCTATAGAGGAGGCTCCGATATGGTAGGAATTACCACTAAAATAGGCTCAATAGATGTAGGAATGGTCTATGTAGCCTTTGTGTGAACCTCTGGTATGATCTCAGTAGTAAGAGGAGATACCTCAATAGGAGACTCTGTAGTCAGCTCGGAAGATGTAGGGAGAATCTCTGTGGTAGGCTCAATAGCTGTAGGATATGTGTTGTGGTCTCTGATATAACCTCTGTACGTGTGGTATAGTTCTCTGTCACTGATGGTATCAACTGTGTAACTAAAGATGCTACAGTGGAAGTAGTGGGGAAGAAAGAGGGGGATGTTGAAACTGGGACTCACCTCTTCTTCTGTATGGGAGGTGGTGCTGTGACTGATGGCGTAGAAGTAGGTGGTAGTGGTGCTGGTGCTGGTGCTAGTGTAGGGTGAGCTGGTGTTGGTGGTCTCCCAATCTGACACCGAACATTTGAATGCCCCATAGCCATGCACCTAAGACAATAATCTGGCTTCTTGTCATAAACTACTAGCTACCAGTACCTAGGGTATTTATGTCTCTAAAACCAAATCCGGTCTGGAAGCTCAAACTCCAAATCGACCTCAATGCAAACTCGAGCTTCACTAGGCCTACGAAGATCTATGGTGGCCTCATCAATGTGCAGTGGGACCCCAATGGCCCTAGCAAGTGAATATAAAAACCCCTTGGCTCGAAAATGAATCGAAAGTAACGGGAAGGATGCCCATACGGGAACAATGGGGGGCTCATGTTTAGGGGAAAATCCTGGTGTCCATTTGATTCCCCTCATGAGACATCCCTCAATATACCAAGATGGCTTAAGAAATAACCGTGCATAGTCATCCTCATGAGTCAAGTGAATCAATATATGATGAGCATCTATAAGCCCAATGCTAAAATCGCCAAGAAACCCAAATTTTAAAAAGCTATAACATACGTTGGTGATTGGAGGCTTGCGTTGAGGGAATTTACCAAAAAGTGTAAAATTTTATGGCACAGATAAGTAATCTTCATCCTCCTCAGTAACTTCAATAGTAGGCTCATTCAGATATAGAAAAGGTTCCTTAATGGCAAACCTGTGCAAAGCATAATCTAGGGGTACTTATGTGACTGAAATAAATGGTTTGGTTTGGCTTCTTTTGGTCTGATTAATCATAGGTCAAGCATTAAGTGTGGCAGCATATGAATTTCAAGGATGAATTTGGGTATTTTTAGAAGCTGGGACAGCAGAAACAGAAGCTGAAGAAAATTTTGCGGCCGAGGCTAATTGCGGCGGGTTTGCTTCAAAAACTGATTTTTTTGGCCAAATCAAGCAAGGGGGAGACCCTACTAGGGGTTTTTTTATGTTTTGAGATGATTGGCAGTGCTGCCATAGCCTGAATCAGATTCGAAGTGGGTCGATTTTCAAATCTAATAGTATGAACCCTATTTGCCTCCTTTTTCAAATTCGCTGCTTAGGGCACTTCAAACGACAAAACCTCTTCATGGATATTTCCTCTAGTAGTAGGGAGGTTTTCCATTAATAGTTGAGGAAAATAGAATTAGAGGCTCCATATTCCATTTGGAGATGTAAGCATTTTCAATTTGTTATATCTTTATACCGTACTAATTATCTTGAAGTTATTAAATGATTCATTCTTAAAATTCTTTGAGGTTTTCTAATTACATAGAAATTTTACATGGGATTAATTAGGACTCTTTTCGTTAATATTTTTACTATGCACGGGACACATATTGTTAGAGGAAAAAAAGATGTGACATCGAGGTCAAAGAGCAAAAAGTAAAGGTTTGAAGATTGTTGGGATTAAAAATGACAACCATGCTACAGGAAAATAATGGTGAACCGAAAGTTGCACACCTGCACACATGACTGGCATCCACTATTTTACCCATTACATCAATTTCAAAATCAACCATCCCAATTTCGGTGCAACTTTCGGTGTAGGAATTCGATTCCTCGAGCTTTTTCCTAAAAAAGATTCTCAGTGCAATATTTAATTCCTTCATCCATCGAGATTTTAAAATCTGGTTATAAACTCTATTAATTTTTATAATTTTTTCATTAGTAGATCGATCAATAGTTATGAAAGTTAATTTAATCTATATGTGATCCTTTAATTTAATTTTATAGATTCTAGTAGTTTAAATATTCATATGTTGATTTTACTCATGGATTTTAATGTTTTGGATTAACAAGCCACTAATTCTGTAACAAATCGAGAGCTAAATTATATATTTAGACCACATACTAAAATTAAGTAATTTGGATAAAAGTGAGGAGATGCATTTTCTTATGGTTATTGTGGTTGTGGTTGTGGTTGTTACATATGTTTTTAGAGATTAAATGCCTTAAATTTAGGCTCATGTGAATTCACATTGAGATATGGTGAATCGACATAGTTAAATAAGTTCAATTTGAAGTTGAGAGGAATAAATCGGATACTTTAGAAAAATTCGATCGAACACTACAATAAGTAAAGATTCTTGATTAATGAATTAAATAATAGTCCTCGTGGAATATAACTTTTTACGATATCATACACTTGAGATAAAAAAGAAGGGATTTTGCATAGACAACACTACAATGTATAATATACATAAAATTTGACAAATTCTCAAAATGTGCTAAAAAATGACTAATTTTGGTCATGAAATGTCTACATTGCCCCTAAATTCACTTTTTGGGAAACTTTTTAATTGTAATTATGAATCAATTAATGATCGCATCACGCAAGAAACTAATGGATAAATGTTTAAAACAGTTGATAAAACATTAGACAAAAATTCATTCTAAAAAATAAATTAAAAAATCAATAATAATATTATTTTTTTAATTTTATTTTTATTTTTATTTTAATACTTACTCATTCCTACTCAAGACATTTATATTTTTTCCTCCATCTTCATTTATACTTGAAGAAGATAGAATTAGAGGCTCGACATTTTATTTGGAGATGCAAGCATTTTCAATTTGCTATATATCTTTATGCTGTACTAATTATTTTGAAGTTATTAAATGATTCATCCTTATAATATATTGAGGTTTTGAAGAATATTTGGACTAAAATAACAACCTATATTTCCTCATAAATTCATGAGATTCTCTATTATTGTAATATTCTTCATTCCATAAAATATTTTTATCGTATTTTGTCGTTTGGTAGTTGAACATTGATGACTAACATTAATTGATGAAGAACTTGATAACAACCCTTGCATTTAAAGATGAGTCGCGCATTGTGAACTGTCGATTTCGACGAGTCATCCATCGAAATCGACAAATTTCAAACATCGACATCAATAGTCGAACTATCGGTTAACACAGTACACCATGTACTAGTTCATGTTCCATTCATCAGACATTTGAAATGTTTGCTCCATTGACGTACTGATATCATATTTTCAGGCAAGGGTGATAATCTAAGATTTATTGACTCGCACGATTAACAATTTGTGCAATTATATGATGCATGGAAGTGGCGAGGAAAAAAAAACACATCTATTGTAATGCCTAGCGATATCATAGTGGTATTGTAGGACAGATTCGTGTGACATGTACCCATTCGATTGGGGTAAGTGACTGTTAATTCTTTATTTGACGGGAATATTTGTGTTTTGGTAACTCTCTTTAGGATCAATTGTAAGTAATTTTGTAGTTACTTTAATATTTTGTGGATGATGTGCACTTATCTAATTTTGTATTTTGGTAACTCTCTTTAGGATCAACTATAAGTAATTGTAAGATTTCTTGTTTGTTGATTCTTGAAAAAATCTACGTTGAAGGCTTGACGACTGAAGGATTGAAGTTGAACGACAGAACTAATGAAAGAAAAATGAACAAAGGTATACGCAAAAAGTCGAGTTAGAGAGGGGTGCTCTCAACTTGGGCGATTTCACGCACTGGTGCTCGACTACATCTGGATCCTTCACTGTTCTTCCTGTTTTCTACAGATTTTGGTGGTTAATAAGTGCATTTAAGGCTAGGAATCTCCTTACCTACCTTCATTTTCACTTATCCAAGCATTTAATCCCTCATCTGGGTTCTATTTTGCGATTTTGAAATCGGTGTTACTGTTCAAACGCGAAGAACAAATTGATTATTGGCCTTGAACTCGTGGATTTCGTGGGGTTCCAAGTACTGGGATTCCCTCCCCTTGCCTGCCTGAAATCTTGTTTTGGTGGATTTATTTCAACATTTTGAAAGGATTTTGAGCAGCCCCTTCAACTGGGTTCGGGTTTCAAGCTGTCTAAGGCTAGCTCTAGCTTGGATTCTCTGCATATTTTGGGAACCTGCACTCACACATTGGCTGCTTCTGCACTATTCATACGTGGATTTGGCTCCCAGCAAGAGTGAAGCTTTGGTCTTCTCTTCATTTTCTTGCTAGGAACCTCCCCTCCTATGGTTAGTGTGGTTTACTTGTGGCCTTGTCGGCCTAATTTCAGTAGCCTTGTCGGCAATTATTACTATATTGCTTGTGGTGATTGTTGAGTTGTGTTGGGTGGAGTTGGGTTGGTTTGATTGGTGTTGGTTGTTGTTGGTGATTGTGTTTGGGAGGATTTCTCTCCTATAATGGGAAGGAAGAGAACAAAACAGACATTCAGCCATCTACCTCTGATGAAGGATTCTGCGCAGACATCTATAGGGCGTGCTAATGTGGTTCTTGAACAGGGTACTGGTTCTAGCAATGGTTTTCAAGGTTTTCCAAATGAAACTTCAGAGGACATGAACAGTTCTAGAACTCTTGGAGATGTGGATACAGAAACAGAGGAATCTTTGGAAGCTTCTCATGCTCAAGTAAATCTTGAAGCTTCTGGAAATGAAGAATCTAAGTCACCTAGCTCTCAAACATTGGGGGATGTGGACAGTGCAACTGAGGACTCCATGAATGTCAGTCAAGTTAAAAATGATGTGTTGGTGAAGGGCGCAGGGGAGGATAAATGTAACACCCCAAGTTCAAAAATTTTAAAACCTAGGCGTGTTAACTTCCATTCACATTATATGCGGAATTAAATTTTTTAAACATTAAAATGCGGAAACAAATCATTTAAAAACTTCAACGTTTTCATTTTCTGTTTTAAAGTTTTATAGAAATTTCGGCAGAGTCTCCTCTATAACTTGGACATAACAACCTGTAGAGGGACATCATACCTACAATACATATGCAAATTCTCAACCCATTCAAATCCAACATTTAACATCCAACCACAATTCCAAAATTCAACTTCAACATCAATTTCCCAAACTCCTCAACAAAATAACTTGAAGTATAAATTTATAAACTCATGAAACATGATAAAAACTAATCACAGGGAAATACCATAAATTATTTTAACTAAAACAGACAAACTAATCAAAAGGATTTATCAGTTAAAAGAATAACCAATGAATTAGTTTGAGAAAGCCCTTCATTTATTCTTAAAAGAAATAGAATTTATTAGTACTGTCTGAGTCAGCCGCCAAATGCTCTCCTCGGATCACCTAACTTTCATCACCTGAAATGTTGGGGAGGGATTGGGGTGAGCTAAAGCTCAGTAAGTAAACTTTATGCATGAATGCATGCTTATGACATGAAATGCTTTAAACTTTGAAATATGTATCCCCATTCACTTAACCTTTCAAAACTTTCAACATTTCGAACTTTCACTTAACATTTCAAAACTTTCACTTTAGATTTCCATCGTGAGCTCACTTGGTGTAACTTCTAGTCAATCAGAATACAGTGGGCAATTACTTATTTGGAACCAGATCCCACCGCAAAGCGGTTTAACATTCACTTTCCCACCGCAAAGCGGTTTAACATTTACTTTCCCACCGTAAAGCGGTTTAACATTCCGTCGCAAAGCGACTTAATTCGGGTACGCCGGTCCCCCGCGCCCCATTTCCCACTCGCAACTTTCATGAACTAGAAGCACACTCATTCATTCTTTACAAACTTGGAATACATGACTTTTGAACAAACTTGCACTTTGACACATTTCTTTCATTTAAAACATTTGACTTCCTAATTTCGATGCCAATGCATGCTTGATGATGCAATGACATGATAATGTGCATGCTTAAACATTCTTCTCAATAACATATGCTTTCATAATGTAAATGCAATTCATCAAAGCAAATAAGTTGCACGACAGTCATTTACACATAACTTTCACATTTACATTCAACTTCTATGAAAATAGGGGGAAGTTTACTTACCTGAAATCCTTAGTATTTACCGTTCTGAACTTGCAAGTGGAAGAGTCTCGGATACCCGTAACGTCAATGTACCAAAATCCCTAATTATTCACATTCGTCAATAAATATGACTTTTAGTTGACAATTAAATTCGTTATTCATTTTAATACTCAATCAAACATTAACTGAAATTAAAACTTCAATTTAACTCACATGTGATCTTATATCGAGACTAGAGCACATAAAACTAAAGAATTTCCTTTCATACTTTCAAATTCCCAAAACATATACTTTCATGTGACTCATAATATGACAAACACATTTAACACCACATATAATATCATATTCGAAGTAACACATTAAGTTCAAGGAAAATTTTGGAATCTTACTTATCAAATCATTCAAAAATCAAAATTACTCAATATTATCAAAACTTAATTGTCACATGGACAATTTCAATTACCGTTCTACTTGATCATAAATCTGAAAATGACAATTATAATAAAAATGTACATAAAATTCAGTTTAAACAACCTGATTATTTGAAATTCCCAAATTTGAAAACTTCCATTAAAATCAACATTGAACCAATAGAAAGTCAATTAAATACCATTATCATTTACAGTCTGAAATTTACATACATTCGATATCTATATTTATAGGTATCAGTATCATCATAAAATTCCCAGATTTAAAATTAATACATAAGGATTGCATTTTCAGCTAGCAAATTAAAACCTGGAATTCTCACACACATAACATGAATACATACATAATGATATATACATTCATATACATAACATCATTAATTCCCAAATTCATGGTTAACTCGAAATTACACAAAAATTAAAATCTGAAATCTGAAAATTGTATTAAAAATACATACATACTTACATAAATTCTTATATACATCAATATATACATACAATTAAACATAAGAATTTGTGTATGTGTATGTGTGTGAAAACGTGTGTGCGCGCGTTCGGTGCAGTGTGTGTGACTGCGTGTGAGAGGGGAAGGGGAAGGGGACGTTACCGTGGTGAAGGTGCACGGTGGTGGTGGTGGTGGTGGTGGTGGCCGGCGACAAGGGAGAATTCGAGGGAGAGAGCGACGGAGAGGGAGAGGCGACGCGGAGAGGGAGAGACCGAGTGAGAGAGGCGTCGGGTGAGAGAGTGGTATGAGAGTGTGAGATCTTTAGGTTAGGTTTAATGTTTAACTTTTGGTAAATTGCAATTTAGTCCCTCAACTCTCATAAATTAGTAATGTAGGCACATAACTTTCAAATAAATTCCAAAGTGTCACCAAACTTTTCTCAACTTCAATTTAATGCAATTTAGGCAAATTACTACTCAATTACAATAGAATTGGCAAGCAACAATTAAAATAAACAATTAGACATAGAATTGCATGTAAAATAATTAAAATCACTAATTTATAAACTTTCGAATTGGTACATTGATCGAGACGGCGTCCAAGTCCTTCTACTGCAAAATAATTCCAATTATAGACGTTAACGATCATAAAAGTATAATTTATAATAACATTCACCACAATATTACGTGGAATTTAAAATTGCAAGAAAATGAAAAGCAGTCTTACAATAAACAAGATAGTTCCATTCCTTGGAGGAATCTTTTCAGGAACAACAGGACACGGGACAGTGAAATCTCACTTAAGAAGGCAGCCTTTGAATCAATTGATATGTGCATCAACAAGGAAGAGGTTGATGACCTTGATAAATGGGGTTTCTATTTAGTTGGGTATTTTGCTGCTAAGTTCCCTGGGAAGAATGCTTTGCTACAAATTTGTAAAAGTTGGGGAGTGGTGTATGAGCTTACTATGCATAATAGTGGTTGGTTGGCTTTCAAATTTGATTCCGTGGAGGATAGGGATAAAGTGCTTATGGATGGGCCATACTTTGATTTTGGAAGGCAACTTATGCTCAAAATCATGCCCTCCCTGTTCCGGTTCGATAATTTTGAGTTTACCATGATGCCTATCTGGATTAACTTACATGGGTTACCCCTTGAATGTTGGAATGCCACAATCCTTAGCAAAATTGCTTCGCTTGTTGGGAAGCCAATATGTACGGATAAACTTTCTTCTACAAGAGAAAGAATCACATATGCGAGAGTCCTAGTTGAAGTTGATGTCTCAGCCCCATTGTTGAGAAGTTTTAAAATCACCCTATCGAATGGAACTTATTATGTTCAAAATATTCTTTATGAATATGAACCAAAATTTTGTTCTGGGTGTCAAGCTTTTGGCCACACTACCTAAGGTTGTAGATTTAATGAAATGTTGCATGGGAAAAATCAGAACAATAAAGGTGTGAAGGCTGGTGGAACTGATCAAGGAAAGGGCAATGTTGAATCTGAAAGTGCTAGGCAGACTGGGGACGCAGGTGGTGCTGGGGACGCTGGCTGCAATGCTGGGAACGAAGCCTGCAATGCTGGGAACGCAGCCTACAATGATGAACAGGAAGTACTAGAGCAGCCTTTTATTCAAGTTCGGAAAAGGGGTAAATAAAAATCTAACAAAGGGGAAGTTAATAGTGAAGAGCCAAAAGGAAGGAAAACAAAGGTGGATTTTGAAGAAAGTTCCCACTAGGGCATCCTCTAGTGCAAATAAAAAGGGGCAAGCACTCCTTACAAAGGCGTTTTCATGAAGATTGCATGTTGGAACATCATAGGTTTCCATTTACCTTTTAAACAAAATGGAGTTAAGAGTTTGTTGCTTGAAAATTCTATTGATATTTTTGGCATCTTGGAGACTAAACTTTCTGAATGGAATTTTAGGAAGATTATGTTGAATAAATTTGGAGGTTGGGAATGCATTCATAATTTTGATACTCATGTGGCTGGGAGGATTCTTATACTTTGGAACCCCTCCAAAGTTGATGTGGTTAACTTGGGTGTCTCATAACAAATTATTCACTTGAAGGTTACGTGCAAGACTACAAGTATTTCCTTTAATACTAGTTTTGCTTACGGACTCCACTTTATTGTTAGCAGAAGGACGCTATGGAAAAATAATTTGGAGTTTAATGATCAATACAACTCCCCTTGGTTATTGATGGGGGATTTTAACAGTATTCTGAAAGATGATGAGAGGCAAAATGGGGTTACTGACTGTTCATCGTATGAGATTAATGATTTCTAGGAGTGCTGCGTTTTTTCGAGACTTAGTAATTTGAACTCTATTGGTTGCAAATACACATGGTCAAGAAATGGTGTTTGGACGAAGCTGGATAGAGCTATGGTCAATGGTGCATGGGCTGACATGGGCCTTTTTGGTCTTGCAAATTTCCTCCCCCAAGGATGTTTATCTGACCATTCAGCTTGTATCGTCACTTTATTTCAGCCTGATTGCAATAAACAGAAGCCGTTTAAGTTCTTTAACATGTGGGCATCCCATGGAAACTTCTTAAGTATTGTTCAACAAAATTGGTCAGTGTAGCATTACTTTGGCATGGCACAGTATCAGTTTTGCAAAAAGCTTAAGGATTTGAAATGCCCTCTGCGTAGTCTCAACAAGAAGCACTTTTCCCATATTTCATCTAGAGCCGAGAGAGCTAGGGCTGATTTGGAAATTGCACAGCTTCAACTGCATGATGACCCCTCTAATCTTGAGCTTCAGGTTCGGACGGGTGAACTCAAAAAGCTTGCGGTGAATCTTAGTGAATCTGAAAGGAGCTTTTACTTCCAGCAGGCCAAGTGTGTCTAATTGAAGAATTGTGATAAAGGGACGAAATTTTTTCATTCCATTGTGAAACGTAACATGAAAAGAAATCACATTGCAGCGGTGGTTAAGGCTGATGGGGATCTTACAGTTTCACAAGATGAAGTTGCAGTTGAGTTTGTTTCTTTCTATAAAAATCTGTTGGGAACATTTTCTCCTAGAGACCAGATTGATAGTGCTATTCTTCAAAGTGGCTCGGTCATCTCTGATGAACAAATTCAGAATGTTCTCAAACCTATCACTATGGAAGAAATTAAAGCAGCGGTTTTTGATGTAGGGGATGATAAATCACCTGGGCCTGATGGGTTTTCAGCTTGTTTCTTCAAAAAAGCGTGGGGTATTGTTGTGGCTGATTTCTGTAGAGCAGTCTTTGAATTTTTTGAGGAGGGTTCTCTTTTGAAGCAGATTAATCACACAGTTATTGCATTGGTTCCCAAATCCAGTCACTTATCTTTGGTGGGTGATTACAGACCTATTTCTTGCTGCAATGTGATCTACAAAGTGATATAAAAAATTCTTGCAACGAGACTTGTCCCCACTTTATGCACCATTATTGATAGTGCTCGGTCGGCCTTTGTTGAGGGAAGAAGTATGACAGAAAATATTCATCTTTCCCAAGAGCTTCTCCAACAATATAACAGGAAACGCATTTCTCCAAGATGTTTTTTCAAGATTGATCTTAAAAAGGCTTTCGACACCATCAGTTGGAGCTTCCTTCCGGAGGTACTTACAGGGTTGGGATTTCCCTCAATTTTTGTTAGGTGGATTATGGAATGTGTTACTAATGCTTAAGATCCTTAAAGCCAAGTTCCCCCCTCAGTTTTGGGCATACAAATGCTTCTCCAAGCCACAAGCGCTTTGCCCCCATTCCAGAGAAAATTCCTGCAAAGTTTGGTGATTTTATCCAGAACCGTCGCTGGGATAGGTAGAATAGAGAGCCAAAAGCTTTCAATATATAGCACCACACTCCTGATTAATTCAGCCCTCCCCGCATGAGAAAGAGAGTGCATCGTCCATGCTTTAATAGTATCAGCCACTTTGTCCACAAATGGGGCATAATGAGTGACTTTAAGTTTATGAGCCACAAAAGGAATCCCAAGATATCTAAAGGGCATGATGCCTTTAGGAATGCTGGAAAGAGATAAAATATCTTGCAAAGTATTTTCATCAATCCCTGGTGTGAAAACAGAAGATTTCAAGACATTCATTTTCAACCCACACACCTCTCCAAACTTATGAAGGCAATGGAGTCAAATTTCAACTGAGGTTAAATCTCCTCTAGCAAAAAGAAGCAAATCATCTGCAAATGCGAAGTGTGTTAACTTAAGTTGGCCGCACTTCGGATGAAAATTAAAATCTGGATCAGTTGTGGCAATTTTCAATAATCTTGAAAGATATTCAAGACAAAGCACAAAGAGAAAAGGAGAAAGTGGGTCCTCCTGTCTGATGCGCCGCTCTCCTCGAAAGAACCCATGAAGTTGGCCATTCAGCCTAATGAAATATGTCGGAGTAGTAACACATTCCATAATCCACCTGACAAAAATTGAGGGAAATCCCAACCCTGTAAGTACCTCCCGAAGGAAGCTCCAACTGATGGTGTCGAAAGCCTTTTTAAGATCAATCTTGAAAAGACATCTTGGAGAGATGCGTTTCCTGTTATATTGTTTGAGAAGCTCTTGGGCAAGATGAATATTTTCTGTCATACTTCTTCCCTCAACAAAGGCCGACTAAGCACTATCAATAATGGTGCATAAAGTGGGGGCAAGTCTCATTGCAAGAATTTTTTATATCACTTTGTAGATCACACTGCAGCAAGAAATAGGTCTATAATCACCCACTGAAGAAGAGTGACTGGATTTGGGAACCAATGCAATAACTACGTGATTAATCTGCTTCAAAAGAGAACCCTCCTCAAAAAATTCAAAGACTGCTCTACAAAAATCAGCCACAACAATACCCCACGCTTTTTTGAAGAAACAAGCCGAAAACCCATCAGGCCCAGGTGATTTATCATCCCCCACATCAAAAACCGCTGCTTTAATTTCTTCCGTAGTGATAGGTTTGAGAACATTCTGAATTTGTTCATCCGAGAGGACCGGGCCACTTTGAAGAATAGCACTATCAATCTGGTCTCTAGGAGAAAATGTTCCCAACAGATTTTTATAGAAAGAAACGAACTCAACTGCAACTTCATCTTGTGAAACTGTAAGATCCCCATCAGCCTTAACCACCGCTGCAATGTGATTTCTTTTCATGTTACGTTTCACAATGGAATGAAAAAATTTCGTCCCTTTATCACAATTCTTCAAGTAGACACACTTGGCCTACTGAAAGTAAAAGCTCCTTTCAGATTCACTAAGATTCACCGCAAGCTTTTTGAGTTCACCCGTCCGAACCTGAAGCTCAAGATTAGAGGGGTCATCATGCAGTTGAAGCTGTGCAATTTCCAAATCAGCCCTAGCTCTCTCGGCTCTAGATGAAATATGGGAAAAGTGCTTCTTGTTTAGACTACGCAGAGGGCATTTCAAATCCTTAAGCTTTTTGCAAAACTGATACTGTGCCGTGCCAAAGTAATGCTGCATTGACCAATTTTGTTGAACAATACTCAAGAAGTTTCCATGGGATGCCCACATGTTAAAGAACTTAAACGACTTCTGTTTATTGCAATCAGGTTGAAATAAAGTGACGATACAAGCTGAATGGTCAGATAAATATCCTTGGGGCAGGAAATTTACAAGACCAAAGAGACACATGTCAACCCATGCACCATTGACCATAGCTCAATCCAGCTTCATCCCAACACCATTTCTTGACCATGTGTATTTGCAACCAATAGAATTCAAATCACTAAGTCTAGAAAAAATGCAGCACTCTCAGAAATCATTAAGTTCATACGATGAACAGTCAGAAACCCCATTTTTCCTTTCATCATCTTTCAGAATACTGTTAAAATCCCCCATCAATAACCAAGGGGAGCTGTATTGATCATTAAACTCCAAAATATTGTTCCATAGCGGCCTTCTGCTAACAATAGAGTGGAGTCCGTAAGCAGAAATAGTATTAAAGGAAATACTTGTAGTCTTCCACGTAACCTTCAAGTGAATAATTTGTTATGAGACACCCAAGTTAACCACATCAACTTTGGAGGGGTTCCAAAGTATAAGAATCCTCCCAGCCACATGAGTATCAAAATTATGAATACATTCCCAACCTCCAAATTTATTCAACATAATCTTCCTAACCTTCCATTCAGAAAGTTTAGTCTCCATGATGCCAAATATATCAATAGAATTTTCAAGCAACAAACTCTTAACTCCATTTTGTTTAAGAGGTAAATGGAAACCTCTGATGTTCCAACATGCAATGTTCATGAAAACGCCTTTGTGAGGAGTGCTTGCCCCTTTTTATTTGCACTAGAGGATGCCCTAGTGAGAACTTTATTCAAATCCACCTTTGTTTTCGTTCCTTTTGGCTCTTCACTATTAACTTCCCCTTTGTTGGCTTTTTCTTTACCCCTTTTCCGAACTTGAATAAAAGGCTACTCTAGTACTTCATGTTCATCATTGCAGGCTGCGTCCTTATCATTGCAGGCTACGTCACCAGCATTGCAGGCTGAGTCACCAACATTGCAGGCTGATTCCCCAGCACCACCTGCGTCCCCAGTCTACCCAGCACTTTCAGATTCAACATTGCCCTTTCCTTGATTGGTTCCACCAGCCTTCACACCTTTATTGTTCTGATTTTTCCCATGCAAGATTTCATTAAATCTACAACCTTGAGTAATGTGGCCAAAAGCTTGACACCCAGAACAAAATTTTGGTTCATATTCATAAAGAATGTTTTGAACATAACAAGTTCCATCCGGTAGGGTGATTTTAAAACTTCTCAACAATGGGGCTGAGACATCAACTTCAACTAGGACTCTCGCATATGTGATTCTTTCTCTTGTAGAAGTAAGTTTATCCGTACATATTGGCTTCCCAACACGCGAAGCAATTTTGCTAAGGATTGTGGCATTCCAACATTCAAGGGGTAACCCATGTAAGTTAATCCAGATAGGCATCATGGTAAACTCAAAATCATGGGGGCATGATTTTGAGCATAAGTTGCCTTCCAAAAACAATGTATGGCCCATCCATAAGCACTTTATCCCTATCCTCCACGGAATCAAATTTGAAAACCAACCAACCACTATTATGCATAGTAAGCTCATACGCCACTCCCCAACTTTTACAAATTTGTAGCAAAGCATTCTTCCCAAGGAACTTAGCAGCAAAATACCCAACTAAACAGAAGCCCCATTTATCAAGGTCATCAACCTCTTCCTTGTTGATGCACATATCAATTGATTCAAAGGCTTCCTTCTTAAGTGAGATTCCACTGTCCCGTGTCCTGTTGTTCCTGAAAAGATTCCTCCAAGGAGTGGAACTATCCTGTTTATCCTTCCCTATGCCCTTCCCCAACATATCATTTTTAACTTGACTGACATTCATGGAGTCCTCAGTTTCACTGTCCACATCCCCCAAAGTTCGAGAGCTAGGTGACTTAGATTCTTCATTTCCAGAAGCTTCAAGATTTACTTGAGCCTGAGAAACTTCCAAAGATTCCTCTATTTCTGTATCCACATCTCCAAGAGTTCTAGAACTGTTCATGTCCTCCGAAGTTTCATTTGGAAAACCTTGAAAACCACTACTAGAACTAGTACCCTGTTCAAGAACCGCATTAGCACGCCTTGTAGATGTCTGCGCAGAATCCTTCATCGGAGGTAGAGGGCTGAATATCTGTTTTGTTCTCTTCCTTCCCATTATAGGAGAGAAATCCTCCCAAACACAGTCACCAACAACAACCAACACCAATCAAACCAACCCAACTCCACCTAACACAACTCAACAATCACCACAAGCAATACAGTAATAATTGCCGACAAGGCTACTGAAATTAGGCCGACAAGGCCACAAGTAAGCCACACTAACCTTAGAAGGGGAGGTTCCTAGCAAGAAAATGAAGAGAAGACCAAAGCTTCACTCTTGCTGGGAGCCAAATCCGCGTATGAACTGTGCAGAAGCAGCCAATGTGTGAGTGTAGGTGCCCAAATCAGCAGAGAATCCAAGCTAGAGCTAGCCTTAGACGGCGTGAAACCCAAACCCAGTTGAAGGGGATGCTCAAAATCCTTTCAAAATGTTGAAATAAAAATCCACCAAAACACGATTCCAGGCAAGGGGAGGGAAGCCTAGTACCTGGAACCCCACGAAATCCACGGGTTCAAGGTCAAGAATCAATTTGTTCTTCGCGTATGAACAGTGACACCGATTTCAAAATCGCAAAATAGAACCCAGACGAGGGATTAAATGCTTGGATAAGTGAAAATGAAGGTAGGTAAGGAGATTCCTAGCCTTAAATGCACTTATTAACCACCAAAATCTGTAGAAAACAGGAAGAACAGTGAAGGAGCCAGATGTAGTCGAGCACCAGTGCGTGAAATCGCCCAGGTTGAGAGCACCCCTCTCTAACTCGACTTTTTTGCTGAACAAAGGTTCTTAAATTTTTTGCGTATACTTCAAGTCTTCAACAGGCACATGCTTGATTTCACAGGTTCTCCCCAAAAGAGCGGCATCATTAGTCCCGAAAAATATAGTTGCAGCCACAAAAGGTGATTCAATTCCCACTGGAAAAAGATGATGCAACAAGGGCAAAGCCATATTGGTGTTGTATCCACTGTAACCACGTAATAATACATCAGCTTTCCGAGTGTAAGTGTCGGTAAGAGCAGCACCCCAACCTCCAGGACTAAAAGATCTCTCTGGTATGGAGTCCCCAAACAATACAATTTGATGAGTCTTCAAACTGAAACTTCTATTTCCTGGACTTAGATCCAACCCAGTCAAAATTCGTGTTGCTACAACACAATGGTCGAAAACTAAGGCAATTATAGCCAGAAGAAGAAATGATAGAGAGTTGAAATTTTTGAAGGCCATGATTTGACCTCTTTACTTGTGAATGGATTTTCACAGTCAAAAAGCTCTCGTCTCTCTTTCTTCTTCCTCCTGCCTTTGTGGAAGAGGAAAAAATGGCTTCTTGTCTTGATTGGAAATGGAACATTGTCATATTTATATTTATTTTCCTTCATCAGAGTGTGTTTAAACTTTTATTTATTGTTTACCTGAGACCACAAACAATGGAAAGCTGTCCTTAATTATAGAAAATTTATGCTTTTTGTAAACAGAATAAGATGCATAGGGACGAGAGTTTTGAGGTGAATATAAGCTAATTGTTAGTCAATATTGTAATATTTATAAATTGATTTATTTATATTTTTTAAGTAAAATATGTGGTTAAAAAGTGAAGATAGAAAATGCGTGTTGTTAAAAAGAGATTTGAAAATCTTTGTTGTTTATACATTGATTTAGTAATTATAATGATTGCGTTAAAGAACATAAGCAAGTTATAGGAATAAGTTAATATTAATGGGACTTTTTTTTTTTTTTTTTTTTTTTTGCATTTAATATTATGATGTTGAAAACGTAAATCCAAACATAATTCATTTTTGTTATATATATACTTGTAACTATATATGCTAATTCTATTGTTGCTTATTGAAAAATGTGAGCCCAATATATACTCGTAACTATATATGCTAATTCTATTGTTGCTCATTGTAAAATGTGAGCCCCAAATTTATTCTTCCTATACTTGGAGGACCTCATTTGAAGGTCAAACTTGGCAACCGCCTATTGGTTATCTCGATTATAATTTAGATCATTGGATTAGATCCAACGGATGAGATCTGTTGGGCTATTCTATTTACTCTTGGTTGAACCCTCAACTCTTCACTTGGCTCTCCTGCGCATTTTAGGGTCGATGTTTTATGGGTTTCTCCTTGGTGCGCTACAATCCTAACAGTCATTCTTTCTTGTTATCACTAGTGTTCGCACTTGTGATGCTCATTCGTGAGTATAGATTAGCATGAATAATTGTGTACACGTCAAAGGAATTGAAAAATATAGGGGTCAAATTTTTTAATTGTTTCAAAGAAAATTAAAAATTTAGATGTTCTAGTAATTGTAGCTATGTCATAACAATTCTCATTGAAAGAATAATTTTACTATTTTTTCTACCCAAGTTCTCCAATTCTTTTTGATTGATTTTTATTTTATTTATTTATCTATTTATTTCGATGTAACGATTCACCAATCCCATTCATTATTCCTAGAACAATAATAGAAAAGAAAATGAATAACCCTGCTTATGTAGCTTGATAGTGACTAATATGACCAGATTAGTAAATTTGAATCCTATGTTAATTGAAATCTCCAAAGTCTTATACACTGGTTGATGAATATTTAGATTCATGGACATCAAATTTACTAAAGATTAGCAAGTCTTCTATCGACTTCTACGCTTATTTTTTCTTCAATTTTTCCTGAACCCAACAGACTTGATCAAGTTGGTAGTATTAGTATTCGTCGCGGAACCATTTTCTTCCTTCACATAATCAGCATCATCCATATGTGAAGGCCTCTTTCTCTTCATGCAATTTTCTATGACAGCTTGAGCTTTTGAACTTTTACTCAATATAGAACTCGATGTCTTCTCAACATCTTCATATTTTTCTTCTTCCATCTTCTCAGCTTTTTCCTCTTCCTTAATTTCATCCTTCCAATGGCTTCTGTAGCCTTCCTCTTCTCCTTATCAGTATATTCTCATCTTCTCCACTCCCAGCATGTACTCGAGCAGCAACAAACTTTTTTCCCTTTCCTCTTGCTCTACCCATCATTGAAACCAGAAATTCCAATAGATTAATCTGCAGTGAGAAATATTGAGAACATGAGCTTTAAATTAATACTCCTAATTGAGCTATACACAATATATCTGAGTCCTCTGATAAACAAAAAATGTAAAATCAACACAAATAAAATCAATCGATCCAAAAATGTAATCTTTGATGTACAGAATCAATGAAATTCAGTGTAAAAAGCCCATAAGTAGCATATTAAATCAAACCCTCTTTATATTAGAGAATAGATAGAATCATCTAGAATATTTTTCTGTTATTCAGTTTGTTAGATCTAGCTAGATTGCTCTATATAAGTGTACTTAGCTACTGTAATGTGAATAAGAAAAAGTCTTTCTCCTACTCCTTGTTATGGTATCAGAACATGGCAAATCCATCATGATTCGTTCATAGAAAATACAACAGATAGTTAAGACTACACCCTCTTTCACTCCAGAAACCTTCAATCACACATTATCTATGAAACTCAGCAATGATAATCATCTACTTCGACATCGGCAAGTCACAGCTGTGCGTGGCCACATACTGCTTCATTTTATGGACTCCTCACATTTACTGTCACGACCCGTCCCAGATCACCCTACTGGACCTGAAACGTGACGTGTGCCGATAGCAGGTGTCAACTAGATGTTGGACCCACCACCAAGGCAATCTTGACTTTTCTTTAACTTTCAATATTTACTACAAATAATTTTAATCCCACGGGAATTTATAAAATTTTGACAGAATCTCCTCTATAATATTGACTTAACCAACCTGTAAAACAATAACAAATCCTCAAACATGCAATCATAAATAATTATATCACTTTTCAAATCTTCCAACCAAGACAATTGACATAATATAATAACTACAATTCTTAACCCACTTCTGTATATATACATGATCCAAAATACATCATCATCAGACACATTTCTGATAAAGTATATTACTTATATAGAATAACTGCATATTCCAATGCATCTTCCTAGAATATGTCTCCTAAGAGCTTACCAAAGTAACTCCTACAAATGACAATGTTACAAAGCTCCTCGATAGCTGCAAAGGCTCCTTCGATGTTGCTGAAACTCTTATTTTTCTTCATATACTGCAAAGGTAGGGAAAAACATGAGCTTGTGACTCAGTGAGTGAAATTTCTGAAATAAAAGTATTTTATAAACCATTTCTGAAAACATAATTTATTTCATAAGCTTTTATCACTTTAAATCATATCATACATGCTAAGAATAATCATAAAGATCGTGGAATAATCATCTGTAGCATAACTGATAAACTGTAATACATAAGAAAATCACACCAAAGGTACCCAACTAAATCATCTGAAATCTGTATCTATTCATACGCGCGTATACTACCGAGCACCTACGTACCCGGCCCAAAGCCCCTCTGGGTACAAAAGTGGGTCCCAAAGACCTTATATATACACCCTTACACACAGGCCATAGGCCCCCTCCGTGCATAAGAGTGGATCTTAAGATCATCTGAACACGGGCCATAGGCCCCCTCCGTGACAGAGCCTTAAGATCACAAATAATATCCGCTAGTACACGGGCCCAAGGCCCCCTCCGTGCACTAACACGAGAACAAATAACCGTATCAGGTATTTCTGGTGATTTTGAAATCATACATACTCAACTTGACTAATCATGCTCGTAAAACATGGTAAAAAGAATCATCATGATAAACAAACTTAATTTTAAAACATTTGTTTTGATAATCATGCTAAAATCAAGTAATTTAAAAATCATTTGTAACTTGTAGAAAATCATTGTGAATGACGTAGAAAATTCTTTAAATTTATTCTCCACTCACAGAGCCATTGACTGGAGTCTAGCTGAGCTGATATGCCTGGTCAAATCTCCCTATCATCTCCCGAAATTATAATATAAATCTTTGTATTAAAACGAATCATATCAAATCATTAGAAATCGGCTATCGTCATTTATAATTTATTTCTTACCATTTTGTGCATTAGATGACCAACTCAAATTATTTACTATAAACTTATTTTTCCCTTCATATACTTGTCAACATATCAACCAATCATCCGATATCATCTAACTTATCCATCTTCATTTCCCATAAACGGTGCCCATTAGTTCCATCCGAGTCTATTCCGTTTGCTCATTCATTTTCTTTAATTTCCTTACCCAAATCAAGAGTCAAAAATATAATTGTGCACATTTAAATCATCAATACACAGTCCTTGTTCATTTCTCTTCCAGTAAACATGATGCTTACCATCTCTATGTCGTAACACGTTAATTTCATAAGATAGATTCTAAGTAATCTTATTAAGTTAATCATTCTTGCTGATTTTGCACAATAAAGTTAATTTCTTCTCTTTACCAATTGTAATTAATTATTATTACATGGTAATCTCTTTGTAGTTAACATTTCCATGGATTGGGGACAAAATTCTAATTGCTGAAAAATATCATCAACTTGCTTAAAATCTGAGAAGTCAAATCTTAAACCCTTAATTCAATTATTTGATATTATATTAACAATTTAACCCAAGAAAATCAAAGGATGCGTATGTATTTCACAAACCCATTTCATACTTTCTTAATACAACACTGATCTTCCATATATATGTATAAGTAAAAATTTTACTTATCTCTACAAATTGAAGAATCCAAGCTCGAGCTTTTAGCCAACTTTTATTTTCTTCATTTCCTCATCCTTGTTTCTTCTTCCTCCCTTCATTTTCTTTACCTATCGGCTTCTCTCGAACCTTCTTTGTTTCTCCCTCTCTCGAAACCTCAAGAAAAAAATGGGAAAAATGGGCTTTCCTTCACTTTAATTGATATACAAATAAGGTAATTATAAAACAAGATCCTATTCTTCTTGTTATATAAAATTTAGACCTTAACTTTCCAATAAGAGAAAACTAAATCTTTAACTTTCCATTTCTGATAATTAAACCCTCAAACTTTTGTAATAATAAAATAAATCCCAATAAAATATTTGTTCAAAATAAGTCCTTATTTAACTTGATCATTTAACTTTGACTAAATAATTCCTTGACTTTTTTACTAATATAAACCGGTTCGTTACATTTACAGCCACAGAAATTTCTATCCGAAGTAGAAAAATTTGCTGGAAAATTTAATCCGGAGTATCTCAACTGGGAACAGCAGGATCAACTTCTGGTTTCATGGTTGCTATCATCTATGACTAAACATCTCCTCACTAGAATGGTAGGTTGCACTTCTGCTTCCCAGATCTATTCAAAACTTGATCAACGTTTTTCAGCTCAAACACGAGCTAAAGTAACTCAGTACAAAATTCGCTTGCAAAACATGAAGAAAGGCTCTCTTTTAATTAATGAGTATCTGCTGCAAATTAAGAACTGCGTAGATCTATTAATTTCTGTAAGACATTCACTTGATACCACTGTATATATTGATACAATTTTTTAAGGATTACCAAAGGATTATAATTCATTTATCACATCAATTAATTCCAGATCTGATTTGTAATCTGTGGAAGAAATTGAATATCTTCTCCTTGCACAAGAAGCTCGTATTGAGAATCATGGTCATGCTCTTGATTCCTATTCTACAGTTGCTAATATTGCTACTCACAGTAATTTCATTGGACAAAGAAGTCAGACTCGTGGAGGTTATATGCAAAACATCAATAGAAGACATTCTCAAAATCCAACTCGTGGAGGCTTTAATGGACGAGGCAGAGGATATGGTAATTTTGGTGGTAGAGGGTATTTTGGTTCAAATCGAGGTACTGGATTCAATCATGGTGGTAGGCAGCAACCTTGGAATAAACCCGACTTTAATGCCAAGTTTGCAACAAGTTGGGACATGTAGCACTTCAATGTTGGCATCGTTTTGATGAATCCTTCCAAGGAAATCTCAATATTTTTCAGCCTCCTGGTCCGACATTCTCTCAAAATCCAATGATAGCTATGGTTGCTACACCACAGACTCCTTATGATCCTTGCAGGTATCCAAATTTTGGTGCCACAAATTACTACACTCCAGATGTAAATAACCTGATGCACTAGTGCAACTACATAGGAAAACATCAGATTCATATGGGTAATGGAAAAGGTTTGTCAATTCAGTATATTGGTCATTCATCATTTCCCTCTCAATTCCAGTCACTTCTTCAACCCAATCACATTCTTCATGTTCCACTTATCACTAAAAACTTACTAACTGTTTCTAAATTTGCTTGTGATAACAATGTTTATTTTTAATTTCATCCTCACTATTTTCTGGTGAAGGATCAGCTTAGCCATCAGATACTTAAGAATGGAAAACTCAAAGATGGATTGTATGAGTTTGAGCCTCCACAATTCAGCCATCAGTCGTTCAGTCATGATTCAAGCTCAAGTCAGCCATGTTCAAGTCCTGTCTTCAGTCCTATAACACCTAAGTATGCTTATATGTCAAATAAGTTTGTTCCTAATCAATTTCAATCAGTTTATATGTCAAATAAATCGAGTCCTAGTCTTGTTTAGTTGTGGCATAACAGGTTAGGTCATCCCTCTTCCAAAGTTGTACAATTTGTTATGCAAATATGTAATGTTCCCCCATATCAATGAAGTAGATTCTCACTTTTGTCAATCTTGTTGCTGGGGAAAAATACACAAGTTTCCTTTTCCTTATTCATTCATAGAGTATAATTCACCACTGCAATAGATATGCTCCGACCTTTGGGACCCTTGCCTATACCCTCCTCCAATGGTTATCGATACTACATTCATTTTATTGATGCTTATTCCAGATTTACGTGGATTTATCTTCTCAAAAACAGGTCACACATATTTCAAACATTCCTAAATCTCAAAAAACATGTGGAGTTATAATTAGGTTGTAAAATTCAAACTATCCAAACTATTTGGTGGGAGAATTTAGGGAATTTTCCACCTATATTACAGAAAATAGGATTCACCATCACATATCTTGTCCAAGTGCTCATCAATAAAATGGTCTTGCCGAGAGAAAGCATCACCACATAGTTAAAAATGGCTTAACTCTCTTAGCTGAGGCAGCAATGCCACTTAGGTACTGGGATGAGGCATTTCTTACCTCTGTATTTCTAATAAATCATTTACCTACTCCTGTTCTTAGTCATAAATCACATATAGAAGTCTTGACTAAAGTGTCACCAGAATTTTTGTTTTTGAAAGTGTTTGGATGCTTATGTTTTCCTAACACTAGACCATTCAATCGACACAAACTTCAATTTCGATCACCGCTTTGTACCTTCATTGGTTATAGTTTGAATCATAAAGGCTATAAATGTCTTGATCCTAAGGGAAAAATCATTATATCTCGAGATGTCTTGTTTAATGAGCATGTTTTTCCTTTTGCTCGAAACAATGGTTTGCCTTCTACATCAAACTCAGTAAGTTCTTCATCCCCCATCTTATCCTCTGCTCAAATTCCCACTCCCTTCAATTCTACTTCATAGCCAACTATGCATGATCAATATACTAAATTTGATATTCCATCTGTTACTCCTATTACAGAAGATATACTTCTTGTTGCAACTGCTACTAATGCATTTCTTGAGCTGTCTAACTTACATGAGCCACTTCCTCTAGTGAATCCATCTATAACAGAAGATAATAATGCTTCACCTAATGGTAATTCCAATGCTCATCCTATACACACTTGTTCAAAGTCTGGAATTTTCAAACCTAAGGTATTCATTGCTGCTCGCGAACCACTTATTGTGAAAGAAGCTTTAGAAAGTGAGGATTGGAAATTGGTTATGAAGGATGAATATTTGGCTTTGCTCCGAAATCAAACATGGACACTTGAGTCATTACCTCATGGCAGACAAGCTATAGGCTGTAAGTGGGTTTTTAAAGTTAAAGAAAATTCAGATGGGACTATCCATAAGTAGAAAGCTCGCCTCATTGCGAAGGGTTTTCATAAAGTTGAGGGTTTTGATTTCACATAGCCGTTTAGTCGAATCATAAAACAAGCAACTATTCGAGCTATCTTAACAATTGCTCTTGCTCGCAATTGGAATATAAGTTAGTTAGATGTTAATAACACTTCTTAAATGGAGATTTGAAGGAGCAAGTCTTCATGGTGCAACAACCTGGGTTTCAGGATCCAACCAATCCTGAGTTTTTTTGTAAGTAGCACAAAGCCTTATATGGCCTCAAACTTTAATTCATTTGGGATTTATTTCAGCCAAGTCCGACCAGTCATTGTTTGTTTGGCACAGTTCTAAGCATTACACCTTCTTGTTAGTCTACGTAGATGAAATCTTTGTAACCGGGAGGTCATCTGAGGAAATCTCTTCACTCATTACTGCTCTCAACAAATTATTTTCTCTCAAAGACTTAGGTAATCTTAGTTACTTTCTTGGCATTCAAGTGACTGAAACAAGTTTTGGCCTTCATTTGTCCCAAAAGAAATATGTGACTAACTTACTTTGCAAAGCTAATATGCAATATGCAAAAGGAATTAATACTCCCATGACCAGTAGATAAAATCTTTGTGGCCATGGGAGTGATCCTATCAAAGATGTTCAATTATATAGAAGCATTGTGGGAGCCCTACAGTAAGCTACAATCACTAGACCAGAAATTTGGTACTCGGTTAATCATGTGTGCCAATTTCTTCACAATCCTCTTGAAGCTCATTTCCAGGTAGTTAAATGAATTTTGCGATATCTAGCTTGTTCTTTAGACTCCGGAATTTAGCTTGTTCTTTAGACTCCGGAATTTAGCTTGTTCTTTAGACTCCGGAATTCATCCAGGTAGTTAAATGAATTTTGCAATATCTATCTTGTTCTTTAGACTCCGGAATTCATCTTCTTAGAAGCTCAGATTTGAGAACTAATGGCTTTTGTGATGCCAATTGGGAATTTGAACCAAATGATCGATGCTCTACCTCTGGACTGTGTATTTACCTTGGATCCAACATCATTTTGTGGCAATCTAAGAAGCAACATATGGTATCCCGATCTAGCACAGAAAGCCGAGTACCATAGCCTTGCTCATCTAACTACTAAAGTTATCTGGCTACAATCTCTACTTGAAGAACTCAAAGTGTTCGGTCCTCATCCTCCAACATTTTGGTATGACAATCTCAGTATCGTTATGCTCTCAACCAAACCAATTCAACATGCACGTACAAAACATATTGAATTAGATCTCTACTTTGTAAGGGAAAAAGTTGTGAAAGGTTCGTTGGTGGTTAAACACATTACTAGCCTTGCTCAGGTTGCTGATATTTTTACCAAAGACATCACCGGTTCGAGATTTTATGAGTTGCGTTCCAAACTTAGAGTTGTCTCGTTAGGTACTCTGAGTTTGAGGGGGGCTATTAGAGAATAAATAGAATCATCTTGAATGTGTTTTCATCTAGAATATTTTTATGTTATTTAGTTTGTTAGATCTAGCTCGATTGCTCTATTTAAGTATACTATCTACTACAATATGAATAAGAAAAAATCTTTCTCCTACTCTTTGTTACGTCCACCGAAATAAGGGCAACTCCAACGCAGATGGAAAATGGCATTTTACACCAATTTTCTTCCAATTCTAGCTTCAACCGAGACTACATTTTGATCTGGACGCCATATGGCGTCCTATTGTAGAGACAGTATTTAATTTGGGGGAAACTATTTGGTTGACCCAAATTTTTCCCAACTTTGTTTTAGATCAATTTTGCCCCTAATTTATTTGATTCCATTTTTATCCTTTTTTAATTTTTATTTATTTATTTATTTACAAAAAAGGTTATTTGATGAATGCTCCCAAAAATTGATTTAGAAACTGCATTATATTTTTATTCTTTTTTTATAGATAGAAAACATGGTTATTTCATTGTTATTGAAGTTTATTGAATTTGTTTTTTTAATTTGACCATTTTTGTATCAACTAATTAAATTATTATAAGTCAAAAAATTAAGTTTAAATGATAATAAAATTGATTAATCAATAATACTAAAAATTTAGAAACGTGAATGGTACGGTGACATAGAGGTTGAAAAAGTACAATATGAAAGTGACGACAGAAATATTGAAAATTAAAATATGATGCAAACTACTTAAAAAACAACGATCTATTAATATAGTAGATTAGATTCAGATCCTTCAAGATCGTCCAAAATGACAATATGTAGCTAATGAACTTTGGTGGTCCTTGTTTGAATCTGCACTTGTTTTCACCATAATTCTTTTTTGTTCATTTCAAAAAAACTCTTGTAGCTCCGGATCTGAAATGGAGCTCAAATATTTTGCTAGAATTGTATTGTCAGAATAATATTCGACCAATTGCATTCGATCCCTTTGAATTTTGCAGTTTTTTAGCCTATCATCATTCCCTTGCGAAAGACTTGCTCGAGTTCTCATTGCTCTTCCATGATACTTGCAATGATTTTTGAGGATCTTCTTCATTTTCCCTTTTTCCCTTAGCTTTGTTTATTCCAATGGGTCGTTGGCTTGGACTATCACTTGCATTGTCTTCATTAATATCTAGAGAAAATGAAGACAATTCCTGATATGCTAATGTTGGAGAATCGAAAATTGGAGAATCCCCGTGTGCAGATCCAGAGTATGTTTTTTGACTATGAAAGTCAAGTAACTCCACTTGAACATCTTTTCCAGATTTTTCACTATCCTTAATAAATAGGCCATACGTTATCAAATTTAAATCCTTTCTTGAATTTTTCTTCTTGGAAAAACAATGTTTTAGCTCAGTCTATCTGAAAATTGATAAGAATAAATTTATTACATTAAGTGAATTATAACATATCAAACAACTTTGTGTAATAAATGCACTTACAATGTCTTGTTCAAATGCTCCGCCTGGATTTAAATTTTCCACTTGGCGTATGCATCCCTGTAGTTTACTGATGGCAGAATTGATCAATGGGTAATGAACTATTATATTCTAACTCGACATGGCTCTAAAAATGATCTTTTGACCGATTAATAACAATAATTAGGTTTTAAGAAATATCTAAAATACACGACATAGATGAATGTCTTCTTCAATATTGTATGAGGCACTCCACTTAATGATAATCATTTTTTTTTTTTTGTAATTGTTAAGAGCGATATTGTTATGAAAAAGATGAATTGGAGATGTGTGCTTTTATAATGTCATTTATATCTTGAATTGATTTGATAAGAAAATCTCATTTAACGCTTTAGATCTCATGCAATCTGATCAATGACTGGGATTGAATTACGATAATCGATGTTAGCCTGACATGATAAGATATGGAATCTAATCTAAAGGCTCAGATCTCGTGCAATCAAATCGATGGATGGGATTGAATTACGCAAATCAAAGTTATTTTGAATTATGTCTTCTCATTTAACAGCTCATATCTCGTGTAATCTGATCAACGATTGAGATTGGTTAACACAAATTAACCTTATCTACGAAAATTCAAAGATAAAAGGCGAGTACGTAGTATACAATTCATCATTCATATCTAACACTTCAGAATTCATTGATCAATTTTACATCTCACAAAAATGAATTTCAATGTTGGTAGATCTTCTAATGTAAATGAAAGTGTTCACGATGAAGATGAGTAGATAATGAATGACCTTGAGGCACTTGAGGCCCTTCATGATGCTCTAGTTTTCATGTATTTGAATAACAACATCCTTCTAACTCAAATGGTCAAACAACAACAAAACCCACCATTACATGGAGAGTCGGTCCCTGGGCACATTGCCATACATCCTGATAGAGAGTTTGCTCATGAACGACTATTCAACGACTACGTTGCAGCGAACCCACATTACGACAAAAGGTTGTTTCGACAATGTTTTCGCATGTCAAGAAATTTATTTTTATGCATAGTGCAGTCTATGGAGTCTCATGACAGGTACTTCCAACAACAAAAAAATGGACTGGGAGGGATAGGGTTGTCCTCTCTTTAAAAGATAATTGTAGTCTTTCGGATGCTAGCGTATGGCGTTGCGACGGATGCAACCGGTGAGTACATTAAGATTGGTGAGTCAACATCTATTGAAAGTTTGAAAAGGTTTTACTGTGCAGTCATGGAGATATTTGGAAGTCGTTATTTGCGATCACCCAACGCTAGAGACATTGCATAGCTTACATTGGTCAACAACGTGGTAAGTCTTGACTGTATGCACTGGAGGTGGAAAAATTGTCCAATACGCGGGTAGGAGTGGATCACCAACCATTATCTTAGAGGTCGTAGTGGATTGTGATCTTTGGCTATAGCACGCATATTTTGTCATACCAGGTTCAAACAACGACATCAATGTTTTAAAGGCCTCCCATCTATTTGTCAACCTCGCTAAAGGTATTGCTCCCTCCACTAATTACGTCATATAGGGACGTGAATACAACATGGGTTACTATTTATCTGATGGTATATATTCGAAGTGGGTCACTCTTATACAAAAAATTCATGAGCCATGTAAGTCGAAGAAAAAATATTTCGCAATGAAACAAGCTGTAAAAAGACGTTGAACGAGCATTTAGAGTTCTACAATCTAGATTTGCAATTGTTGCAGGGCCGTCACGATTTTGGAAAAATTGCATCTTACACGATATCTTCACTGCATGCATCGTTATGCACAACATGATCATAGAGGATGAACTAGATGTTGAAGCACCAATTCGAGAGTGGGTAGAAGGTCCGAGCCCAAAAGTTGAGATAGTTGTAGATGAAAATGTCCATTTCTAGGAATTCCTCGCTCGTCACCATCAAATTAAGGATAAAGAGGCTCACATTGCACTCTGAAATGCTTTAATTGAACATTTGTGGAAACAATATACAATTTTCGAGAATTAAATTATTGAAATGAATATATTTTGTGTATTTCTCGTTTTATTTTAATGATGAATAAAATAATAATAAAAAGTAAAATAAAAATATTATGTTTATTTGGTGTGAAATTTGAAGCTTTGGGTTGGAGATGAATTATAAGGATAGAGTAAGAAAAACTGCATTTTAGAGTTCCTGGTTGGAGATGGCCTAAAGAAAGTAAAAAATGTTTGAAGTCAAGTAGCATTACACTCATGGTAAAAGGATGAGAAATTTATTTTTAACCTAAATTGATTGTTTGAATTTTAAATTAAGGAAGATCTAATGGGTTGTATAGGCTGTCTTAGTGGTACTGGAACCACTGCTACAGTTACTCGGATTGCACAACATTGCCCTTGTTATTATCAACAAGCTTCACAATGATATTTCTCCCCTGTGTTGTTTAAACACAATTTTGGAGACACCAAGACAACTAAGAATATTATACTCACTCAAATATAATTCTAACTTCTAGAAATAGACACTTAGCATTAGTCCGTTGAAATCCCATGAATATATGCAACATTGCCCTTGTTATTATCAACAAGCTTCACAATGATATTTCTCCCCTGTGTTGTTTAAACACAATTTTGGAGACACCAAGACAACTAAGAATATTATACTCACTCAAATATAATTCTAACTTCTAGAAACAGACACTTGGCATTAGTCCGTTGAAATCTCATGAATATATGACCTCTCTTGTCGCGGTTTTATTTTTCTCCCTCGTCTCATGATTCTCTTTGTGTTTATTTTCTTTCAATTCTTTATTGCTTTTTTGGCGGAGTCGACCTCTTCTTTTATAACTATATAATGCTTCTTCCTCTTACTTTAATGAGCCCCATAGAGGATATAAAGCCTCTAAACTCCGGTCTCAATCCATATATAATTATTCTTCTCATTCTAGATTTTGAAATTTTACTTGAAAAATCGAATTCAAAAATTTTGTGACAGAGAGACTTAACCTCATTAAAGTATTGATTTATCGTCATTTCTCCTTGTGCGATAGAGAGAAGTTCATTTTCTAGAAGCTGCAACCTCAGATCATTTTTCTTTGAGAATAGTGCGGCCAAGTGTCCCATGCTTTTTTCGGCGTGGTCTTGTCTCTAATTTACTCCAATAATTTTTCCTCAATTGTTGGCTTTATAATAAACATAATCTTACCTGCTTTAATTTTCCACTTCTTCAGAGCTCCGGCCTCCTCTGGCATTGTCACCTCACTTCTGTCAACTACTACCCACAAGTTTTGCCCTTGGAGATACGACTCCATGCAAATTTGCTATGTGGTATAATTTTTATTGTTGAACTTCTTCACTCCTCCTACCACTTGTAGGTCTTCCATCGTGACTTGAATAACCTCCTCGTTATCAAGCAAGCTTTATCAAAGTTCACAAACTCACTTTGTGAACGAACTCTAGAAGCCCAAAAATTCCATCCCCAATAACCTCACTCTAATACCAAATTGATGAGTTTAAACACGAAAAAAAATATTATTTTATTTATGAAATAGGTTTACACAATTTGGAGTCACCAAGACCGCTAAGAATATTACAATCACTGAAATATAATTCTAACTTCTAGACACAGACACTCGGCAGTGTGCTGCCTATGCTTCTCTCTCTTTAGCACTCACTATCTCTCTAACACCACTCACACTCTATCACTCTTTCACACTCGTGTGTATATGTATGCGAGCACACACTTCCTTCCACACACACAGATATATAGTAGTATGTTGTCAGTGGAAGAGGCTTCAACAAAATTTTGGATAAATCCTTCAATGGTGGTATGGAAGTCCGTTGTTGATTTATCCCCAAAATTCTAGAATGGTGGTGGAAGTTAAAAAATTTGAAGAACACTTCACAAAAAATCTGGAATTTGATGGATACGGACATGTCGACGGGCAATTTTTGACACGTTTTCGACACATTAGTTAAAATATTTAAAATTCTTCATTTATATAGTATAAGTTTAGTTTTATATTTGTTATTGATTTTGTTTGTTGAAATTTTTTAACTTTGAGTACCTATTTGTTATTTTATAATAATAATTTTGAGTTAAAAATATATGATTTCTCTTATAAATAAATAAGAATGATCATAGTAGAGTGTCGATGAGTGTCGTATCCGACACGTGTTGAACACAGACACATTATCCTAATTGAAGTGTCTGTGCTAGAGATATCTTCACCCATGTCGTGCGAATTATCTCTAAACCAACTATATATGAACCAGCTCAAAATTACCATTTTCGGGCCAATTGCATCCAAGTTCAGTTTTAATTAAAACATAATTTCACAAATTTAGATAGAAAATTGTTCAATTGACCATAATTTATTATGTTTAAAAGTTCAGATTTTTTTTTTTTTTTTTAAAAAATATATATCCTTAAAACTCATTTTCAATATGGACAACAAATAATTAAATGACTAGAATCAATATGAAAGGGACGCAAGGTAGCATTTTTTCTCCTTCATTTCATTGTCTTTCCAAATCCACGAGAGTTTATATGGATGAGGATGATTCTTCGTCTTCAAATTCAATTTCTCTACTATTTTTGTTGATACCACATTCTCAAAAATGCCACCATGAATTATTACATCACAAACCTTACCATGAGAAGTTCATTTAGTGTGAAAGATGTTATTTCGAAGCCAATAATATTTTTCTTCTTCTTGATGTGCACTTAAGCTTTTGCGAAGCACTAATGATTCTCCATGATCCGAATAAATCATTTCTTCATCTTCCAATGGATTTTCTGAAACGTCATCGTCCAATATGTCCATATGCTTGGCATTTGAAACAACTGGAATTCCCAGAAGAAGATGGTGTGGGTTGCTTCGAGCTAGATCCAGCATCCCCTTTTGAAATTGATTTAGAAGTGGATTTAGTCGGAGTAGAGGACCTTGAAGTAGTGTTATCCCGAACAATATGTCGAAATGTGCGTCTCTTTGTTTCCTTTTGTAGTTTCTCAACCTTGAGAACACAAACATCATTGTAACTCCAATATGGTTTAAATTCCAAAACATTAGAAATTTCAGCTTTAAAACTCCAAGATAGCAAGCAATAGTTTATTCTTCGGGTTCAACAAGATCACATTTCATCATGGGAAGATCAAATTTAGTGTACTCTTCCACAGACAACTCCTTTTGCTTGAGATTATGAACTTTAAAAAATTATCTTGCCTATACTTGTCTGGCAAATATTTTCTCTTAGTTTCCTTCTTCATCTTTTCTCATGTCACGATCTTGCTTCTAAGCTTCACGTTGTCGTTGTCCCTCGAGATTCTCCACCATAAAGAGGCGTGTTTTCTCAGTTTCAAAGTAATCAAATTCACTTTGGAATGTTCAAATACCTCTTTATATTCAAAAATTCTTTCCACGGTATGAAGCTGTTGGGCAATTGATCTATTACAATTGATTGGAACGGAATTTTTGAGCCCATTGAATCAGTCATGAGTGCAGCCCATTATATTACCCAACTTAAGCCCAATGCTGTGACCCGGATTATGATCCATTTTAATACCACCGTCTCACCTAAGCCGTTAGATCTTATGGCTTCATCCTGGGCGTCCATTTGTAAATAAAAGAAAAGGAGACGCTCTGTATACTCAGATTTTCAACCCAGACGCCTCTTTTCTGATACAAACCCTAACTCTCTCTCTCTCTCTCACATTAGGCGATTTCAATTGCATCCATCTTCACTCTGTGATTTCTTCTGATTTCTTCCATGAAACTTATAGATCTTGATTGTATATTCTTAGTGGTACTGTTAGATACTGATTTTGTAACAATCAGTATACAATTTATGAGTTTCGTCAAAGTATTCTGAAACTCAGTTTGATTCTTTGTGGTTTTATGTTCGAATTCTTTGTTTCTGGAAGTTTTCATGTATATTTCTGGGTTTTAATTTCTGGATTTGTAACTTTGCGGTTTTTGAATAAAGAGTTTGTTTCTTTGTGGTTACTGCTTGATCTTGTTCTTTGTGGTTTTGATTCTGAGCCTTAAATCCTTTCAGAAGCCAATTAAGAAAGTCATCGAGTTGCATTCGTCCTTCAAATTCAAGAATTTCAAACTCAAGAATTTCAAACTTAATGTTGAAATCTCGGTCAAGATTGCAAATTCTCATAACATGATGAGAAGATGAGTCATCACTATGAGTGTGCTCATTGAAAAAGATTTATTTCTTCTTCAATGTGATGTTCATCTTCTAAATTATTGGCAAAGTTCTCATTCAGACCAAGCTCAAATTGTGCCAATCGTTGTTGAAGTTCCTGCACTTGCATCCTCAATTCTTCACTTTCGATACCACGAACATCTTTTTCTCTAGCCAGACAAGGATCAATATTTCCACCATGACGACGACCAACCATGAAAACCCAAAGCTCTGATACCAAATTGAAATCCGATTGGAAGAATGAAGAATGATGAAAATCAACTAAAGGAGATAAAACAGCTTACCACTCAAGCAAACAACCTCGGGATACAGATTGTCACCCCCAAAGGTATCCAACAAGGGATACAGGGCTAGTATAACTTACCATTCCCAAAATCCAACAGAAAGATATAGAGGAAAAAATTTAATACTTCTCAAATAAGCTTGAATATTATTTCGAACTTGAATGCTTCATGAGTTACAAGGAGCGTCTTTTATAGTTAAGACTTGGAACAACCCTTCAAGCATAGGCAATACCAAAGCAATCGAAAATAAATGCAAATGAATGTCTCCAAGGCTCTGTTCTTTTAGATTTAAATGGGAAATAAATGGAATGTAAAGTGTCAAATCAAGGAATTGAAATTATTTGTTGATTTATTTGTGTTTTCTAGGTAAGATGTGGGGTTAAAAATTGGAGAGAGAGAAAATGTGAATGGTTAAAAAGTGGTATTGAAAATTGTGTAAATTAAATTTGGGTAATGATTACAAATTAATTTTTGGCCGAACAGGCCCTAAGTTACAAATCCATTCATCCAATGGAAATAATAATAATAATAATAATAATAATAATAATAATAATAATAATAATAACATTAGTCTTCAATGAATTTCGAAAGATGAAAAATTTCTTCAATTCTCGAGTAGGAAGACTGAATGACTATTGTGAAGTAAAATAACCATAACTTCTTGTAGAAAAGTTCAAATTGAGATCCGTAAAATTCCTCGAAATCCTAACTTCAAGATATTTCCAATGGTAACTCATTTATCCGTAAAAGTTGTCATATTATTATAGAAAGTGACCCCCAGTTTCTGTGACTTCGAAATTAACACACAAATGAAATAATTTTGATTTCTCTATGTTCAAATGTTGTAATTAAGCCCCTCTTTGATCCTCATTTTTTTCAACATCTTTTTTCATACTCATTTTCAATCATACATTTATATAATAAAATATTCTGCATATAAATAAAAAAAATTAAAAAAAAGTTCTTTCTTTTCAATCACATTCTCTAAAAAATTATTATTCAAAAAATCAATTTTTTCTCATTAAAATAAGAATCATACGGGGGCTAAATGTTGTAATTGATGATACTCTCGTATCACTAATGACCTTAAAACAACTTTTGGTGAATTAAATGAGTGCCAAATATAGAAGTCATCTCCCATCAACTTCTAGATCATATTTACCCTAGTTTGACAACCTTTTCTTTAAAAAACTTTTTCTCATACTATTTTCAACCGTCCATTCACTCTAAATTATTCTACACATAAATTCAAAACATTTTTCTACTTTTTAACCACACAATCTCCAAAAATCACTATTCAAACCACCAATTTCTCTTTAAAATGGTATTCAAACAGATTTTTTTTACCAAAATGATATCACTGATTAATTAAAGATAATATACTTTATATACACATGCAGATCAAGTCACCACAAACAAGTGGCAACACAAGCCTAATTCGAACAGTTTAATCAAAAACCAAAAATCAGTATTTTGAAAATACTGAATCAAAACAACAAAAATGTTGTTTTAAGTTGCATACAAATTTTTTCCTTATTTTTTGATTTTTGAAAATACAAAAGTGAAAAAAATTTCAGTAATTTGAAAAACCAAAAATCGGAAAATAACATGAAAACAACAAAAGAATAGAGTTCTTGAAAATACGTAAGTACAAAATTTTCAGTACTTTGAAAAACCAAAAATCAAAAAATGACATAAAAACAACATAGAGAACAGAATCTTTAAGGTCGCGTGATAATTTCCCAGAAAATAAAAAAATCTGGAAGGGTTGCGTATGCTGGCTGAGTTCAAAGAATTTTAAGATCATTGTGAAAGTGAATTACATTGTTTACAAATTATCTTACCGTAGCACACCAAGTGTTTAATTATGCAAATGTATAACATTTCCATCCAGTTATTTGGTAATGATTTTATCCAAGAATATACATGAGCCAAACATCAGAATTTAGATATATTTGATTATTTTCACTTCAATGAACACGTTTGCTCAATCTTCAGTGAAAAAATGCCCAGAAAGACTGTTCATGACAGCCAATTGCATGTCTTCTGAAGGCTTCCAGTGCCTCTTCCTTTGATTTATAAACCAGTTGTTAATTTGCTTCTGGTCTAAACCTGTTGATTCCGCCAATGAAATTTTATCTGCTTCCTGGATATGAATTTGAAAGTGTATAAAATGTTAGTTAGGGTAACAAAGTTAGCATTTGCTAATTTAAAAATGAAAACGAAAATTAACCATTTGGGTTAGTCCTCTTACTCCCCAAGTTTCAATATGGTACCAGAACTCGGAACTCTAAAACTTCAAACAAAAAATCCCAAGTTGTGGTTAAATTCTCACATCATTTATATATAATATAAAAACAATATTCAGTATACTATTACTCTTCGAGATGGAACTTCAAGTCTCAATACATGGAAAGAAATTGAGAAGTCAACACTAAGAGCAACTCCAATGGTAACATGGATTGGAAGCTCCATGGGATGAGAGATGTAGACACAAAAAAAAAAAAAATCCATAGGTCCCATTTCAACATCCATTTTTCCTCTATTCCACTTTTTCTCACTTTTCTCCACTTTCTCGTACATTCGTAGTCAAATCCTTCTACAAATTCACATTCTATTCCACATCCTCCACTATTTTTTTATTCATTTATTTGAAATTTGAAATTGTATGTATCTATCTCTTCTTTTTCACTTTTCCCTCTCATTTAATCAAATTGTTTATTCCCCACATTTTCATGAATTAATTAAGAGGTTATACATCTCATCCACTCATAGTGACATTTTCAACATCTGCAAGAAAATTATTCAACAAGCATGGTGATCAATATTACATACGTCGTAGAACATGCGCTTTACTAGTTATTTTTTGACATTTTTATAAAACCACATGACAACATGAGCAGTTCGACATATATTGCATGTTTGATACATTGAACTAGATAGGACGAGACAATTCATTTGTAAATTCGATGTTCAGTCCTGTCCAAACATGCCCTGAAATTATTTTGTACAATTTCGCCAGAGTAAGAAAATGGATTGGTGCATGGCAATGCAAGGTTGAGAAAATACTAACCGTTGGATAGGGCCATTTATAATGAACATTCCACCATTGAAGTAATGTCTGCCTTGCCTCTTTCGGTAGCTTTCCTTTCTTCTTCTTCTTTGAAAATTCTCGCTTTAGGCTACTTATATAGTTACCGTACCTTTGTAAGAGCCTGTCCTTAAGCTCCAGGTCTTCACTTTTCGCCTGCGTATCTCGTGTTTCTATTTCTCCCACGCTGAACTCCCCATCCGAGGATAAACCACCATCATCTGGCCAAAGAATTGAGAAAGGTAAGAATGTGATGATGGTGCTTTCTTCAAGTTAAAATCAACAGAGTTTGCAGAATCAACATTGGAGCACAAAATTATCTAAAGATATTCTATTAACGACGAATTTAACAAGAGCCATGGGAAAATTCCAAAGTATTTCCGTCCATGAATCACTTAGCAAATGTTTTGGTAAACAAAATAAACTAATTTATAAAGTACACAATTTCGCAAACCACTTTTCAACCACAATGTTACCAAAAAGAGACTTAATCATAAATAAATCAATTTATAAATCTTACCAAACAGAGCCTTAATCAAGTAGCATATTAAAGTCATGCAACAATAACAATGTCAAATGCTTCTAAACATTTTAAAGTACAGATTAAGTCATAAGAAGTTCTTTTTTTCTTATTTCTTAACCACATATTTCATTAGTACATGCTCACCAGTCACCTCCAGCTAAAAGATGAAAAAACTTGAACTTTCCTCTCTGTGAAAGAACAGAAAAAAATTATTCTTCGATCGCTTTCGTCATACAATGTATTTGAATTGAAGAGGAGCTCAGGTTCGTTTGAATGACGTTAAACTTGATTATCAATCCAGATCCGTTTGTTTAAATCATCATAACCAATTTAAATCCAATATTTAAATTACACAATTTCTCATGTCACTTTTTAAGTACACAAATTTTCTCTCTAAAATTTTTTACCACATCTAACCTTATAAAAAAGCAAAAAAAGTCAAATAAATCTAATTTATAATTTTTTACGGCAGCCGAACAGAGCCTAAATTATAATACAATAGCATTATTATTATTGAACTACTACGCAGATTTCATATCATATAATCGACAAAACCCATAATACGTACATAAATATTGTAAATAAATGCTTACGAAACCCTCTATTTGATAAAACTTTTTTTTTATTTATGGAAAAAAAAAAAGGATATTTTTTTAGATAAAATGTGGTTGAAAATAGTGTTGGGAGAGATGAGTGATTAGAAATTGATTTTGAAAAATATGTCATTTCATTAATAAACAAAGGCAGCAACGCTGAAACTTGAGTCAATTATCATCAATAATATTTTTAATATAACCAATTTTTATTTTTATAATTACCTATCTTTTATGGGTCAGTCCATTCTGGTCAGTTCTTAGACAACTGCGCTTCGCCGAGGCTGGGCAGACTGAGACAAATCTTATCAAAGTGACAACACAAGAAAGCAGTATGGACCCACTGAGTTTCTTTATCTCAATGCCCAGTGACGTGGGTGATGAATTTGGTCAATTTATTGTTCCCACCAACAAAGATTAATATTTGTACAAGTACTTAAGCACGATTGGCTTTACTTTACAAAAGTTGCTTATTTTCAACTTTTTAATCACACTCTTCAAAATTCACTATTACAAAATACATTATTTGAAATAATGAACCTCATACACACAACACACGTACTTTTTATCCAATGGCAATTTTAAATCAATGTACAAATAGATTATTATCCAAACCAACAAAAGTTCGAGAAATCCAACTCTAAGCAAATGTTTACTAAACAAAATAAATTTATTTATAAAACAGTTTATAAATTATATAATTTCTCTAATTATTTTTCAACCACATTTATCTCAAAAACATAATTTTATTTGTTTATAAAAAATAATTACCAAACAGAAAAGACAAAATGCATTATATAATCATCCGGCACAAAGACCCGACAGAGCGGGAAAAATTTTGCAGAGTAAATGTGCTTTGAAAACCAAAGTGGGCCAACCCACAGCGCGAAACCCGGGCGTCCATGTAAACAACCCGTCGAATCCGGGCTACCCAATAATATCTAGGTTACCCCACTGTTTCAGACCTGCCATATGCCCCTCCACATTGACATTTTTGTACCGCTCTCAATTCTTCACTTCATCATCTACAGATAGCTAATCTGTTCGGATCGGATCCAGATGTTTTTTTCGTTTATAAATCAAATTTTAAACTACACAACTCCTCAAATCAATTTTTAACAATACACATTTTCTCTCTCCACTTTTTAATCATCTGTCTACCTCAAAAAACGTTAATTAAATAACATTTTACTATAGTGTTCACACGGTGTACTGCCCGTGCAACATTTTTGATTTATATTTATAATAAAAATGTTTAAGACACTACATGACCCGACCCGACCGTAGTGAAAATTAACTTTTACAAGTTAAAATTTGTCCTCCATTAACAAAGAGCTAGCATCTTCGACTTGAATGTTTCACTGTTCTAATTACCCTCTATGAGTGACAAACTCGATCCCTAGACAACTAAGCCTATTGTTTGACAAATTTGTTTACAAACTGTTCAGCAGCCCAAATGCTATTTTTTTTTTGAATTTTTGGTATTTTCTAGGTAGATCAATGATTGAAAATTGAAGAACATTAATATGTATGACTAAAAAGTACTTTAAGAAATTGTGTTATTTATAAATTTGTTTATAAATTGTAATCATTGCGTAAAGGAACGGATAAAAACAAATTTTTTTCTAGACAATTCCCCAAATAACCTTTTAACTATACATTTTCGCTCTTTACTTTTCAACCACATATTTTACCTCAAAAATATAAAAAAAAAAAATATTTTTAAACAAAAAAATTAACAAACAGAGGCTACAGTGTTATAAGTCGCTTTGGAGATTTTACCAAGGCCCTACCCTAGGACACATCCCGTCCCATGAAAAGAAAACAACTTGCAGTTCCCATAGCACATGAATCATATGATATGTCGCTTCAATTCTACCACACTGTTTTTTTACACAATAATTATAATTTATAAACCAATTTATAAATACAATTTTCCGAATTACTTTTTAACCACATGCTTTCTTTAATTTTCAACCACACATCTTATCAATAATTAAAAAAAAAAAATCTGCAAGAACCGCGGAACCGTCTGTAAACTTGTTCACAAAACTATAATCAGTATCAAGAATTCGTCCAATCGGAGATCCTTTTAACACATTTATTAGCTAATAAAGTATCGCAACTACAACAGACCTAAAATGAACTACGGATCGAGCTGTGACACACCAAAGATCCAAGAAACTCCCAAAAAAAAAAAAAAATTGTATCGTGTTCTAGAGCTTATAATTGCAAAGAATACCTAGTCGGATTAACAAACTTCCAAAACCTATTTGAAAGCAAAAATGTCAACTCCAAGAGGTTAATCAGCCAATCTAAACCAGCCCACAGGCACAGATATTTGGTGTTTATTGAGTTTCACTAATAGCATGATTGATAGCAGAAAAACCGACGACTCTATAGGATTTCGATTACTTGACTAATATCGTATCCAAAAATGTTTCTATTCACTCATTTTCAGATGCTTGAAAACCAAAAATGTTTCTATTCACTCATTTTCAGATGCTTGAAAACAATGCCGAGACTTGTGCAGAAAATAATGATCGTATCAAAACGCTTGTGTAATTCGAGACTCCATAACACAGATTATACAAGAGAGGTTATAAACATAATTCAATACCACAAGGAAAAATTTGGCTAATTGGTTCAAGAACTTCCTCGTAAATCCTAATTTCCTCAAACATTTAATGTAGCTTCTTCAGAATCCATACAAGGTATCATGCAATAAATAAAGTAATATAATAAGGTCGTGACATGTCAACTTCTCACAAGTTCACCAAAGCAATAGAACTATAGTTTTTACCATAAGAATCCCTATATATGAAGCATTCTCCTCAACCGTTGATTGAAGAGCAATATATATGTTGTAGCTAGTCACAAGATCTTAAATCGGACAATAAAGTACGTAGAACCAACTACCAAGGCCCAGACCCAAATGAGACGACCTTCAGAAGGATATTAATTATGTAAATCAAATTTCAAGTGTATATCTTCTACATTTATTTAATTTAAAATGCCATGTAGATTAAGGGGACAAAATAATGGGCACACAAGGCTGGCTGAAAAGTTAAATTGTACTTTAAAACAGAAGGAATTAATTATACCTTAATTATACTTTAATCTAAAACCCCTTTGCTTGATAATAATTCTATTATAATCATGCATCACCAGATGAAGATGCCAAATGCAATACATTTCTTAATGCCAAAAGCATGACCCTCGTGACAGACAAAAATGGCAGCTTTCTTTCAGACGAGAAGAAGCATAATAAAACCGTGCAACTTTACACAGTTCATGAGAACCCAAATTAAATATATATATATATATATATATATAGACACACTAATTAAGCGTACTTAGCAGATTTAAAGTGTCGGCTCGGCAGTACTTAAAAAGGATGCTAGGCTAGAAACTAAAGGAGATTATTAGATAAAGAAAATAGCAAATTTAGATGTAAAACATGCAAAATCTAGTAGCATGCACGAGATCAAGAATATCAGTGTCTCAGATGCAATCTTCTTTTTTTTTTTTTTTTTTTTTTTTTTTTTTTTTTTTTTTTTTTTAAATATAGTATATATATAAATTGTAACTGCCCTCGTAAGTTTTCTTACAAGAAGACATAGCTTTAACTGCCAACGAATTGGAAATTGACATTTCCCAATGTTTATTTCATATATATCTTGGTGTTGCATCCACACTTACCCAATACATGCTTCATTGGAACTTGAAATTCCTTTTGGAGTAACCAGACAGTATTTAGAGTAATTTCATCACATTCCAAGAAGAATAAGATAAGGTTAATTACTTCAAAACTGGAAGAGTTTTCTTTATTATTTTAATTTATTGGATAAAAATAAATTCCCTAGACAATTTTCAAATTAGAATTTAAAAAAAAAAATGCATTCGTGATCATTCAAATGCATCAAATTTTTTGAATATCATAAATCATGTTAACCAATGGTTTGGTCGAGATAGTTCAAAATGAAACCAAAACTGTTTCATGAGAGTGCATATCCACACTTGGGTTGAAAATATATATCAAATTCTGGAAAATTAAAATCTCTTCTTTGACAAGGTTAAAATTTAGGCATGATAAAAGAGAAATTAAAAGAGCAAGCACCGGAGAAAGGATTTTAATAGAACACAAACCTAAAGAACAAAAGACCATTAGCTGAGCACACAATGAAACTATAATGGAAATATCACGGAAAACATTATAAAATAAAAATTATTATTATTATTATTATTATTATTATTATTATTATTATTATTATTATTATTATATTATAAAATTTGTGATCCTGAAGAATATCGATCATGGAATTATTTCTATATTTTTAACAGCATTTAACCAACCCCCACATCAACATGAATCTAAACTGAAAAAAAGGGAAAGGTTTCATCACTGTTGCAAGGAAGACCCTTGACTCCTTGTTATAAGGAACTCTTTCCAATACGAGTAACAGGAAAGACGTTAAGAATCATAGCCAAACAAATTCACAATTTTAATCAGAAAAAATCAAGTCATTAACTCAAGATAGTACTTAGTAGGGTCTCTTTCATTTTTAGGGTTTTGTTTATTATTTCATAGCCCAGGATTTTTATTATTATATAAAATCTCGTACCAAAATTCTCTGTCGATTGCTCAAGAACACGAAGAAGGAGAAGAAGACACTATAAAGGACGAACCTTTGCAAAGATTGCCCAGTTGCGTTTCAATCTTGTTGAGGAATGAAGTTGCTTCATCGAAAGGCCTTGCTAGATCCGACTTGCACTTAACCAATATTTCACAGTAGGTTTCCTAGAGAAAGAGGGATTCAATACTTCATACAACTAATTCTTGAATGAGAAACCATAAGTTGAAGAAAGAAATTAAGGCCAGAAAATCAAAAATGTTTGTAAAAGCTATAGACCATAAAATCGTCGAGCTCAGGATCGACTCCAAGGCACGTAGAAGCTCCGTCTCTATTACAGAAGTCGTTTTCTTGCCTGATTTCATCCAGAAGATGTGCTATTTCTGTGGGCACTCCAACCTGAAATTGAACAAAATCTGTAGCTGAATTCCTGTTAATGATAAAGAAAAACTTAAAACTCCCGTTTGATGAGGAAGAAGATGACTCTTTAGGTTAATATTTGATCATCATAAGCAAACGCTCAGACTGAAAGATAACACGCAATCAAACAAAAAGAAGAGCCCTTAAACCATACAACTTAGAGTGACAGATATGAAGGCTTGAAACCTTGTTACAATCAATATAAGCATCGAGCAACTTGCGGTATGAAGGATGAGAAGCAATTTTAGCCTTAATCAAGCTCAAACCCTGTTCATCCTGATCATCTATAGGACATGTTTCCCTTAGAATATTAACAGACGCCACATCTGATACCACGGAACACTGGAATCCACTTCCAGCATAATCCTCGGATCCAAACACTCCTGTATTATGTTGGTGATCAACTGAAGAAGAAATAAGGTTATAGTATTGATGTTGATACTCCGCCGGTATTATCAGATTCTCCGGTGACATCAACGCCTTGTCTGCGTAGTCACACGTCGAATTAAGGCAATACATTTCATCCATAAGACCCTCTAAAATCACAAGAATTATCAAAAAGGTAACACTTCTTTCTTCTCTAAAATCACACAAGAATTATCAGAGTTTGATGAAGTGAGAGAAATGGTGATGTTCTTGGTGTTAGAGAGGAGATGCACAACTCTTGGGAGTGGCCCATTATTTCCATTATTAATTACTCCAATTGTTCTCTTTTTTGAACTTTTTTTTTTTTGATCAAAACTCTTTTTTGAACTTCTTGTAATAGTAGCAGTTTGTTTTAGACCAAATTTTTTATCTTTTCTAATTGGCCTTTACAATTTTAGAGATTTCTAGTCTAGTTTTTCTAAACTTACTATATACAATATAATATATAATATATAATAATAGTATGACAGAAGATCATATATTTATGTCTTCTTATTTTGTTATTAAAAATTATAATCAATAAAAATTATCTTATATAATATTTGTAAATATTCACTGTAAAAAATATCTTTCTAAAATAACAACACCTCGAGAATCAATCTCCACCTTTTGCAAATTATCTAATTCATATCACAAAAAATCATAAATGTTCATTCTAGTTCTAGATAATTAAATTATGTAAAATATAACAATTCTAACACAGATACAAAAATAACTTTTTACCCATATTTACAATACTTAATCTCGACCTCTCTTCCTTCGTCTAAGCTCTTTCTACATATATAACAATTAATTACAAATTCCCTTTCTTCTCACCCATAAATAATAAATATGTCCAAAAAAATTAATAAAATAAAAATATATACCAAAAATCAAAATCATCAATCAAACATGAAAAATGCTAAAGTTACCACGAAAACGTACCGCTAGGTGTACCGCACAGGCACATGAGAGTGAAATGACTAGTTCACCCTTCCTCTCATGTTTGAGTGTGCGGTACAGTTTCATCGTACTTGTAGTATTATTGATCAAACATATATAAACTATGAAAAATATGAAAATTTTAAGGTGCCCACTCAAAGTTCTGATCACCAGGCCAAGTGTTCCCCCTAATATGGCGTATCATGCGGGATCCACAAGGCCCAACCGACAGACAATATGCACACCCGACATTTGGCGGGTGGGAACAAGTTATGTTGCCCCTATGGTACATCATAACTTTTTTGATGAAAAGTAAATATAAATAAATAAAAGTATTCTAACCAAATATACAACTACAAATATAATATCTTATCATAGATTATTTCTCAAATATCAACTCAACCATAAACTATGAACCTTCTAAAACAGGAATAAAATGAAATCACGAATCAAACAAAGAACATAAATACGAAGAATGAAATTCTACTATCTTTATCAGGTCTGATATGTTGCCCGTCATGGGCAACAGATTAGTTTCGCTATATATATATATATATGAATGATAACAGTATAGTCGTCACATAAATCTGCGCACAATTTTTTTCTCTATTTTTTACTTTCTATTTTATGAAATATCTTAATTTTATCAATTCATTATAATCACTAAAATAGGAGAGTTCAATTAATGCAACATATAATAAATGATTTATGGATTTGTAAAAAAAACATCTATAAAAAGTCAAATTACAGATTATTTTTATTCTTTTGATAATTATTGCATTATTTTAAAGTCTTAAAATATGCAATATGTGTGTCAAATACAAGATCTCAACGAGAATTTTAATACAAACCAACAAATGAGAGTAAATTATAAACATATCATTAATAAAATCGTTTCAAATTAATACTAAAGGTAAAAGTTTTATTTATACTTTTTACTTTTTTCAATTATCAATCCTTTTAACTTATCTCATTTAAACCTTAAAATGATACATATCCCATCTTACCTAAATAATTAATTTCAAATCTTTTTCTTATCAAATTGAAAGAAATAATAGATATCATATTTTTCTAAGTAAATTCAATTTTCCTTTTAATTTCTACAACTTTAGGTTCCAATATACTCATTGATTTAATTTGTAAAATATATAATACAGATTTTAACAATTAGTTCATTAAATTCTATCAAAAATAAAAATAAAAGGTGTTAACAAACTCATTCTATTTAAAAACATAATATGGTCTACACATTTATTTAACATGCACAAAAATAATTTTTCAGTAAGATGACCCTTCGACTACTCGGTGAAAAACAAAAAGTCACGTTGCATTAGAAACAATTGAATAAGAGTTTGTCTTATAGAGAAATGAAACTTCTATTCAAATATTTCTTCAAATACTATAGATTAACATAATTTTAAATGTGTGGTTGGAAGTGAAGAAAAGTTGTATTAAAAAAAAAAAAAATTGTCAATCCTATCAAATGAGTTATTGAAAATGAAAGTTGCAAAATGATTTTCATTTTTTAGAATGTGTTGTTAAAAAGTGTAATTGTGAAAAATGAGTTTTTAAAGAATGTCTGGTTGAGAATGGATATTAAAAAAATTATTTTTGAAGAATCAATTGTATACGAATGAGTGATAAAGTCCTATATCTTGTGGGTTAAATCCTCATTTATGAATTGAGATGTATCTATGATTTTTTTGCATATAAAGTTA